>JAJJMB010003944.1:0-10155 GCA_023531105.1 Papaver atlanticum
TTGTTTTTTTTTTTTTTTTTTTTTTTTTTTTTTTTTGGTATTTGGATTTTTTTCTATGTTGAAATGTACAATTTATTCCTTGGGTTATCTATGTAGCTTTTTTTTTTCTTGTAGTTGTGTTTTTATTTATTTTTGGTGTTTGGATTATTTTCTATGTTGAAATGTACAATTTAGTTTGGGTCATTGTTTAACTAGCCAACCTTTGGTTTTTTTCATATTTTTTTTGCGTTACACCTATGGTCCAGCCGTCCGGGCCACCCCAACCGACCTAGGTAATTAGTCGAAAAGTAGAAAAATTATTTGGGTATTTTCTAAGAGATCATGATTTATTTTAGTTTGTTATGTTCGAAATGTATATTAGATTAAAAAGGAAATTAGATAAACATGAAAATATTCATTCCATATCTCATTATATTGCTACAATATCTCATTTTTTAGTAATATGGAAATTGAAATATTCAGTGTAAATACCAAAGAATAGTGATTTAAGATAATGATGGAAAACCTAAAAAATTAGCCAACAGGTGTATTGGATGTCTATATACTATATAAGCTTTACTCATATCTGCTTGTAGCATTCTACAATAAGAAAATCCTAAAAGCTTGTAAAAAAAAAATTGATAATCTTTCATCAATATAATAGTGATGGATATGTTGCCGAAATTAATTACCGAGATACTTCAGCGCATCCAAACTGGAGAAAGTGTTTTAGCAAGCAAATGTGTATGCAAAGAACGGAATACTATCCTTGGGGACAAAAGAATTGGATTCCTTTTTGGTGTCACACCAAGAATGGGGAAAGATAAAGTTACCCAACTCTTTTATAGAGAAGAAGATTTTAGCTGGATCGTAACAGCCAACAATCACGACGCCCCGAATGATGGAACCCAAGATGATTGGACTATGTTGCACCCAATAGTTGGATCTTGCAATGGTCTGGTATGTTTTTATGTTTCACACCACGACATACAAGATCCTGTATATATTATGAATCCAGAAACTGGTGAGCACCTCCATCTGCCACAACTATGCATCCCAATTGCACCAGATCCAGTACTTTCGTGGTATCCACGATACAACGTAATTGGGGGTTTCGGCTACTGTCAACGTACCAATGAGTACAAGGTAGTTCGAATTCACATGGATGGTAAAGTTCAAATACACACTCTAGGAGACAAGAGGGGATGGAGTAGCAGGGGAGATCCCTTATACTTTTCGGAGTTCAGGTGTGTACGCACATGGTTGTATTTTTTGGAAGGATTGTTGTCAGCAGGATATTGGCATAATATCTTTCAATTTGGACACTGAGACGTTCCATCAACATTCTCCACCCCCGCATCATATTCCTGAGAGTGAATTTTGGATAAATACTTACCCATCACTTGGGATGGTCATGTTCGGAGTTCACATTTTATTTTACTACATCCATGAGGGGATTGATCGGCCCCGGATAGATTTCTGGGCTCCCATTTCCGAAGAAAATATTCATACATGGGCACCTGGCGAGGAATGGAATTGGAATTATAAGATAAGCATTTTCTTTGAAGAGGATGAATAGCCGAATTATAACCCGATAGCCTTTGTAAATAACAAGGACCTCTTATTTTGGCAGAATAGGCTTTTATTGCGTTACAATACACTCACCAGAACTTGGACGGAAATTTGGGGGACACTACCGTAGGAAACAAGGGTTGCAATTATTCTTCACATGAGGAGCGTTGTCTCGTTAAAGAATTTTGGTGGACAGTCGGAAACGTGTACTCATGATGTCCATCCCACTAACACATTCCTTGTCTTATCTATGTAGCTTTTTTTCTTGTAGTTGTGTGTTGTTTTTTTTGGTATTTGGATTTTTTTCTATGCTGAAATGTACAGTTTATCCTTGGGTTATCTATGTTGCTTCTTTTTTTTCTTGTAGTTGTGTTTTTTTTTTTTTTTTTTTTTTTGGTGTTTGGATTTTTTTCTATGTTGAAATGTTCAATTTCGTGTATCAACATGATAGTGTTGCCGCTAAATGTTGGGTCATTGTTTAACTAGCCAACCTTTGGTTTTTCCTTTTTTTGCGTTACACCTATGGTCCAGCCGGCCGGGCCACCCCAACCGACCTAGGTAATTAGTTGAAAAGTAGAAAAATTATTTGGGTATTTCCTAAGAGATCCTATATTAAATTAAAAAGGAAATTAGATAAATATGAAAATATTCATTCCATATCTCATGAGATCATAATTTATTTTAGTTTGTTATGTTCGTAATGTATATTAGATTAAAAAGGAAATTAGATAAACATGAAAATATTCATTCCATATCTCATTATATTGCTACAATATTCGGTGTAAATACCAAAGAATAGGTGATTTAAGATAATGATGGAAAACCTAAAAAATTAGGGTTTTGCTTAGAAATATATATAGATTACACCAAGCATAGAAAAAAAATTAACATAGAGTATTAAGAGGAAAATGAGCTCTGCTAAGAGGGACTGTAGAGATGAAACTGACGAGAGGATCCAAAAATGTCCTCCACTGATGGATGGTCCTCGTAAATTGAGGATTATCATTACTGTGGATGGAGTAACTACTGTTCCTGGTGTTCCTCTCGACGCTGTAATTAGTTCTGTTGTCAGTAGTGTTGAGAATGATGATGTTCCTATTTATGCTGATGTTATTCCTGGTGTTCCTTTGGACGCTATAATCAGTAGTGTTGAGAATGCTGATGTTCCTACTGTGAATGTTGATGTTCCTTCTTCTATTATTGAAATTATTGATGAAGATCCCGATGTTCCGGATATGCCAGAGGATCCAAAAGTTAACAAGCATGATCTTAACAAGCATATGGAGCCTGATGAAGCAGAAAATGCCAAATCTGAGGATGACAGGGCGCCCAAGCCTGCTGGTTGGAGTGATCACGTTCACCTCAACATTGCGAGAAGAATTGTTTGGAGATGGGGGATGGTTCATTTGATATGTTTTTTTTTTTTTTGTTGATGATAGGGTTTGATTTATCGATTTTTTTTTTGTGGACGCTTTGAAAGTTGTTTTCATTTCTTGTTTCGTTTGTTAATTTTGTCATTTAGAAGAAGGTGATGTTTATGAATTCTTTTATTATTTAGGTATTGGAATCATGAAATAAATCAGATAATTATTTACAAGTTCACGGACTTTACAGAATGCAATATACTCTTTTGGAAAAATAAATATAATTAGCTAAAAGAACGGAGGAAATGTAGAAAAATACAGTTGTTCCCCCCTGTAAACAATAAGAATCAATTTATCACTTTAGGTCTGATCTTATTATCTCCTTGCCAATACTTTTAACAAAAATACGAGTTTGAACAAGTAAAGTGCTATTGAAAGTAAAGTACTGCCATACGACGATGTTAATGACAATGATCTCTGCGTGGATTTGGATGAGAATGAGGAACCAGACTCATCTAACAAGTTCTTTGCTTTTTAAACAGGGTTTTTGATGTGTGAACTTTTAGTTTACATATTTTTAAATATAAAGCATTTCGTCTGACCATTTTGTTTTCAGTGGTGGTTGTATTTATTTTTTAAGTATTGCACTAGATGCAGGATTTTTACGCTGATAGATAGGTTGACATATATGTGATGAATGATTCACGTTGAACTTTTATTTTTTATGGAAATGATGAACATGAAAATGGAAGGGTTTAGTTTCTTTATCTTTAGTAGCTTACTGTATGATTAGAATAATACGTTTCCTACATAGGTGCCACTAATAATTCAAAATCATATGTTTCCTCCATAAACCAAGAATAATGCAGGAGACAACCCATCTTAAAATTATTAAGGAAAATATAATTCGAAATAGGAAATTAATTTTTTTCTATAGCCTCTTCTCGAGTTGGTTAGAGATAGGAAACTAAATTTCGAAAATTTTGGGAAATAATTTTATCATAACTGTCTACGATATATTCTCTCATAAAATAAGGAAACTAACCATATTGGTTACACATCAAAAATTTGGAAATAAAAAAAAGAAAAACACCAAAAATCTTTTGTTTGGCGGGTGATGAAAATGAATTTTACTGGGCGGGATGATTTCAAAAGGAAAATCAATTCCCGCCTGATGGTCTGGTTAAATTCCAAAAAGAAAAAGAAAGATGAGTTCGATCTACTTTTTCAGTTTTTATTACTCGATTCATTCTCTCTATGAAATCATAATTCTATTACTATCTCTAATCTTTACCAGGAACCTACCTCTTCAGACTCGATCGTTGTTGTTGGTATTATTTCTACAAATCATTATCGAATGAATATTAAATTGATGTTAGAATTTTTGTTTGATCTCATGGAATCAGATGTTAGATCTTATAGGTTTACTAGTTAAAGCATGATTAGGGTTTTTATTCTATTACTTCTTATAGGTTTACTAGTTAAAGAATGATTAGGGTTTTTATTCTATTACTATCTCTAATCTTTACAAGGAATCTACCTCTTTAAACTCGATCTTTGTTGCTGGTAATATTTCTACAACCCATTATCGAATGAATATTAAATTTATGTTATATTTTTTGTTTGATTTCATGGAATCAGATGTTAGATCTTATAGGTTTACTAGTTAAAGCATGATTAGGGTTTTTATTCGGCTGTATAAAAGAACAAGTTAATGACAATCACGGGTTGTACGATGAGATGTGATTTCATTTTGTTACAACAATAATGTTTTAGGCTTAAGTTACATGCATCAACTATTTTAAGATTTAGGTAAGGATCTTTCTTTCATGTTACTTAGGTAGGTTTTACTAGTTACTTAGGTTTTACAAAATAAAATAATAACTTACCGATGCTAATTGTTTTCTAGGGTTTTTGTTATTATTTGGGTTGGATTTTGATTGAGAGTTAATAACTCTACTTTGATCGACGATGTTGTGTCAATCATATATATATATATACAAGGCTTCTCAAGATTTAATCATTTGAGTCTCTGTTACTTGGCGAGCCTGTAACGTCTGCATTTTAGGTTGCCACTCTTAATAATACCATGTTACTGGTTGGTCAATTTGACTATCATCTTCAAGCTAAAAATGGATAATCATTATGTGGTGCTTTAGTGCTCTTGGCTTTTGTAACAAAAAGTTATATAAGACCGTTTAACCGGTACCTTTTGCTTTGTGGATAACACAATAATCATGAGGAGATTTTTTGTGTTGAAATGATGTTTTAGCCTCAAGTTACATGCATCAATGAGTTCATGTTTGTTTTCTTTTTATATAATAGAAAATAGGTGTAACCACTGATAGATATGAAGAATTAACAGGTAATGTTCGAAATCTTGTACTTACTTGTTTTTACTTAAAACATCACATGGTTTCATATGTTGCCTCCGTTATTTCCAGAGTTAGACGATTCTGAAAATGATCTCGAAGTGGTAGAAGAAATAGAATTGGAAAAAGCTCCAGAAGCAGAAAAGCAGCCACAACAAGAAGACTCAACAGAAGAGATAAAAAAAGAGAGGGGAATGACAAGAATGTTGAAGTTGCATAAACACTTCTCGGAATCTAATGCCAAAAAACGGGATATGAATTTTGACAAAATGTTCCGACCTATTGGTGACAATATAATTGAATTCAGTAGTTACCTAGGCTATTTGGCCCGTGATATGGTTGGCATAAAACATTTATGTTGGAAGGAAGTCCCTTCAACAACAAAATAAAATATGTGGGAGGAAATTCTGGTATGCATATGCGGTTATCAATTCGTCATTTTTGTTCTCTAACTGTGAGTCTGTGATTAACATACATTAGATGTTATTGCAGCTTCGTTTTGAGGTGCCCCATTGGATGAAGGGAGTGGTCATGAAGCGTCTACCTGTTCAACTATGGGACTTCAGAAGGAAATTGTACAACAATCATGTAAAACCCTTTGAGGAAAGACCGAACAAGCTAAGAACTGTCCCCAAAAAGTACAGAACGGTAGTGGACCAAAAAATATGGGACAAGTTCCTTGATCATGTAATAAATTCGCCCAAATTTAAGGTATGGAATACACATTGCTTTTTCTAATTTGTGTTTCGTTCTTATTGTCTATCCTAGCATATTAATGAAATTATTTTTATTTCCTCTGTAAGGAAAATTCGGAAAAGGGAAAAGAGGCAATATCACAATCCAAGTTCCCACATCGGACGGGACGAGGAGGATACACGGGATTAAAAGAAAAATTAGTAAGTCTGGTGTATTATTTATTATACACTGCACAGTAAAACCGTCCATATCATATACTTCTGTTTTGTATGTCGTGTTGCGTGTCTCATACACACAGAAACTTATAACGGTATAGGGATGTGTCCTCTTACACCAATCTGTAATTTTGTCATATTAGATGCTTTGGAATTGGTTTTCTGTTTTACACAGTTAATATATGTGCGGATGTAAATCCATACTTGTTTCTGGTAACTACTAGGTCCAAAGGGGAGATGTTGCCGAAGAATATCTTGAAGACCGGTGCTTCATGTGGGCAAAAGCACGCGAAGACAAACACGGAATTGTACCAGACGATTTTGTCAGGCAGAAGTCATCTGAAATTGTGAGAAAACAGAAACTTTACAGTCCTCATGTTTTTAACCAAAGTAAGTGAAAAGTAAGTGCGCAAGGTTTAAATCAGAATTTAACTCATTATTTGAACAGGAAGAGACGCGGAAGATGATTCGAGAGGGAACTCGAAAGGTTGGTCATAACGAGGATGCCCTAACACTTGCGATCGGCCCGGATAAGGGTGGACGTGTCAAGGGGGCTGGCTTTGGAGTGACGGCAACCCTTTACTTTCAAAATGGAAGAAAACCAAGACAAGCCTCGAAAGAGAATGATGAACTGCGTGAAAAGCTGAAAGCTAAGGAGAAAGAATTAGAGTCTGCTAAAACTACGTATCAGAGATTAACAAATAACTTGATATCTCAAGGAATCGAAATTGCGAACATTTTGGGAAACAATATCAGCAAGTCTGTAGGAGAAGTAAGTGAACTGAGTTTTGATTAGATTGTGTAACTTTTTAAAAAAAAATTGGCAGATAGTATCTAATTTTTCCTAACAATGCGTTCAATTACAGTCACTGGATGCATGACCTAGCAACGCCTCTAATCGATTTAAGAATAAGATAGGTCCAGAATCAGTTAAGAAACTTCAAAAAAAACATGGGAAATCTGGTCCGTAGAAGTCATCTGAAAGCATGAAAGGGTCAACCAAAACATTCCGAGGCTGTGAAATCACCGGCTCTACTCAACGGAAGCCAATCTCGTATTGCAATATCTGAAAAAGTTCCTAAGGTATGTGTTTTAAACCATTTACATGATCTTAAGACCATGTGAGTCTCAAATATGCTATCAACTACTATATGAATCACGGATGCTAGGGTGTATTTTGGAGAACCTTGAATATTTGTTACCTATTCAATTCATCTGTGTCTTCGCATTGACGGTGGAATTTGGTATATTTGTTTCCCGAATATGGAATATTACTCTACTGCTGCAGGTAAGTCACCAAAATTCGGGGAAACATAATCTGGATTTGACATCAAAAGCTCCACCTAGTCGGAGCCAATCTGAGATCACGACAACTAAAGCAGTTTCTCCGGTATCTTTTTTATTTTTACATGCATTTTAAATCTCAATTTGTTTTGAAGTTTTCGCTTGAAGATGTTCATATGCCATATATTTACGCATAGTAGAAGGTGCTACCTTTTTGACGAGCTGTCTAAGGAAAACATCCTTGCTAGAGGTAAAGCTTTTCTATTAACAGGAAAACAAAAATTACATGGAAAGGATGGGGTGGAGGTTGATTGCCACAAAATCCTGATTGAGGAAGTAATAAAACCGAATTTTTGTCTACCTGTACGATTTGGTGGTATGGAAACATTAGGACAAACTCTTGGAAAAGCGATTCCTTGGCCAAAGTATGGTGTTAAGTTTACCGAACCTGCTAAGAAGGTTAGTTGCTTGGATTGTTTGATTTGTAAGTTGAATATACATAAACCAGTCTATCTAGTTCATATTAATTAATTACGAAGGATATATGAGACACAAAGATGATATCAATTATATGAATCAACGATCTAAGTGTAAATTAGAGAACCTAGAAAAATAGATATATGTGTAACTTTCAAAAGTAACTAACTCTTTTAATCTTATGCAGAACCCTACCAGTAATTTCCAACCAACTACTTCTCTATGGAAGTCTCCTGAACGTAGCAACCCTTCTGATGGATCTAAGAAGCAGTCTCCTAATCTTACGCAGAACTCTACCGGTAATTCCCAATCAAATCCTTCAATATCTCCAGAGAAGTCGTGCACATCTATGACAGAACCTCTGGCTAAGACATCTAATGGAGTATGTTTTTTTTTTTTTTTTTTTTCGTAAATCTATATTGCTAATTCTAGCATCTTCTTTTTATATGATGTTCATATGCCTCATATTTTCGCATAAATAAATATACGACTTTTGGAATGGATCTAGGGGAAACGTCGTTGTTAGAGGCAGTATTTTACCTACGGTGCCTAACCAGAAAATACATGGAGAAGATCTTCCTAAACACTGTTATGTTGTCAATATTCAGGAGGTTATAATTCCATCAACACGAACCAAGTGGTGACTTTAAGTTATTAGGGGAAGCTGAAGATAGTTTTGTGGCATGGCCGAAAGATAAATGTACCATCTCTGATGACAAGGTTAGTTTCTTAGCTCTTTTGCTTTGTTAATTAAGTATATATATATATATATATATATATATTTCTTTACATAAATCGTGTATTCAGTTTGATTAAAGAATAAGTACGAGACATAAATATATTAACACCTAAATGGAACATGAATGCCAATGTAAATTAGAAAATTGATCTACTAAATAAAGATATTTGGTTACGGATTTTATTATGGGCGTCAGTTGTGAAAAATGGTGCGGCCTTCAGTGAAGTTGGCTTTATTACATTGTTGGAAAAATGACTTTTGTCTGTCTCTTGTTGAGAATTCACTTGACATACGAATTCGCCTTGGATTTAGAATATATATATATATATAATACATTTAATCTCTTGCTGCAGGAAACTCCACAGCATGGAAAACCTCATAAACAACCAGAACTAGTGTTAGATTCTGAGAAGAAATTGGACAGTGATCTAAGAACACCTAGCAGCCTAGCAGATGATTAACGGAATGAAGAACACCTAGCAGACAATCAACATTCCGGGAGTCATACAGCCTCTGAAATCCTTACTAAGAAGACTAAAAAGGCGCGGAGAAGGTTATATAAACAAAGTGTAGATCAGGCATACCAACACATGAAAACAAGGTTTGGCGCGTCGAGAATGTCACAACCTGATCCATTGGATGCAGAGACACCACCATCAAAAAAGTTGAAGAAAAACTGATGATTTTTGGATAAATGCTCTTTAAAAATTTTTTTGCAAAATGTTAGACCAAGGCTCAATATTTTTTACTATGTGTTTAATAATAATATGAATTTTTTGCATATATGAATTTCAGATTTAACCACAAGTTTCTAAAATATAAGATGCGTCATATATGAACGGCTTAGAGGCGTCACACGCGCAAGACACACGATTCGAGATTAATTGGCGTGGCTAAACATAACATATGGCCACGTTAAACAAATATAAATTGGCGTGGCTAAACATCACATATAGCCACGCTATATGGCGTGTCTATAGGATATCCAATGAATGGCTCACAACATTACATGTGGACGGTGAAGAATGCATCTAATTTAACGGTCAATATTGCATCATCTTAAAAAAGATTCAACGGTTCCTAATACAGCCACGTGGATGAAGGTAATTGTAATTTGGCGTGGCTAAACATCACATATATCCATGCTATATGGCGTGTCTATAGGATATCCAATGAATGGCTCACAACGTTATATGTGGACGGTGTAGGATGCATCTAATTTGATGATCAATATTGCATCATCTTAAAAAGGATTCAACGGTTCCTAATACAGCCACATGGATGAAGGTAATTGTAATTTGGTGTGGATAAATATCACATATAGCCACGCTATATGGCGTGTCTATAGGATATCCAATGAACGGCTCATAACGTTACATGTGGACGGTGTAGGATGCATCTAAATTGACAGTCAATATTGCATCATCTTAAAAGAGATTCAACGGTTCCTAATACAG
>JAJJMB010003948.1:0-20081 GCA_023531105.1 Papaver atlanticum
TGGCCTTGTATCCCCTAGTATGAGATGCTAAGAGAGAATTCAAGTATTTTGCGAATAACATCACCGCTCACCTGATAAACTGTGCAAGAAGGAACTATCCTCGTGAGAATCTGACATTAAATTTCCTATGTAAAATGTTGATATTGTGCTCTTTTTCCTTCGTCCATATTTTTTTTTTCCCGTTGGGTTTTTAATGGAAAGGTTTTAGTGAGGCAATTTAATTCAACATGGTGGTCATCCAATTGGGACTTGTATCATTTTCTGTTATTTGGTGGATTCCCACCATTAACGAGGTCAATTTGTTAGACCAAATATGCATATCCATCTCCTAGAAATGTGGATTTATGAACGACATAAGGTTTAGTTATAAATACGTTTTTTTGTTCACTTATTGAAATGTATTCATATCTTGGTGCTTTTTTGAAATAACTACATCAACTACTTTTACAAATCATTTCCGAGAAGCTAGCAATCCAAGACACAAGTACTCAATGCATTTAAATAAGCATGAAAACTCGAGAACACTACTATTAGAAGACTAGCACAAAGGAAAACTTAATCAACTAGTAATTTCTTCATGAAGAAACAAACAATCTTTTTCATTCAAGAATTTTTTTTATCGAAATTGGGAAGTCTCGCCTCAAAGATTTGTAAGCCAAGATTTAATTGAAGTACTTATCAGGGGGAGCGCCATCATCGAAGGAACATTTACTAGACTCATATTATTGTACTCTATTTCTTTCGTCAAGGTTTTGTCCCATTGAATTTTTCCTTGTCAAGGTTTTAATGAGGCATCATTAGCGTGTCACCCTATATGTTTTGTACTTTTTTTCCTTTGCCTAGGTTTTTCCCTTTGGGTTTTTCTAGAAAAGTTTTAACGATTCAATGTCTAGTAGTGTGGTGTCATCCAAGGGGGAGTGTTATGAATAAACATATAGTGGATTTACACCACACTTACACCCCTCTTCACCACCATCCTTCCACCTCCTTTTCACCCTTTCACTTCGCCCATTACTTTGTAACCATCACCATTATTAGTAATAATGGATGCATGCCCCTTAATTCTATTGTAAATGCTCTTCTTTTCTCCCTATAAATAGAGAGCATTTCCTTCGTAATATACAGATCTAGTGAGAATCACTTCTTCTTTTCTCTGTACTTTTGATGTCTCATTTTAGTTTATAACAAGTTTTATATTATAAAAAGGACCAAACAGAAATCCCTTAAATAAGTTAGGTAGACATAAAGCATTTCCGTCCAAACAAAGCATTGGAAGATAGTGCAACATTGCACTTGTCCTCTGCCTCGAACTGGCGTGATGCATCATTATGGTGCAACTTCGATCCTGGCCTGAAATGACTTAAACACGCAACATAGACTTGCGATGAAGCTTCATATCATGCAAATAACGCATCTTTGAACTTACCCATGTAAAAGTGCGGGTGTTATACATTATATAATTATTATGATGGTAATTCCGTGATAATAATTTTACTAATTGTGAATATTTTAACTAATGTTTTTCGTACATATATATGTTCTGGCTCGCTTAATTAGACTTATCATGGTCGACTTATAGTGTCTCTTTTTTTTATCAACACAACAAAAAATATATATAGATAAAAGAAATTACAAGAAGAAACCCCATCCCACGGATAGAAACTTATATTCTCTTGATTACTCATGGTTGCGAGAAATCACCACACTAAGAAAAAGTTATCCACGCACCTTTTTTTTTTTGAAGCATTCCACGCACCTGATGTGTAGCACGGATTTCATTGTAGTAAAATAATAAACATCGAAAAGATAACTTTTTTTTTTGATAAACAGGGAACCTTTTTGTTAATGGAAATTCAAGGTTACAATGAGTTTAAGATCGAAAATAAGAGAATACAAAGTAACATGAACATACCGTAAGAGTACAATACCGAGAAATTCGACAAGAGAAAGAGAAGGATTACCGGAGTAAGACAAATACAAGTATGAATAAGATCCAATTAAATCGGAGGAAGAATGGTTTTTCTCGGAAGTAAATTCCAACCATTTAGTTTGTTTTTCTTCTTTAGAAAGATATGCTCCCAAAATAGGAGTGATTTGCTCAAATCTCTTGTAACTAGTGATGAAGCTTCCCTCGTCATAGAAATTACCGATAAAGATGAAGATTTCATCGTTGGAGAGCATCACTATCGATCATAGAACCCAACCCAATAACCAAGACCCGCCATTAAAGCGAATATAAACCTCAAAAGAGTTGATGAAAACACCATAATGGTGTAGATAAGTAGAAAACATAATAAAAATTAAGATAAAACTACTAACTAACCTAGAAAACAAGAAATAGTGAAGAAATCTGCCAAAATTCAGTTAAAAATGGACCAGACCTGAGCAGAGACGGGTTATTCTTGATGATTTTGTTGATGAAGAAGAAGGAGTAAGAGAGAGGAGAGAGAAAAGAGAGTTTTATTAGCTCAACACCGAAAAGTTAATGGGAACATATCCTCAGTGCAAGACCCATCACTCAAACTCCAAATAAATAATTTTCTTTATAATAGGATTATTAGTATTGCATTAATTTTCTTGATTATCCAAAATTATCCCCCTTTCTTCTTTTTTAAGCCAAAATTATCCCCCTTTCTTAATAATAGGATTATTAATATGATTCAAAGATTGATACCGGACCAAAACAAATTCTCCTCATTAATTCGAACCACATGAAAAATCTTTATAATAAATGCTAAAGGATTGTGACAATCTTTTTCTTAATTATTATGTTTATCAATGTTATAAATAAAGGATCTCACCCTATTGCAAAGGTACATCCAGTATTTACCTCGACGAAGAAAAAGAAAACTAATCATCTATTTTGTTTGCAATGGCCACTTCTGATTTCAAGCGTTTAGGTCTTGTTTTCCTTCTTCTCATGACTCTATTAGCCCTCAGCCAAGGTATTTTGTTATAGAATTATTGAATTGATTTGATCATTAATTTTTGAGAAGTGATATCGAAATAGTATGATTCTTGTCATCGTCAAAAGTAACTAATGATTTTTTTTTCCTTTTGTATAGCAAGCAGAGACATATCAGAGCTGGGAGAAATCGTGACTTCAGGGAACAATAATGTTTATTTTTCAGGATGCGTCCCAAGAAAATGTGATATAGGAAAATGTTGGTGTTGTGTTTACGAAAAAGACATGTACCAAGGATGTGCTAAGGAGAAGGATGGGTGTATATCTAGATGCCATAAACCACCACAAAGAGCTTAATTATCATGAATTAACAATACTTCTTTTTATCCCAGAATAATGGTAGTTAAGTATCCTTACTTCATCCTCCATATTAGCTAGCATGTAGTGCATCTCAATGTTATCAACGAAAGGGAAAATGTCCCTAAGAAGTTGCAATGATTTAAGTTTTGAATAAACAAGGTTTGTTATGCCCGTGCACTGCACATGCTAGTCCTAAAATTATTTAATTTTTTGTTGGTCGATTTCCATACAAAAATTATAACGATGAACATTCAGATAAAGCTTAAAATATACTCGCTCTTTTCTTTATGCATAACCGTTTCCCCCCAAAATTAATCAAATTATTTGTTTTCGTTTTCTTCATCTAAACCTAGATTTGCTCAGATTTAATCGAAGATATCACATATACCAAGAAGATTTAGATTTGTGTGATTAGTATTTCTTATTTTTAATAAAAACTACAGTATATTAGGGATTTTAGGTTAAATAAAATTAAACTGCGTTATTGTAATTAATATTATAGACTATGTTTTTTATAGTTTTCCTTTAATTTTTATGGATATGGTAAATTATTGTCAATTCTAAGGTTATTTATCATAGCTTGAAGGTCGTTTACTATTGCGATTTCTCTTTTCTCTTCAATTGATTTAATTAGAATTTATGAAAACTCCTATCCACCCCTTAATATCATCATTTTTTTTCTTCTTATTAAATCATGTTCTTCATACTTATTGTATTAAAATGTCGATGTTTTTGTAATACTTGTTGTATGTATTTTTTTCGTTTTTTTTGTAATATTTGATTCATTTTTTTTAAAATTAATACATTTACTCCTTTAAAAATATAAATAAATTAAAACATACAAATTAAGTCAAGAACCTCGTTTATGTTATATCAATTTATTTTCTTACAACTTTCATAGATTGCATCAGTTTACGTCATACAGTTGCTACATGTAGAAAATGTTTTTATTCCTTCTAATTTCACCCGATTTTTCTTCTATCTAATTTTTTTTTTTTTTTATCACAAACCTACCGTTAAAATTATATGTATTAAAAACCCCTTAACAATTATAATAGGTGTTGGTTACTCCAATAACCTTGTAATGAAAAAGAAAAAGTATATACATAACGAGAATAAAAACCAGACATGTATTTTCTGCGAAAATAAAAAAAATAAAATTAGCACATATTACCTATCCTTTCTCCACCTATTCAATGCATCGATCGAGATGGGGCGGGGTGACACCAAATCAAAAATGCGTCGCCACGGGGCGGGGCAAAGGCCCACACACACCGAATAAAAAATACAATTAAAAGAAAAAGAATGCCCGGTGCGTAGCACAGACACTAATCTAGTTATTCTTATTGGCCGACCAAAGGGAGCCCTACTATACGATGACTATTTGTATTTCTGTTCGTCACAAAGTTTGTGCCGTGAAAAAAAGAATCAGATAAAAATTTCATGAAATTAAAATTCAAATCCAGACATGTATTTTCTGCGAAAAAAAATAAATCGCACATATTACCTATCCTTTCTCCACCTATTCAATGCATCGATCGAGATGGGGAGGGGTGACACCAAATCAAAAATGCATCGCCACGGGGCGGGGCGAAGGCCCACACACACCGAATAAAAAATATAATTAAAAGAAAAAGAATGCCCGATGCGTAGCACGGACACTAATCTAGTTATTCTTATTGGCCGACCAAAGGGAGCCCTATATGATGACTATTTGTATTATGTCCGTCACAAAGTTTGTGCCATGAAAAAAGAATCAGTTCAAAATTTCGTGAAATTAAGATTCAAATCGACATAATCAAACAAGTTGATCACGAACTTACTTCATATACAACCAAAAAAACAAATTTCCAGTTCAAACTTATTCAAAAACATCATTAGATTGATCAGATGATTCAGACTTTATACAATTTGCAGTAGCAGAGAAACGACCAAAGATGATGAACTATTTGAATACGGACTTCACTGGGTTCGACCAAATTACTCATATTCGACCCATATTTAAGAACCAAAAATAAAATAAAATGAACAGATAAATTGAAGAAAAAAATAATACAAAAGGGAATCAACATGGTAAAGAATCATCACCCGTGCTTCCACAAAGAACATAATCAAATCATAAAAGACATAATAAAAAATTGAGTTAAACCATTCATAGCAAGTTCTACTACATAATAATAGAGAAATAATTAGTTGTCAAATATTCTCTTCTCTCTACTTCTCAAAAACTACAAAAAAAAACCCTTCAACTTCTTCTTCTCCTTTGTTCAGATCTAGTCCTTTAGGGGCTAGATCTTAGCAAAGATTTCTTATTTTTAGTTATTTTTATTGTTTCTAATAATTTCTTCACTATTAGAGCAATTTTTATCTTCGCTATTTGAGCGATTTTATCTAGACTTTTATAATGTTTCTTTCTATCGATTTGTTTGTGTTTGGTTTTCTTGTTAAAAGTACATCGGCAATTTGGCACCGGCGAAGATCAATTTTTTATTCATCAGAAAAAAAGAAAAAAATCTGGGGTTCGGGTTAGTCGTTGCACATAAAGAATTTTGGGCATATCACTCATCTGTCACAGGAGCATCTATTTTCCAAGAAGAAAGTCTAATAAAATGGTCGAATTATAATTTCGTAAACCATTTCATCTCCAATCTTAAAGTACAAGATTTGGGTGCTATCGTGGTAGATCTCTCTTTCTCTTCGTGATTTATTTACGTTTTGTATCTTTCTTTGTATTTGTTTCATGTTATGAGGTACTTGTTTTTCTTTAAAACCATCGTGTAAACGTTTCTTGCGGAATGAAATATTAATGGCTTGTTGATCAAAAATAAATAAATGATAATAATAGAGAAATACCTTTGCATTCATAACACATTGATTTACCATCTTAATTATAATAAGAAATACATTCATTACCCATTGATTTACCATCTTAATTATAATAAGAAAGCTCACATCTAAAATGCATACTAAAGTACCCAACTCTAAAAGGACTTCACATTATATTTTTCTTCAATACAAAAAAAAATCGGTGTTCTTTGTTTGAACCAATCAAATAGAACAAATCAATTTGTACATCAATTTGTTTCAAATAAACCAAATAAATTTGGTAACGCTTTTCGGACTTTTGCTTCACATAAGTGGTCAGTTTTGAATTATAATTTGTTCAGACAGAGATAGAGAGAGATTGGAAACAAGAAGGAAGAAAAGGTTTTTCCTTTTTTTGCTGGTTTAGGATAAAAAATGTTAGGAGATAAAATTTTAAAGTTAAGAATTTTCTCATTCCGAAATTAAATGACGAGATTATCCAGCTGCTTCAAGGAAATCAAACAGATGCAACACATGCATCCTCATGGAGGCTTGACAGCTCTGACACATATCTTTCTTCTTCTTCTTTTTTAGAAGGAAAGAGGTGATTTCTCAATTTCATTGTTATAGAAAAATCGTATACATCATGTTAAGATACATCATTGAAAAACATAATAACATACATACTTTTTGTATAACAATAGCAAGTAAATTGTTATACAATCATATTAAACACATGAATTTCAAAATAGAAATTGATGATACTTGAGAGACGGCATTTGAATTAAAATTCTTCAATTTTGATTTGAAGAATTTGTTTTGTTCATCATTGTCTTCTTCATTAAGATTGAATTGTCCCATAAGGGAATATTAATCACAAAACACCATTATCACAATCAAATTCGATAGCCATGGATTTTCACTTTCATTTTTTATGTTTTGTTTTATCTTTCAATTAAGAATAGAATATTGCACCTCGTTTTCACACGATAAATTCCTTTTTATGTCTTGTTTTATCTTGTGGTCCGTAAATACGTGATTTTTTTAATTTTTTTATTTCACAAAAAATCTGATATCACTTTTTATTTTCCTTTGGTCTTCGTCGGCCTCCCCATTGCTGCAGCAGTGATCTAGCAACTAAAAAAATATACTAAGAATTTGCTATTTTAAAATTTTACGAAGTTTTAACTAATGAACGAAAATTTTCCTTAAAAGCTATCAATAAATGTTGAAAAATAATTATTCCTAAAAAATTCAGCTAAGAACTTGCTTTCAAAAATTTTCTTTGTTTTACTCGCCTTTAAATTTGCCAGTCTCTTCTCCTTCCTCCTCCTCGCTTATGATCTCTCTTCGATTTTGTTTTGTTCATTGTTTACATTTTTTGTTGAAATTTTTTTTCACTCAAAATATGAAAAATAAAATTTCCGCCAGAAACATATGGTGAAATATATTCTTTCACTCGAATCAAACGTGAAAAATTATATGGTTAAAAAATTATGAACTTTTCACGCCCAAACACAACATATGCAAGTGAAACACTAAGACTTATAAATTTTTGTCATGACATCAGTGGGAATTGAACCAACATTTACGAGGCTAAAAACCATATGCTCGACCATTTGAGCTAAGATGGCACAAAGAACCTTCCATTTAAGCTAAGATGTACAACCATAATAACTTTATATTGTTAGTTGGCAGAGTGAAGGTGAATTGTTTAAGAGTGGAGTCCGCAGAGTACACGTGCTTCCACCTTTACCGGTATTTTAACTCATTTTGTTTGGTTATACAGATGGTATCTAAGAATGTAGATGCCTAGAAGTTCCGTGAAGATGGACGAATTGGTAAAAAAATCTCACCTGCTTCGTATTAAGGTTTTTTATGCTGCAAAAGTAGGACTTCCCATATGACCTTTGAGCTTAAAACCTACTTCTAATTATATGATTATATATACGCTTGCCTGATCAAGAAATTTAGGGGAATTTTGTGTTTCTCTCTCAAAATAAATAGCTATTTTGCGTTACCCCTTTTTATATCGCTAATTTGTGAAACCCCCTTTCTGCTATAACTGCCGTTACTACTCACCTGTCTTTCTCTAAAGGGCTTTCTTCTCGTCTGCATATCTCCAAATCCATTAGAAGTATAGCAAATTTAAGCTTCTTAATCCCAAAACCTCCTCTACATTTTGGTAATGGAGCATTTGTCCAAGCCACCCAACTTTTTTTTTTTCACCGTATTTGAAGACACCCACAAGAAATTCCTCATGATCTTTTCAAGCTCTTTTACTACCGAGATAGGCATTTGAAACATGGAGAAATAATAAATGGGCAAGCTTTCCAATACACTATTTATAATGATGAGTCTCCAACCTTTTGAAAGGTAATTCCTCTTCCAAGAAGAAAGTTTTTGTTGAACTCTCTGAACAATAATGTCCCAAACAGCTTTAGCCTTGGATTTACTACCAAGTGGAATACCCAAATAGTTAATGGGTAACTCTACTAAGTTACATTCAAAAATATAAGCACACACAGCCCCATTATGCTCATCTCAAAAGCCAACAATATATTCTTCAGATTCGCTACTTGATCTTCATCATCGTCCAAGAAAACCAATAGATTATCTGCAAATTGCAGATGGTTTATTATTGTCCCATTCGGAGAAACCTTGAATCCGCTGATAAGACCTGAATCTGCATCCTTCTTAATCATAAGAGATAAGATTTCAGCAATCAAGATAAATAAAAAAGGAGATATCGGGTCTTCCTGTCTCACTCATTTCTGACTTTTGAACAAATCTGTTGCTTCTCCATTCAATACAACAACAAACCGTGCATTAGATATACACCATTTTATCCAACTTCTCCATACATAACCAAACCCAAATCTGGCTAGATTTAAATCTATGTAGTTCCAATTAATATTGTCGAAGGCTTTCTGAAAATCAACTTTACATAGAATACCAGACTTGCCTTCACGTTGTCTTGAGTCAATAAGTTCAGCTGTAATTAAAATTCCATCATTTATTCGTCTCCATGGACAAAAGAACCTTGGAAATCAGAGATAATGGATGGTAGAAATCTTGGTATCAAGGTTAAGTTGGTGCAATTTAATCTCCAATCCAACGTGCTTGTAGATTCAACCTCCTTAACAACCAGCATGAGATCACCCTTAATTATCTCCCATGAAGCTTTGAAAAATTCCATTGTGAAGCCATCCGGACCCGGTGATTTGTTGGTGCCGAAATGCCTAACTACGTTCTTCACTTAATCCTCATAAAAACGCCTATCCAACGCAATACTTTGAGTATAAGAAATACTTGGCATCTCCAAATCATCAAAACCTGGCCTCACAATGAACTGTTCTTCGAAAAGATAAGAATAAAAATCTTTGGCATCTTTGGCAATAATGTCCTTATCATAACAGAGAGAGTCAGCAATTCTCAAGCAAGTTATGCTATTAAGCTTATACTTAAAAGATGCTATTTGATGCAGAAAAGAAGAATTTTTCTCACCATCCTTTACCCACTTCTCTTTGGCTGTTTGAGCAATTTTCCTTCCGATACTTAAAGAAACCGAAGCATGCTCAATTTTTGCTTTTTCCCGCGCAAGAATATCTTCATCTGTGAGAAGGCAAATTCCCCCATACTATCTATAATATCAATAGATTCCTCAAGAGAGTCTAATTTTGACTGCATACATCCAAAAGTAGATTTTTTTCCATGCCTTTATTAGGAACTTCAGGCCCTGCAGCTTTTTAGCAAATACAAAGCTAGGTTTTCCAACAAAAGTTAGGCTATCCCACCATAGTTTTAAGTTATCCATAAAAGTAGGATGTGATAAAACAAAGTTGTCAAACCTGAAGGGAGATTTTTGTTTTTCACCTGACTTACAATCAATCAAATTTGGTGAATGATCCGAAATCGGTCTCTTGAGCCTGAACTGCACCAGATTAGGACAATGCGCTTCCCATTCCGCATACACCAAAAATCTGTCAAGTCTAACAAGAAGAGGTGGGTGCTGTGAATTGGTCCAAGTAAACCTACCACCAGCTAGAGGCAAATCAATGAGAGAATGCCTGTTTATAAATCTCCTAAAAGATCTCCTATTGGAGATACAACCAACAAGCCTATTTCTATCCTCTTGAGAAAGAATAACATTAAAATAACCACATAACGTCCATGGATCATCATATAATCACCTGCATCTGACGCCCCATACACTGCAGTATACAACAATACAAAGCCATCTGCCATATTTCTGAATTTAATTGTAACTGAAAATGCCCCAATAAGATTATCCTCCATCACTAAAATTCCTTCTTTCCACATAAAAATGATGCCCCCAGAAGCACCTTCAGAGGGTAATAAAATATAGCCGTATTTGTTACTACCCCATAATCTTCTTATCAATGCATCATCCACAAACTCACATTTAGTTTCTTGAATTGAGCATATGGTGACACATTGTTCTTTTGAAATGCATTACGAACAACAACAATTTTAGGGTCCTGACCAAGACCCCTAATATTCCATCTCAACAATTTATGATCCATTAAGAAACAATTGAAACCCTAGAAACAGAATGAGAAGGATCCATAGCTAGATTATCAGTCTCTACAGAGCAGTTCATAGCTTTCAATTTTTTCTGCGTGACCAGGAACAGACCCTAATGGTTGAATTTCCAGATCAAAATCATAAGTACCTAATCCGTCATCATCCTCCTCCAATGGAATTTCGAAATCCTCAGCTTTACTTGATTTCCTAACAATAAGCTCTCTACAAATTTCTCTCATATTAGGATGATTTGAAGAGATGCCCAGGCGTTTATTAAACTAAAGATGGAAATCAATTTGAGCTTCAACTGGATCATCTTTAGAGGAGACAGAGATAGAAGACTTCATCGGCTCCGTAAAAGTTAGCTGCTGAATTTTATTTATCAAAAAATAATGGATTTGAAGCAACCCTGTTCCAAACTCGATCTTGCCGTAAGCTAGTAGGGCTAGATCTGCGAGAAAACTTGGTATTCGATGATCTATCTAACGATAAAGAAGTAATCAGATCAGGAAATTCCTTAATCGATGTACCAGGATTCACAAAAAAATTCGGCCTGCACTGGAATGAATCATTTTTTGGGGACTACTCAAAAAAGGTGGGGGACTACTCTTCTATTTTGGGGTGGATATTTGAAGTAAATTTGAGCCACCCCTTAACTTAGTTTTTTTCTAATACCAAACTTTCCCTTGGTGATTAAATTAGTTAGTGTAATGATTAATTAGTGTTAGTGTAATGATTGATTAGTGAGGTTAGATTAATTAGCTGAGTGTTTTTAAAAGAATAATTTTTGAGAAGAAGGGGGTTTTGGTTTTTTTTTTTTTTAAGATGGTTGATTTCGAAATGAGGGTTTTAGGTACTTAGGTATACTTTAAATTTAGTTAATGTTGCTTGAATCGACAAAAACTTTCGTAAAAATGAGAAATTTATAAACTTATTTCGACCATGGAAATGAAGTTCAGCTACGACATCTGAAGAACAAGTAGCCGAACTCATCTGCAAGTGTAGTTCGGCTAATGGTTCTTATGACACAGGTAGCTGAACTCAGCTTTAATGGAGTTTTTGCTTTCAGAGAAAAGTTCAGCTTGGAAAAAGAAAGTTGCGACGTAACCGAACTAAAAGTTCGGCTGGGAATTTTTTTCTCGACGTAACCGAACTCAATATATAGGTTTTCAGAAAAAAGTTCGGTTAGGAGAAAAAAAGTTGCGACATAACCGAACTAAAAATTCGGCTAGGAAAAAACGAAAAAAAGTTGCGACGTAACCGAACTAAAATTTCGGCTGGGATTTTTTTTTTGCGAGGTAATCAAACTTTTTTCTTAAAGAAAAAACTCCATTAAAGCTGAGTTCGGCTAGTTCGACAAACTGTTTCACATAATTCCTAGCCGAACTTCTCTCTGCAACTTTCATTTTTAACTCATTTGATGATTACTTCTCATTTCTTCAACCAAAAACGAACGACAAGTAATGGGTTTGTGAGAATATCTTCGTTAATGATTTAAATTAAGCTATATACATAGAGGTGGTGGTGGTTGGTGGTGGTGGTAGTTGGAGGTGGTAGGTGATGGGCGGCGGTGGTGGAAGAAGGTGGTGGTTATATATATAGGTGGTTATTAGGTTGGTTTTAAATTAAATTAGGTTAAGGGTAGGTTAGTCATTTCCACACTTTAGGACACCCCTTATAAGTTTAGGATAGACATTCCTATCACAAAATAGTCCCCCTCCATTTTTTTAGTAGTCCTAAAAAATCGGTTCAATGAAATTGTAGCTTCTCCATTAGGCCCAGCAGAGAGTTGCATTATTTAAATTTTTCGAAGCATTGTTCGTATTTTGAATAGAGTGAGAAGAATTAGACCGCGCCAAAATCTTAGGAGAATAAAATGGCTTAGAGTTAACTGAGAAGAAGCGCCTGAAAGACCGGAAGATTTTGAAATCTTCTCCTGAGACGGACTTGGTTGACGAAGATTATGATCAACTACAATAGCAGATACGAAGAACATGAGACTTGATTTCAGGACCATCAAAATCTTGCAACCATTCGATTGATACCCAAAAATCATTAAAACGAACAGCAGCCGGAACTCTTCCAATTTCACAATTCACCAAAATCTTGCACAAATTAAGCTTAGACTTGTTGATTGTAACATCATCAAAAAAGAGATGGATAAATTTATCAATGTCCCGCAAATTGATAGGAAAGCCTCTAATAGCCAACCAATGACAAGAATCTGAATTATAAGCTTTAGGTAGAAGTGAATGTTGGATAAATGAATAATCTTCCTTGGAGAGCCTGTGACTCTCTTTGGTTGTTTTATAATATCATCATTAATGTCTGAATAATCCTCAGTTAATGCTGAAAATAACCAGAATAAAGGTAAAAAAGGTAAGAGAATAATATCTAATCTATTACACCCCCTTAGTAGGAGTCGGAGAAGAGCAGACGATACCATGTTGGATAAATGAATAATCTTCCTTGGAGAGCCTGTGACTCTCTTTGGTTTTATAATATAATCATTAATGTCTGAATAATCCTCAGTTAATGCTGAAAATAACCAGAATAAAGGTAAACAAGGTAAGAGAATAATATCTAACCTATTAGTGAATCCTCAAGATTCCATTGATGAACTGTAATATTATATCCTTTTGATTCATAGGAGATATTACCTATTTTGATAAATGATTCAAAAATCTCAATGGAATCAGCTTGAAAGAACGCCTTAGACTTACCCAATGGTTTCAGCTGAAAAAAACCTTTCCATCTGTATGATTTTTTCAACGCCACCGCCACCGACTTCGAACCCGGATGTCTCCCATGAACCTGAAATACAATACCAAGGTTTGTGTCATCCAGAACCACACACTCAGGTGGTTTTTTTAGAGTATTGGTAATCAGAGGGGGAAAGGAAACAACTCCGTTGTATTAACAATCCCTTGGGGTTTCAGAGCATTTGCAAATTTTGAAACAATTGACCCATCTTTCCCACATGGGATGCAAATGAAACTAGAAGAATACTTCAGCGAAGGACCAATGACCATAACCTGCACAAAAGATCCCATAGAATTGCACCTTAAGGTAATCTGAATCACTGTTTGATTAAATCTTTTAGACCAGGTTTGTCCTTCAACAAAACCTGCACCACCAATAGAACTGAGAGTAGAAGAAATAGCAGCTAAAGGAACTACTACCCATATTACTTTGCCTTTGAATCTCTCAAGAATTTTTATCCCAGAATGAAACCAAGTAAATTCAAATGTCTTAGATCGTAAGACAATATTAGGAATCGGCTGCAGATCCATTACTAACAGCAGAAAAAATCCATGAAAACACAGGAAGAAACCAAAAAAACGAAGAGTCAACCCTAGGCGGCCAGGGTCAAGGAAAGAGAATAAAAGCTATTGTATTTAAATAACGAATAATTATTTTCCATTTGCACTTTTCGCCTGTTTGCTTGTTACTTTCCATTTTAATGTAATAGTTCTTTTTAATTCTTGTCTGAATAAGCATTTTCAGTATATATGACAGCAGAAGAGTAATTTTGTCTTTGATTCGGATTTAAAGAAGTGTCATTCAAAATTTTCTTTCCCCGTTTCAATGGTACGCGATTGACTGGTTTCTCTGAACTAGAAACACTGGAGTACACTTCTTTAATATACTTGACACTTAGTAGGAAGTTGAATTCGTTGATGCCATTTCGAATGGCATAAATTTTTGGGCCATGGAACCTAATCACCATGCAACCTCATGGCACGGTATTAATACAATTCCTTAAGATAAAGACATCAACACAGTGAGAGACAAAAATGGATGTAGGTCAGATGTCTTCCACTCCCACCCACTAAACCTTGGCTAAACAAGGGAACGAGATTACATGAATGAACCTTAACCTGCTAGCACCCAATCGTAGTAAATACAGATAACCCCACTCGAACAAACATTATTAGCATAAACCATTTTAAGAAAATGCTACTCTTTTTGTATTTCTTTTTTCATTTTCTCTTTTAGAGAGTTTTTATATCAAAGGGGTATGCAATGCATGTGCTCCTATCAAACACCTCCACAACCACATTTCACCATTCTTTTTAAGCCCGCTGAACTTCACCTTGCCTGCACCATCCCACCTTCGGATATAACGCGATAAAATATTTGAAGGGAGAAGGAAATGAAAAGCTTGACTGAAAGATTCAATTGTTGTATGGTCCACTATAGTTCATGGTGGTTCATTTTTTGCCTTAAACGTATTTGCTTACGAAAATACATAACGAACACTGTTTATTAGAAGTAGAAATAAAAATTGATATGAGGTTAAATTACAAATGCAGTGAGCTGGATGGATTGAAACCTTCAACCTAGTAATAATGCAATGAGCTAGATACACTTGATTAATTATTCCTGCCGCAGAAAGTATATATATACACTTGCTCTTTCTTACATGCTGAATTCCGAGACATTTCTGTAGGTAAGCAATGGCGACTAATTGTTGTTGGAGAGCTCCTTTGTTGTAGATTTCCATCTGGCAGCATCACCTTTGTTGCGCTCTTTCCAAATATCTGAAAAAGAAGAAGAAGAGGAAGAAGGAGGAGGGGAATATGGCCACCAGGATTGTTAGCTTCATATTGAGGGTGCTGCAGATCATTTTTTCCTGCGGCGCACTTGGTTTCATGACCACGGCCAAGGAGGAGTATGACTTCGTAGCCTTCAGGTAATGTCTTAGCCGTTAATTGCTTTTAGGGCCATCTGATTTGCTATTTTAGAGATGCGCACATAATTTGATGCATCATCTGATAGCTTAGAAATGGATTTTTGTTATAGAGAAAGCCAAAATAGTCATGGGGAAAGCTGACTATGGTTGAATAGAGTTGACCTAAAGTCATTAAGGGCTGAATTAAGTACCACTGAACTTTGATTACTTTCTCCACCACCTTCTCTGCAACTGTAACGAATCACTATGACAAGTGCATGATGATTAAATCTACGCCACTATATTTGAAAGGAAGTGATTAGTTGATTAGTTCTACTTTATTTTCAATTAAGATTGTTTTGGTCAAGCGAAACCGATGGTAATAGAATTCATCTACATGATTCAAATCTTCAAGTATAAATAAAAGCTACAAAGATCAATAAATATATTCATTGGCAACGTTGTAGTTAATTCTGATCAAAACGTAGTAGTTAATTGACAATCAACTTAGTTATGGTTCGAATTTCATCGTGTCCCTATCTCCAGTTTTTAGAACTGGGTTATATTATATGAGCTTGTTCAATTCAAGCGGATCGTGAAACGATCATATCGCTCTCAATTAATGTATCACTATCTCTAGTTAAAATCAATTTTTTTATGTATCACTTGTCGTTAGAAGCTAGTTAATTTTGTTTTTCTTGCTAAAATTATGCTTAGTTTCTCAACACTATACCTTTGATGCTATAGATATAAATAATTATCTTTGTTGTTGTCGTAATCGATTGCAATGTGAGTGCATGATAAAAATTGATTTCGAAACAAAACCAGTTTCAAAGTCTCCATCAAAAATCTCAGTCGAATATTTTGCAGCTCGATTTGCTAAATAAATGGCTGTTCTTTCTGTTTTATTGTTTCAAATGCTGAACTTAAGTATCGAAGGCATGAGATAGATATTATCATCAATCATCATCGATACGAACGGAAGAAGAGGTATTAAGATTTGATAATTCCCCCCATTTTGACCAAACGTCAACTGTGTAGGACCAATTATCAGCTTTCCCCAATCAGTATCAGCTTTCCCTATAACAAAAATCTTATTAATATGTGAAACATCATATGAAGTCTATGTAAGGGCTGATCATGATTAGTTTTTTTGATTTTAGATCTGAAATTTTGGGATTTGGGGCATTTAAGATTGTAAAATCGTGGTTATTAGTTGTTATTGATGATTAGATTAAATTGAAATCGACAGTTTTTGAACTGATTTAGGGATGACCAGCTAAGTTTTTTCCCTAAATCGAAAATATTCAAAACTCCATAAAAAGTTTAAAGAAATTAACGGGTTAACGGGTAACCCACGGATTAACTCTAACCGCCAGATTATTGTATTATTGTATTCATGTTTGCTTCATATAACCGCCAGATTCACAGTAACAACTTTTACTGAGTTAATTAGTGAGATTCATGTATCTAATATTGTTGAATCTATATTATTTACATTCATGTTTGCTTTATGTAACTGTCAATTTCACTGTAACAGCTTTTCACTGATGATAATGGCCTTGATGGTGCCTTGGAGCTTGACCTTGGCATTTGCGCAAGGATACTCAGATCTTACTGGGTACCCACTTCTTCGGCCAAGAATAATCAAATTGGCCATTATTATTGGAGATGCGGTAAAGTTTAAAGACTAATTCAGTAATTTGATTGCATTGTTTAATGACACAACAAATTTACTTGCAGATTCTCTCATTTCTTTCTCTAGCGGCGGCCTGCTCAGCTGCATCCATCATCAGCTATCTTCCACTCTTGAAGGGAGCTAGCAGCTACAAACTTACAGCTATGTGTGCATTTTTCACTTGGATTTCCACTGCCTCTTCAGCTCTTCTCAGTTTCTGGTTATTTCACTCAGTGTGATTACCAGTTTTCACCTTTTTTAGAAATAAAAGTAGTCACGCCTAATTAGATCACAAACTGTAATTAAATTCTTGTTTGAATACAATTATACAAGGACTTTTACTTAAACTTTAAATTTGATTATCTAATTAAGCTAAATAAGAAACTTGACACTCGAAAATCTGAATTGCATTGTATTTGAGCTACACTCAAGTTGTAACATTTTACAATTTAAAAGAAAGCACAACCCCAAAGAAAATTACGTCGAAACAACCTAGGACACAACTTGAAGCATGGTTGTTGACAAACTTAAAACCAGAAAAATAAAAAATTAGGATTGTCTAGTCAAGTAAGCACGCCCGAACAAACATTGTTACTTGCACCGAAATTTCAGTAGCATTCAATTTACAACTGTTGTGGACATTTACTTCGCAACTTTGGGCGTACACAATGCACAACCACCTCTATGCGGCCAAAATTAGCACTCAAGAAACAAAGAAAATACCGCTAGAAACTCATTATGACTTGAGCGATTCAGACTCATAATGTATGGTCAAATTAACATCATATCCTTTAGTGTTTCTTAAATATGTGAAATTGAATCGCCCGTGGGAAATTGTTTTTCTAATATATTTAAGCAAAACAATATTGTAAGCATTTAGCAAAAATATGATCCTAGTCAAAATCATTTTGGCATTCACTGTGGCCTTTGCTAAAAATATTAAAATAATTCCATCACATTAGGTCGACAATGTTAGAGCACTGCTCGGTCGAAGTCGCAAGCGTTGCTATCTCAAGCTTGTTTGTCAAGTTTAGTTTATCAACACTATATACTTGATTTCTAATCTAGTTATACCTATGTCTCAGATCAGGATAGAATGTGTAGTTGAGCTTTACACTTCACGACGTTCACCAATTGAAGAAGAAGATCCACTGAGGAGTTTGGAGGAACTTCATCAACAAAAGGTATATGGAGACTGAAACTTATCTATCACTCATAAGTATATTCTATTCTATTTTCTAATGAGACTAAGTCGTATAGCTATATAGACTTTTACTTTATATACATTTGATATTTCGGGACGAGTTTATCTCGCTTATCTATTTCTCGAAATACGTGTTGGAAGCCTTTAGCTTTAGCTATGTTCATCGTATTGTTGAAGAGTTTAGTTGGAAACAATTTGTTTGTTGGAAACTAAATATTAAGCCATAAGACTCCAAATCCAAATCCAAAAGTCATTTCCAGTAGCAAGTACCGGGTCGACTAGAGAAAATCTCATAAAAAGTATTAAGCCATAAGACTATCATGTGAAAATTACCTTGAACATCTTATATGATTTGTGTGAGACAGTTATTTGATATTAGCTCGGGAAGTTTCGTATTGATCATTTGATCACTTGAAAATTACTTGAAGCTACTGGTATGTGTAAGATTACCATTGTCGTCTTCTAAGGATGTTTTCAATGATTAAAATAAGAGTTTAGAACGATTAACCATATCTGGATACAATAAGGTATGCATACCCAGTATGCGAACTGTATAATGTGATGATCAGGTCCGGAACTCTTGTTTGCGTACCTAGTATGCGAACAGATTTACCTGAGAAGGCCTGGAACTCTTGTTTGCCTTTCTAGTATGTGAACGGGTTTACCTGAGTTGGGTCCAGAACGGTTATTCCCGATCCGGTTTGCGAACGGCTTGACTAGGCCAAGATTCAGAGCTACTGTTCGCTTACCTAGTTTGGGAACACAATGGTTAAGTGATAGACACATTTTTACGTCTAATGTGTCTCGATTTTATATATTGTTAGGGCTTAATTTTTTTACTTATTATGGTGTTTTATGTGTGTGTAGGTATTTTTGGCCAATAAATACTTTTGGAAAAATCGGCTCGAAAAGTTGTTAAAGGCACCCAGAGGAATTGATATTGGCACCCACAGTTTGGATACATCTTCAAGTTACCAAAAACGGATATCTTCACATGCACCATCTCTTCAGATAATTGAAAGAATGAAGTGGTAACGAGTGAGCACATCATCCCAAAGGGGTGCTTAGTGGAAAAAAATACAACATCCAAGTAATCACTAACATGCTACACACATCTAGTAAAGAAGAATAATAAAACATCTTTTACACACAACACATTGCAGAGATCACTCCAATATCATTCCCTAAGAAAAATGAACACCTCCAAGATGCTCTACGGAAATGACGTTAGAATAACCTGAAACATATGTCATCCTAACCTCGTCTCACTGAAAGGAGAAGAAGATGCTAAGATAACTCCAGTCTATAATGATAACGCCCCAAAGAATGTGTACATCCCGTGGTTCAGGTACCGCCATCAAAACTCTAGAACGTATGCAAAGTTTTTATTACTATGACCACAACAACATATTCATTAAGGTCCCTATCCGCTCATGAATCTAAACATAAGATGATCATATAATCCCATTCGCTATACTAAGACTAAACCATAGATTCAGTTCTGATTTTTGGAAAAACCGAACCGAGCCATGTACAACCCTACTTAGGACAACTTATATGGTATGGATGTATAATTAAACATCCACATCTCAAGGATAATTCCTACAAATAGGAGTGATCAGAGTCCTGTAGATGTTTTTTTCGCTTTGGAAAATCTAGATAGATATCCACAAATTTGGACTCACACTATTATTTTTATATAGTGATATATTAAAAAATGCTCAAAATATTATCATCCGGTAGAAAAAAAACAATTGGATTTGTTTTCAAAAGAAAAAAAAGTTTAAGAAATTGTTACATCCGGACATTTGGTAACTGAATGAAGATAAAAACAAATAATAAAAGAAAATCACCCGGACATTTGATAACCTTATATCCTATCCGATCATTAAATGTTCGGATGGAT
>JAJJMB010003986.1:0-10404 GCA_023531105.1 Papaver atlanticum
AGTAATTTGTTTTCTCGCTGTCCTAACACAACGCCTATAGCATAATCTGAAGCATCACACATAATCTCAAAGGGTAGGTTCCAGTTAGGTGCCTGGACTATGGGGGTGGTAGTGAGTAAACTCTTAAGCTTCTCAAAAGCTTCTAAACACGCATCATCAAAGACAAACTTAACATCTTTTGCAAGTAAATTGCAAATAGGTCTAGAAATCAAGCTAAAATCCTTAATGAATCGACGATAAAATCCTGCATGCCCTAGGAATGACCTAATATCTTTTACGGTTTTTGGGACCTATAAAGTCTTAATAAGATCAACCTTGGCTTTGTCTACCTCTATACCCTTAGAAGATACGATGTGCCCTAACACAATTCCTGATTTAACCATAAAATGGCATTTTTCCCAATTAAGCACTAAATTCTTTTCCTTACACCTACTCAACACTAATGTCAAATGATGCAAGCACTCATCGAAAGATGAACCAAACACTGAAAAATCATCCATAAAGACCTCTAAAAACCGTTCTACCATATCAGAAAATATGCTCATCATGCAACGCTGAAAGGTCGCAGGGGCATTACATAGCCCGAAAGGCATGCATCTATACGCAAAGGTACCAAAGGGACAGGTAAAGGTGGTTTTCTCTTGGTCTTATGGGGCAATAACAATCTGATTATATCCGGAGTAGCCATCTAAGAAGCAATAATGACTATGCCCAGCTAATCGCTCTAGCATTTGGTCGATGAAAGGAAGGGGAAAGTGATCCTTCCTTGTGACCTTGTTCAATTTCCTATAGTCAATACAGACACGCCATCCCGTGGTCACCCGGGTTGGGATTAACTCGTTATTATCATTCTGGACTACAGTGATACCTGATTTCTTGGGGACAACCTGAACGGGGCTGACCCACTTACTGTCTGAAATTGGGTAGATAATACCCGCATCTAACAACTTAAGCACCTCTTTTCGAACTACCTCTTTCATGTTAGGGTTCAGTCGACGTTGCATCTCTCTAGAAGGTTTGGAGTCTTCTTCTAAGTGAATCTGATGCATACACACAGTAGGACTTATACCCTTAATGTCTGCTATAGTCCACCCTAAAGCTTCCTTATTATCTTGAAGCACATTCACTAGCCTACTTTCCTGATCACTTTCCAAATCGGAAGCTACAATCACAGGTAAAGTCTCAGATGGCCCTAAAAACACATACTTTAGAGTGTCGGGTAGTGGTTTAAGGTCCAACTTAGGAGGCTCTTCTAAAGAAGGAATTAAGGTAGTCTCAGAAACTGGTAATTGTTCGAACCTAGCTTTCCATCTATTAGTGTCTAACACAGGGGTAGAATCTAATAGGGCATTTACTTCTTCAATAGTGCTATCGTCGTCAAAATCTAAACCAAAATGGGATAGACAACTTTCTAATGGGTCTTCGGACAAAATGTTTGGTAATGACTCCTGAACTAAGGCTTCTATCATGTTCACCTCTTCAACACATGTGTCATCTAGCTCATAAGGTAGCTTACTGACATTAAAAATGTTCATCTCCATAGTCATATTACCAAAAGACAAATTCATCACACCATTTCGACAGTTAATGATCGCATTAGACATAGCTAAAAATGGGCGACCTAAAATCACATGTATCTGGTTCTCTAGGTCAGGGACAGGTTGGGTATCTAGCACAACAAAATCCACTGGATAAATAAACTTGTCGACCTCAATGAGAACATCCTCGATAACACCTCGAGGAATCTTAACGGACCTATCAGCTAACTGCAGTGTCATCTGAGTAGGTTTCATTTCACCAAGTCCTAGCTGTAAATACACATGGTACGGCAGTAAGTTCACACTGGCTCCTAAGTCAAGTAAACCCTATTCTACCCGGAATTTACCTATTGTACAAGCAATGGTAGGGGAACCTGGGTCTTTGTACTTTGGAGTTGTGGTGTTCTGAATGATTGAACTCACCTGACTAGCTAAAAAGGCTTTCTTATGGACGCTAAGTTTTCGCTTTCGCGTACACATATCCTTAAGGAACTTTGCATAAGCAGGAATTTGCCTAATTGCATCTAATAAAGGAAGGTTTATGGTAACTTGCTTAAAAACCTCCAATATGTCATTAAAGTTCGATTCCTTCTTTGTTGGTACTAATAGCTGGGGAAATGGGGCTCTAGGCACAGAATCAGACCTCCCAGGGACGGAATTGACTTCATCAGAAACTTTATCGGTCTCCTCAGCTATGGGTGGTCCTGAGAGGTGAGATCCTGAGGGGTGAACTACAGTATGTTCACTATCGGGCATGGTTACCTCATTGTCTACAATTCTACCACTCCTAAGGGTTCTAACAGCATTCAACTGATTCGATTGTTTTGCACCTATTTCATGAACTCCTCTAGGGTTGGGTTGTGTTTGACTAGTAAACCTACCTTTTTCTCTCAAAGACTCATGTATCAGACCTACCTGGGTTTTCAGCTCGGAAATGGCCTGACTATTTTCTTGTCCTATCTTGTTACTAGCTTGTAGACTTAGTTCTACTGATTACTGAAATTTTGCAGTTTGCTGAGTTAACAAAACAAGAGACTCCTCTAGGCTTAGGATTTTCTTATCCGACTGATTCTGAAATTGAGCTTGTCCCGAAGGATTCTTAGCATAACTAAAACCTGGTGGATCATTAGAGTTACTAAACTGACTTTGATTCTGGCCCTTAGACCAAGCAAAGTTCGGATGGTTTCTCCACCCAGGGTTATAGGTTTCTGAATATGGGTCAAATTTCTGACGATTCTCGAGTCTAGTGTTATTATAAAGAGCATTGGCTTGCTCTTCATTATTATGGCCTTCCCAAAAAGGCTCCGATCTACCACTAGTGTGACCCATTTCTAGAGCTTCTAACCTCTTAGCTATCGCTGCAATCTTGACATCTGATTCAGAGCCTCCTTCTATTCTATTAACGTGTCCTCTGTTTAGAAGAATCGTTCTCCGGGGTTCCCTACTATTTTCCCATTGTTGGGTCTTTTCGGCGGCTTCATTCAAAAATGCCATTGCCGCATCAACAGTTTGGTTCTCAAACCCACCTGTACACAAAGCTTCAACCGTGGATATTGTGGGATAATCTAAACCCTCATAGAGGATCTGAACTAGCCTAACCTTTTCTAAACCATGGTGAGGACATTGTGTTAACAAATCATTGAACCTTTCCAAATACCTATACAAAGATTCTCCCTCTTGTTGTGAGAATGTGCAGATTTGCGTCCTAATAGACGATGTTTTATGCCTAGGGAAAAACTTATTGAAAAAGGCAGATGTAAGTTGTTCATATGTTTCGATTGACTCAGAAGTCAAACTATACAGCCACGATTTGGCTTTATCTTTCAGGGAAAAGGGAAATAACCTAAGTTTCAAAGCATCATCATCTAAGCCTCTAATTCTTAGGGTACTGCAAATTTCTTAAAAATCCCTAACATGGAAATAAGGGTTTTCATTTTCTTTCCCTAAAAAGATTGGGAGCATCTGTATGGTCCCAGGTTTAAGCTCATAGTTGGCTTCTGTGTCAGCTAACTTAATACACGAGGGACGAGTGGTCCTAGTCGGATTTAATAAAGCTTTCAAAGTAGCCATTTCTGGAACTATCGGAGTATTAGGAATTCTCTCTTCAGGAGAATGTTCAACACCGGACTCTCCAAAAATTGGACCTTCTAGATTAAGGTAATCGAGACGCTTAGAACTGCTAGGTTTTTATTTTACAAATCTACCTAGGGCGTCTCTTTTACGTTCAGGCATACACAAGATTTTCCTAAAATTGGAAGGACAAGCAATCACAAATCAATGACGACTCAACCAAATCAACCCTATTGATTTCTAGCAAACAAAAAGCATGATGGCTCCACTTAGATTGTTTCTAGACCAGCTTCTACTCTTCCAAGAGGCAACTGGGTACAATTTTAGCAAACCTCGTAGGACTATCCGAATAAAGTAAGTCGAAGAGAAGTAGGAGAAGCTCAGAGGAGCTTTGATACCCCCACCTCTTTGGCAACGCTTCCTTGGGTTACAAGGCGGCTCTAATCGACTTACAGTAATCTTCCTGAACTTTGAGTTAGGCTAACAAAATACCCAATACGATCCTTTTGAACGACTTTACTACAAGCTCGTTACCCTATCGGTCTAGTTCTAGTCAATATTTTAAGCTTAGGTTCGCGTTCGGTGTCGTTTTCCTAAGGAGGACAAGAAGAGAACGGTGATGAAATCCGAACCCTTATCTTGTATGGCCATGCCTTGCCCTTTACTAGAAAATTAAATGTCCGTATTCAGGTCCTCAGCAGATATGCACCTTAAGGAATACAGTAACTCGCTGACAGGAGATTCGCGAGTGTTCAGAACCTTACCTCCCGTTCCAGACGGGCGAAGAACCGCTGAAGTCGACTCGGGCCACTGACTCCTGTGTCAGTGTACGAACCCAAGGTGCAGAGACAATATCGTAATTGTCCTCCTTCTCTGCAAACAGTTTAATATTTAAAGATACCCTTCCGTAGGGTATATAAAAAATAAAAATAATGTCCAATGTCCCAAAAAGTCCAAAAAAAAGAAAGGAAAAATTACAAAATAATAAAATAATAAAGAAACCCTAATACAATTTTTTTTTTTTTTTTAGAAAATAAAATAAACAAAACCCTAAAAAAATAAAAAAATAACTAAAATAAAGTTGTCTTCTTTTCCGTTCTTTTCGCTTTAATCTTTTGCTCCAAGTCCTTACGAAATCACCAAACTCCTTGGCTCAAAATTTTTTTTCTTTACGTTCCAAAACCTGTAGACAAAAGACAAATACCCAAAAACGTAAAATAGGACAAAAATAAATAAAAATAAAAATAAATCTAAAACCCTAAAAACAAGTCCGCGTCGGCGGCGCCAAAAACTGATGTGAGTTTTAATTGTAGTGAAAATAGTGGTGAAAAGGTTCGATGCTCGAACTTGTGAAGGATTCTTTTAGACTCAAATTAACTAAAATAAAATTGTATAATATTATTAAAAAAAAAACACCGAGACTTTGGATTCCACCATTGACCAATTATTTGATAAATTCTAATCAATATTCATGCAATATTTTTCTTTAAGTTGACTCTAATATTTGCCTCTAATTTGGTTCTTGAAGTAATAATTGTAAGCACGAAGCATGAAACATCAAAAGTATTAAAACCAAGCATGTCCCATCAAAACACTTCACAACTACTCAATAAAAACCAATTTTTCTTTTAAGTTCTATGCAAAAAATCATGTTAAATAATTGCAATAAATAATAAAAATAGAATTATACCACTTTTCATGGAACAATGGCTTCCTCCGTCGCCTCGGCTAAGGGGTTTAGCTCCTCATATTAATCGTGTTCTCAAAATACATGTTTGGTGTTCAAAAGTTGATTACAAGAGAGAAAAGGGTATACTGTAGTCGCTGAAAGTCTAATACAGCGGACGGAATCGTTGCTGAAGAGGTTCGGTGACTGCAGGATGATGCGACCGTAACTCGTTGTCACTGAAAATAAGTCTGCCTCTGCAACTTTCTTTTTCTGCTGTTTATGTTCTTCGTCTTCTCCGATAACAGTTTGCACCAGCAGAACGTGATTTCTTCCAATGATTTTTCTAGCTTCTCTAAGGCTCTAAACTTCCCCTAACTTCTTCCTTTTCTTCCTAGGACCCTAACCAACCCTTTTATACATAGTAGAGCAAAGAAAATTCGAGAATAAACTTGGTTTTTTCCTCCACAGCACGTTACGTTATTTCCTCTTTTTTTTTGTTTCACGTGCATTCGATCAATCAAAGTTGTCCAAACTCCTCCCTTGATAGAAACAAGTCTTTAAGAAGAGTTTCCTTCCACTTCTTCACGTAAATTTCCAAAAATAAACCAAGAAACTTCCCAAAAATAGAACGTGATATTTTAACCATTTTTCGCTTCCAATTCGAGTTCTAGCCACTTTGGATCCATTCCAACACCCTTACCTTGCCTGTTAGGTCCATAGGAACAAACCCAATCAAATTCAGCCCTTTAATCTCCATAAAAATCGATCAAAAATTCATCCACAAAATCGCCTGTGTAAGGAAGAAATTCCCGCCATTTTTGTTTATTTGAAAACGTGAAGAAATTTTTCCTCCCCCTATCCAGTCTCGGTCTGTGCTTAGCAGCTGCCTGAAAATGGGTTACCCCTTATCCAAAGTGAGAGTCCGAATAGCAAATGTCCTCCCAGGAGCCTTTAACAACTTTTCGAGCCAATTTTGCCACAAAAGCCTATTTCTCCATAAACACCTACAAAGGGATAAAATACCAAAATTAGTACAAAAATGGGTACTAACACTATACATAAAAGAGATGAAAATAGACACATAAATGCATCTATCACTTCCCTATCCATGATTTCTGGATGGAGTACCAAGGGAAAATATGCATGTCCGTGCTTCAATAATGACCCATGTTCACTTCGATTAAGCAATGTAGGTAACAGCTGAACTACTACTTATTTTGGATTACTTTCCTTTTATGCCCAACTCTTATCATTTTGTTCAAATGTTATTTGTAGGTAAGTGGTGTTACATGTTCCACCGCCGCTTCTTGCCAATGGATCATAAATGGCACGATCACAAGGCAGCCTTCAATGGAAAAAAGGAGAAATGACCACCACCAAAGCTATTAAATGGGGCCGAAATACTTGAGCAGTTGGATCAGCTAGAGCAAGTTGAGTTTGGTAAGAATGCCAATCAACAAAGTCTAGTAGAAAAGATACCCTTTGATCACAATTGGAAGAAAATTAGCATTTTCCAGCTGGAATTACCCTATGTGAGCACGATTTTATTATTCCATAGTCTAGATGTGATGCATATCAAGAAGAATGTTTGTGATATTGTGATGGGGAATATATTGAAGGTCAATGGGAAGACAAAAAACAATATAAAAGCTCGATTGGACCTACAGGGGATGGGTATACGAAAGGACTTATGGGCGACGAGAACAGGGGATAAGTATAGGGTGCCAAACGCTTCATATGTGATGTCGAACAAGGAGAAGGATTCATTTTGTAGACTTTTGAAGGAAATTAAGGTTCCTGACGGGTACGCATCAAACATTTCTCGATGTGTGAACCTTAAAGAGCGGAGGCTTATTGGTCTAAAGAGTCACGATTACCATGTTCTATTGGAACATTTGTTACCAATAGCAATTCGTGGAAATTTGCCAGATGATGTATGTGAAGCAGTGACTGAGTTATGTATGTTTTTCAAAGTTTTGTGTGCTACTGTCCTTAATATGGCTGACTTAGACAGACTGCAAGATAATATTGCAATCACATTGTGCAAGTTAGAAAGGATATTCCCCCCATCTTTTTTTGTTGTGATGATGCACTTGCCCATTCATCTAGTAGAACAAGCAAAGGTTGGTGGTCCGGTGCAGTATCGTTGGATGTATCCAATAGAGAGGTACGAATATATTAATGCCATTTTCCTTGGAAATTTTACATTTTTCTGTGATCTGATGGTATTTGTAATGATTTTATATTACGGTTAGTGTATATATATACACACTTAAGGTACTTTGGAATTTAATAATATATGCTATTTGGAATATACTATCGAACATGTAAATAGTTTTTGAATGGTTGTTACTTTAGTCAGGAGCATATGCGATTTGTCTAACTGATATCACAGATTTTAGCTGTGGATGAATTTCCAAATGAGGCTTTATATATGTCATAGTTACCCTGATATCAAAGATTGATCGATTTTCACTTGTTCATTTTGGTTACTATCAAGTTAGTTGAACTTTGTTTATCGAGTACACAATAGTTTTTCTATCCTATGCATCAGGTACTTGCGAAAGTTAAAGTGTCATGTGCGGAATAAAGCTCATCCCGAAGGCTCGATGGAGAAAGGGCAAATAATAGAAGAATCTCTCGTATTAATTGAGCGCCATATGAATAGTGTAGTTACCAAGTTTAATCAACTTGGTAGAAACGAGGATAACACTCGATTTCAATCAGCAGTTAATAAGTTCTCTGTTTTCAGACAATCTGGTGAATTTCAAGGTAAGAAACGTGTGGCATCGTTTTCAGAGGAAGAGTTCCAACAAATGAAATTGGCAGTTCTCAAGAATTGTGATGAAGTGCACCAATATGAGGAGTACGTGTTCTCTACTTGCTCTTTCTCCTTATGTACAGTGAATAATGCTACAGTGTGAGATTGTTTTCGTGCACATGTAATTTGAATAATTTTCTTATGGCAATATACAGTGAACACAAAACTATGCTTGAAGGAACTAGCCACGCACATAGAAAACACACCCAAGAATTTCCTAAATGGTTTGAACATAAAGTTAGTCTCAATTCATTACTGTTAAAATGCATGTTTTGTTTGCCACACAGGCTTCTTATGATTTCTGACTTCGGTGGGATTTTTTCTATAACAAACAGATTTACCAACTGCACAAAGAGACCAGTCAAGTGAGTGAAGAACTATTATCATTGGCCGGAGGTCCTTGCCGAGAAGCTCTGTCTTTCAACATTTACACGGTCAACCGTTACCGTTTTCAGACAAAACGTTGGGAGCAGGGAAGAACGACACAAAACGCTGGAGTATGTGTAACCATCGAGAAGGATTATTTTGGAATGCTAACTGATATCATAGAGTTGAGGTATGTGGGTGGATTCCGTGTTGTTCTTTTCAAATGTGATTGGCGGGATGTAGATAATGATATAGGATGCCGGAAAGATAGACATGGAGTTATTACTGCTGTTAATAGAACCGTAAGTTGTTGGCAAGATGAACCTCATGTGTTACCATCTCAAGTATCACAAGTTATGTATGTGAATGAAGGAAAGGAGTCCCAATGGAAGACGGTGATAAAACTAAAACCTCAGAACTATTATGATATGTCGGTGCGTGATATAAATACAGATTTGAGTCCTAGTGAAGCATCACAGGATTTGTACTCGGCTTATTCTATGGAAGATGTACAACATGAACCGCAGCAGGATGATGATGACAATTTTTGTTGGGGTAGGTGTGATGTTCCGGAAGAAACCGTTACTTATGTTGCACCAGAACAAGGTCCAGGGAAAGCTGTCGATCAAGATGATGCTGATATTGAAAGTTTTTATACTACTAGTGATGATGATAATTTGCTCGAATTTGAAGAGTCTGACAACGAGATGGACTGGGATTAATTTTATTGTTTTCTTTTCTTTCATACTGCCGTGAAACTGTAAAAGAAGCTTAGTTTTGTAAAAGAAATTGGTATCTTTTTTTTAATAAACAAAAGAAAACTGGTATCGTTAAAATCAAGCAAGCAATTTTACTTATACTTCTTTGATCTGATGAAAAGAGAATTCCATTTGAAAAATGCTCATTACATTGGACCCATTTTCTTTTTTATTTCATGCAACCGCAGCTGTTTCTCGGCTTAACTCTTGTACTTCATTTGAAGCAATCTCACATCTTCAGTCATTATGCCAACACCATCTGAATTGCAGCTACACTAAACCATGTCATTTCACATCACTTCATTCGCCCTTCTTCTTAAATTATACCCTGAGCACACGTCTAAGTTCACCGGCCATTATTTACTTCTAGTGCAGCATCTCCATACACTCGATGTTCCCTGTATCTGGTAGTTTTGAAATTACCCAAAGCTCTCCCTTGCCTTCATTCCTAGCAGAACTCCATATCCCACTGTAGACTTCCCCAAAATCAGTCATGGTGAAAATGCCTACAGCTGCAGACTTGGTGGGGTTTCGTTTAAGAGACCTTTGTTGCTGATTCTGGGAACAGGAAAAAAAAGTTCCTCGATTATCTGAGAAAGGAACAAGAAATTTAACAAACCAATCCTGTTGCATTCATTTATGCATGCATTACAGAATTTATTGGCACTGCGAACTGGCCGAAGATCTGAATTTTGGATAATTGTTTATACCGATGAGTGTTGATTGATCACGTTTCTCAGTAGATTTGTGCTTTCTTCGTAACTCCATAGATAATTCGTGATAATTTCATATTTATATTAATTTATTTTTGGATATGTGATTTAATTTTACCGCGTGAAATTGATAAATACTCTAATCGGCTAATCAAATTTTCAAATAAAATCATTACAGAATCATGGATGAATTAAAATTTATTTCTTGGACCAAAGTTTTTTTAAATCTATTTTGATTTTCGTCGGATTGAATGTTAATAACAATATTTCCCGGCCCTTTTCGTTTTCTAATACATTTCCATTCAACGGATTCATTCGCATTTTTACTATTCAATCCAAGCGATGGTTTTGCTGATGATAACTGTGACATTAATCCGACCAGTAGGAGTCTAAAATGTATAATCGAAGGCTATTAATTCACAAGCAATACTCATACGGATTGCCTTAAGAGACCAAAATGTATAATCGA
>JAJJMB010003996.1:0-10511 GCA_023531105.1 Papaver atlanticum
TCAACTCAAATGGCTTGCTCCAGTCCGGTGGTTTGATAATTGGTGTGGTAGTCAACAACTCTTTCAAGGTGTCAAAAGCTTCCTTGCATTCCTTGTCACAATCAAAGGCCACATCTTTCTGCAAAAGTCTACACAGGAGCATTGCAATCTTGGAGAAATCCTTGATGAATCTCCTATAAAAACCTGCATGACCAAGAAAAGAGCGAACCTCCCTCACAGTTGTGGGGTATTGTAAGTTTCGAATCAAATCTATCTTAGCCTTGTCCACTTCTAACCCCCTAGAGGATATAACATGGCCTAGCACAATCCCATGATTCACCATAAAGTGACACTTTTCCCAATTAAGCACAAGATTAGTTTCTGCGCATCGTTTAAGAATAAGTGCAAGGTTATCTAAGCACTTGTCAAAAGAATCACCATACACGCTAAAATCATCCATGAACACTTCTATGATGCTTTCCACATAATCTGAAAATATACTTACCATACAACGTTGAAAAGTGGATGGAGCATTGCACAAGCCAAATGGCATATGTCTATACGCAAAAGTGCCAAAAGGACAAGTAAACGTCGTCTTTTCTTGATCTTCCGGAGCTATTACAATCTGGTTATAACCTGAAAAACCATCAAGAAAGCAATAGTGAGAGTGTTAAGCCAACCTTTCAAGCATTTGATCAATGAATGGTAAGGGAAAATGGTCCTTTCGGGTGGTAGAGTTGATCTTTCGGTAGTCAATGCAAACTCTCCAACCGGTCTGGATTCTATTTGGAACCAAGTCATTATCTTCGTTTTTCACCACCGTGATTCCGGACTTCTTTGGAACGACTTGAACCGGGCTCACCCATTTTCTATCGGATATGGGATAGATAACCCCGACATCCAACAACTTCAGGATTTCTTTCTTGACTACTTTCATCATTGGAGGGTTCAAGCGACGTTGAGCTTCTCTTGTTGGTTTTGCCCCCTCCTCAAGAAGTATTCGGTGCATACATGTGGAAGGACTGATTCCTTTGATATCGGCAATGGTCCACCCAATGGAAGACTTGTATTCTCTTAGCACTCGAACAAGTTTCTCCTCTTGCACCTTGGTAAGGTCTTTGGCAATGATCACCGGTAACTCTTCCTTATCACATAAATATATGTATTTGAGGTGATCCGGAAGAGGTTTCAACTCAAGAATAGGTGCTTGCACAATCGATGGTAAAAGTTTCTCATTAGTAAGTGGCAAGGAAACATAAGACGCATTATACTTTTGTGCAACTTCTTGTAATGAGTTAAGAGCTAAAACAGACTCTTTAAGTTCATCACACATAGAAAATTCACTTTCAAAGTCTTTGTATTTTCCATAACCTAAACCTTCCACTATGGTGTTTTCTAAAGCATCATCACCATTCAATTCAAAAAATCTGTTAAGCTAGAGAATCAATAATATCAATAGAAAAACATGAATGCATATCACTAGGATATCTCATAGCCTCAAAGATATTGAAACTTATGATCTCATCATCAAATTCCATAGTTAAGGCGCCTTCAAAAACATCTATCTTTGTTCTTGCGGTTCGCATGAATGGTCTACCCAACAGCAAGGGGGTAGAAGATGGTGAATCTTCATCCATCATGTCAAGAACATAGAAATCCGCCGGAAATATGAGCTGATTAACCTGCACCAAAACATCTTCAATAACCCCTTTCGGGTAAGTATTAGACCTATCAGCAAGTTGTATAACAATACCGGTATTTTTAAGAGGTCCAAGATTCAAGGATTCATAAACGGAAGCGGGCATGACATTAATGGATGCTCCTAAATCTAGCAAAGCACGTTCAAACCTGATTTTACCAATAGTACATGGTATGGTGAAGCTACCGGATCTTTCAATTTGGGTGGGAGTTTCTTTTGAAGATATGCGGAAGCATTCTCCTCCACACTCATTACCTCATTACCGGTCAATTTATGCTTGTTAGTGCACAATTCCTTTAAGAACTTTGCATAGCGAGGAACCTGCCTTATCGCCTTAATGAATGGAATGTTCACTTCGATCTTCTTGAAGATTCCCAAATCTCTTTGTCCAACGTCTCCTTATTTGATTTTGCAAACCTGCTATGAAAAGGTGGAGGAGTAACATAAGTAAAAACAAGAGGTTTATAGTTAGAATTTATTACCGAATCAACCTTGTTAGGGACTGTTTTGTCCACTTCTTTCTCTAAATCACGTTCATGGGACTCTGGTGATGCTGTCGGTTTCTCTACTTGCTTTTCACTTCGTAGTTCAATAGCATTGACATTCTCTTTATGATTCAGTGGTTGTAAAGGAATTTTTCCAGCTGCTTATGATTTGAGTTGATTCATATCATTAGCCAATTGACTAACTTGGTTTTGCACATCTCTCATAGCCATCTCGGATTTCTGCTGGAATTGGTTGAACCCTTGCATTGTCTTTGAAATCTCTTGCATATTTTGCATCATAAGAGTAAACTTGTCATCCACACTTGTACCTTGAGTTTCTTGTTATGGTCTTTGCATGAATTGGTACCCTCCTTGTTGATTAAAAGTAGGTTTTGCTGCAGCTTGCTTGTTGGTATAACTGAAATTCGGATGATCTCGCCAACCTGGATTGTATGTGTTGGAGTACGGATCATACCTCGGCCTTTGCTGATTTTGGTACATAGCACTTGCTTGCTCAATATCTTCGGTGTATGATGGTATTACAGCCACTGCTATTTGTTGCATCATCCTCTCCATGTTACCCATCCTATACCAAATGTGAAGAATCACCAACTTCATTCACTTTCCTTACCATTGGTTCATCTCGAGTGTAGAATTGTTGTGTGTTTGCAGCCATGTTCTCTAGCAAGCCTATAGCTTCAGCAATGGTCTTGTTGGTGAATGCACCACCACTTGCGGCATCGATCAAATTTCTATCATTAGAAAGCAACCCCTCATAGAAATATTGAATAACGAGTTGATCGCTTATTTGATGGTGTGGACAGCTAGTTAGAAGTTTCTTGTACTGCTCCCAATACTCATAGAGAGTCTCTCCGGATACTTGCCTAATACCACAAATCTCCTTTCGAATCACTGCTGCTTTTGATGCCGGAAAATACTTCTCAAGGAATAACTTCTTCATCCCATTCCATGTGGTTATACTCCCAGGAGGTAAGTAAAATAACCATTCTCATGCAGCATCTATAAGGGAGAAAGGAAACGCTATCATCATAGCCATATCGGTGTCTGCAGTTGCTTGCTTCAAACTAGATATAACGTGATGGAATTGTTTCAAGTGACGATTAGGATCTTCTCCTGCTAAACCTTTGAATTTGGGCAGCAAGTGAATCAATTGCGGCTTCAACTCAATGGTTCCATTCAACTGAATACATAAAGGCTGATGGGGCCAAGGTCTGGAGAAGTGAGCTCCTTAAGTGTTCTTGGAACAGGTGGTCGACCTCCCGTTGTGTTGTCTTACTCTTTGTATGAGTCCGAGAATTCACTTGGTGAAGAACTAGGAGGAAGTGGAGTATTCACTGCTCGAATGAAGTCTTTTAGTAGAGGGCCCGATCGAAGACGTATACCAATTGGACTTGGTCTTCCCTCTCCACGCATTCACCAAAGAAATGATACCTGAAATAAGATTTCTAAAAGAGTGATTTAGTAAACAGAAATTGTAACTAAAAGTAAAAATAAAAACCAAGAATAAAAATAACAACTAAACTTGCCACTGCCTCCCGGCAGCGGCGCCAATTTTGACGAGGTGTCAACTCGCAAATAATAATTTCTACTTCTCTTTACACTAGCAAGTAATATAATGAAAGCATATTCGCCCCAAGGGAGGTATTTGATATAAAAGTTGTTATAGAATTACTCTTAGCAAGATTGTTTTTGTTGTAGAAAGTCAGAAAATTATAAAGTTGTATTCAAATATAAAAGGAAATTGATTAGGATTCATTCTCGACCACGAAATATAAACCTAATTGATATATAACCACGTTCTTCGCATTATCTCGTTACTAACAACTCTAGAATAATTAGTACGCTCAACTATCCCGTTATTATCTTCTAAGCTCACCGGATACGGAAGCGCTCGACTACCGGATTCTACTTGTCAAGTTACCTAGAGGTACGCTTACTAGGTGTGACTTAAACAAATGCTCTAAGTTTTATGAGATAAGATTGTTCCTAGTGATAAAATCAAAGGCTTGAATTACCTACAACTGTCAATTTCTACATATGGGTACTTAACAAAGTCCCATCATCAATACCCATATATTGCTACTTTATAGTTTCTAGACAATTACGGGTCGAAGAAAATCTAAACTAGCAATAGAATTATGCACAAACGATTCAATTTCGAACTTAAACCATTAACACATAACTCATAAACAATATTAGAATGGTAGAAATCAAACAATAACAAAAACAATGGCAAAAAAAGAAGCTATTGCATATCGATTATAAGTTCATATTCCGGGCTTTGAAATCACCCTCAATCAAAGATTGTTTTAGCTACTTATAATAATGGAATTCATCATAATATTATAGAAATAAAATAAAGAAGATGAAACAAAACCAAAGCAAACCCTAAGATATCCGGCTCTCTCCAAAACTCCAAGTAGAATACGTGACATCTCCAAGTTGTAGAATCCTCCCTTTTATGTCTCTTCTTAGGTCATGTCTTCAAAGGTCCAATAGATAAGAGTCCACCAAGCCCATGTGTGAGAAAAACCCATGTAAAATTCTGCCCAAAAACTAGCGCCGGAAAACTGGTATCACCGACCGGAAGTTGACCGGAAAGCAGATCAGAATACCGGCTAAGTCCACCCGGTCATCGGTCAAACATAACGGCAGACCGTTAAATATAACGGTGACTCTTAACTGTCACTAACGGTGTTAAATGAATCAGACTGAGTGATTCAGAAACGAGTCAGAAGCTAACTAGGTGAGTCAAAAGCTAACTAGGTGAGTCAGAGTCTGACTGTTAGGCCAAAGCCATCTTGCACAGGCCTGAACTTGTATTGTTCCATCATGGTGCATTACAGTTCCATAACCAGTTCATGCTCAGGCCATATAATCTGTTCAATCCCAGCACTAAAACTTGAGCCATAACTTCACAGCTCATACATATCTCCTTCCTGAGATCAATAGCAGCAACCAGTTCAGTTCAAATACCACCATTGCACACCACCAGAACTGCAGCCTTTGCAAGTAGCAGCTAACCTCATTTCGAACACATCCACCCGTACTACTACTACCTTCCATTCATGCCTGCATCACCATCAACATAAACAATCACCATTCATTACCATCTGTAGCTACACTATAACCTGCAATAACAGCTCAGACCACTCAATTCTCCTTCACTGCAGCTTCAACTCTTCCTGCAACATATCAGCTCCATAAACTGCTGTTTAATTCATTCTCAGCACTGTCAAACACCATAAATCCCATTGAAACATTCATGCACAATCTCAAGCCAAATATGTAGCAGCAACACCATTCTTAGCAACATCGCCAGCTTCGACTCCAGCCTCATATGATCATCTGTTGCAGCTACACAGACACACTCTCCATTCCTGCGAGCCTGCAATACCATTTCTGTAATTCTAAATCTTCTCCTCTCAACTCAACCACCAGTAGAATCAACCACTGCTTCCCTGTAAACCTAGGCATACATCTATGCTTCTCATTTACCATCTCAGTCATACCACCACTGCCATGTCTGCTCAATCTTGCGTTATCTTGGCGCCTCTATTGCTTCAATAGCAGACACAACTCCATAGCAACATCTCAGTGTTGTAACTTCTCCATCCTGCAGCTGCTTCATCAGTCATGACTCAATCAAAATCAGGACATCGACACAGACAACTTCTTGCTGCTGCAACCATACTCAGCACACATAGTCCCCAGCACAATCCACTGCAAGTTGAGCTGCAGAGTACCACCAATTTTCAACCACAGCACCTAAACTATTATCTGCCAAGACAACAACCAATTTCTTCACTGCACTGAGAGCAACCACCATCTCATCTGAATCTTCTGAATCTTCATCTCCATAACACCCAAGCTTGCAATTTCATTTCAAATCAAAAACAAAATACCCTTTGTTCCAACTGCAATTCCACCATCTGAGTTCTTGACCTAAACTACCAGCACCAGTTTAATATCACCTGCATCTTCATACTCTGAACAGCAAGTTCTTCATATCCTTTTTCATCTCATCACCAGCAGCTACTACGTCGATCTTTCTTCTGTGTAAGACCCATTTCAGATTCAAGCCTTCCTCAAACTCAGTTCCACCATCTCATTCAAAACCCTTCTCTATTTCAGAGTAACACCAACTGATTCTCGATGTAACCCTGAACCTAAGACAAACCCATACTTCTGATTCATCTCAAACCCTTGAATTTCTTCATCAATCCATGACAGCAGCAAAGCTTCTCTGGATCTTCTTCCAATCAGATTCAAAGCATAACACATAGAAACCCATCTAGATCTCGATTTCAAATTGCTCCACTTTAATTCAACAGCAACAGATCCCATTTCTACTTCGATCCAGCATCATCTTCTTCTTCTCTGTCGATGAAATCATTTCCAACTTCCCAAATTCATCGATTTCTTCCACCAGCAGCCACCTTTTCTAACACAGATGCAGAAATAAACGAGAAGAAATAAATTCCTCTCAGCTTTAGGTTCTGGTAATGATGGAAATTTAAAATGGCACCCACAACTATGATAAGGGCTGCCAAGCTTGTATTGATGATGTAGACTGTCCTTTCTCCTTGACTGGCTCCCCATGTCACTTGCATGCGCCCTTATGCTCCAATTGAAGGCTTTCTCCTTCTTTCGAGTTCCTCCGCCAACGGCAACCATCTCTTATTTCTCAAATTCACTTCTTCTCTTCAATGTCTCTTCATCACTAAAGCTTCCATGCTTTTCAGACAAAATTCGCATCACTAAAGCCGACATGCTTTTCAGATAAAGATGAAGAAATAAAAGTAAATAATGAGAAATAATTTCGCCTCCAACAACATTTTCCTTTTAAGCGACGTTTCTTCTTCTTTTGTTCCAAATGATTCCAAAGTACCTAAACACTCAAAAGCAAACATAAGATACATAATTTACAATAAAACTTAGCAAAGAAAGCATAAACAATATATAAATATTAAGGTGTTTTAGACACCTATCAAATTCCCCCACACTTAGACTTTGCTAGTCCTCGAGCAAATCAAACAAAATAATTCTAAAACATACATACAACTCCGTTTCGTCGAGGCTACGGTCACACTTAGCACGTATAACAATCCTTTAAACCCCTAGGTGTCCCTAGTGGACGAGTTTTAGTCTCGTGAAGGTTTACAAGAGGTGTACCTACAAAACCTTTTACTCCAAATTCCAACTACCTGTGAAGAGTCTATGAACGAATCCAAAATGACTACAGGAGAAGGTACCCTGATGCAAATCCAAAACATATATAATTAAATAAAGCTCTACTTAGAAAGTCGAACAAACCACAATACTCGGAATATAACTAACCACAATCACACATGAATAGATTAAGAAGATGGATATAGAGGTAGATGTTTGCGAATGTTGACTAAAGTGAACGGTGTTTCCCATATCTGTCTGAATTCTAATATCAACTCATCTGGCATATACACGGGAACCAGTGGTCAATAATCTTAATTCTAGATCAACTCGACTGGCAAATACAAGGGAACCAGCGGTCGATTTATTAATTGAACAATGATAAATTATTCTCTCTTTTTTTTCACTTTTATTTTTATTTTTTGAGTTGACAACATGATTAGATCTTTTGGATCCAAGCGCACGCTTCTTGTCAGTAGATTACATGGTAATTCCCATGGATCCTGCGTTCCACGCTTGTTTAGGCGACAGAGACAGGGAGAACACACACATATTGCTATCCAAGTGTCTTTTTTTTTTTCATTTTTCATTTTTTTTATTTACTCTTGTTGGTCTAATTGGTCTGGTCTGGTCTTTTTTTTTTAGTAACTCAATCACTCTATTTCATCCTAGCAGTAATAACAATTCGATGTTAGTACGTGACCAACCAAATCACTTAGAGAAACAAGAAAATATTGCAAAAATAGAAACAGAAAGTGATATGGTGACATTCCGAGATATGGTAACAACTATCATGTTATTTGTAATTCCTGAGATGTGTCCGTCCTTTTAGTTAATGGGTTCCTCAACTCCTGTAACCAAGATGGTTCCATCCACTTATATTGGTAGTGTCATCCTAAAGGCACAAATTTCTAGATTTTGGAGTTTATAAAGCAATTTTTTTTATTTTCTTTTTTCTATTTTTTTTTTACTAAAGGCATCAAACTCTAAAAATAATATAAATGCTCCCCCACACTTAAACTTTACATTATCCTCAATGTAAAATTTAGTCATTCAAAGTAAAGTTCAAGGTGGGAAATTCCGCAAATGATATGCAAAAACAAAGATAAAATGCTTAAAAATAAAAAGATAAAGATAAAGATACAAAACCGATGGGTTGCCTCCCACTTAGCGCTTGGTTTAAAGTCGTCAGCCCGACTTTCAGCTCCAATTACATGTCCAGAGGGAGTGGATCACTCAATGTGACCATATCCTGATTCTCCGTCACAAATTGCTCATAGTATGGTTTCAAACGATGGTCGTTGACCTTGGAAACCATCCCTGTTTTGGGACTAATGATTTCAACTGCACCATGTGCAAACACATTAGTAACAACAAATGGTCCAATCCATCTGGACCTAAGTTTACCCGGAAAAAATTTAAGACGAGAATGGAATAAAAGAACTTTCTACCCTACTTCAAAACTCTTTCGGGAAATCATTTTATCATGGAAAGCCTTGGTCTTTTCTTTGTAAATGCGTGAACTTTCATATGCATCATTACGTATCTCTTCTAACTCATTGAGCTGAAGTTTCCTATGTTCACCAGCTGCATCTAATTCCATATTACATACCTTGATAGCCCAATAAGCTTTGTGTTCAAGTTCTACCGGAAGATGGCAAGGTTTACCATAGACAAGCCTAAAAGGATACATACCGATGGGTGTCTTGTAAGCTGTCATATACACCCATAAAGCATCATTGAGTCTATAACTCCAATCCTTCCTTGTAACGTTCACTGTCTTCTCTAGGATTGACTTAATCTCCCGGTTGGAAATTTCTGCTTGACCGCTCGTTTGTGGATGATATGGTGTGCCAACTTTATGAAAAATGTTATACCTCTCTAGAAGAGCGTGAAAGGATCTCTTGAAGATCGAACCTCCATCACTAATCACCACTCGAGGTGTACCAAATCTAGAAAAGATATGTTCCTTCACAAACTCACAAACGACTTGAGAATCATTAGTAGGGGTAGCTTTAGCTTCCACCCATTTAGAAACATAATCGATAGCAAGAAGTATATAAAATTTCCCATTGGAATTCACAAAAGGTCCCATAAAATCGATACCCCAAACATCAAAAATCTCAACAGCGAGAATTGGTGTTTGCGGCATTTGGTTTCTAGCACCTAGATTGCCTGTCCTTTGACACCTATCACAAGCCTTGCAAAATAAATATGCATCCTTAAACAATGTAGGCCAATAAAAACCACTTTCGAGAACCTTGAGGGTTGTCCTTTTGGCTCCGAAATGGCCACCACAAGCATACGAGTGACAAAAATTCAGAATTGATTGGAACTCAGATTCGAGTACGCACCTGCGGATCATTTGATCGGAGCAATGCTTCCACAAATAAGGTTCATCCCATATATATTGCTTGGCAGTCTTCTTGAGCTTGTGTTTCTGAAATGTAGACATGGAACTAGGTACTTGTCCCGTCACCAAGAAGTTAACAATATCAGCGTACCATGGAGTTGTGCCAACAATCGCAAAGAGTTGCTCATCCGGGAAGCTATCATGCAAAGGAATCGCTTCTTCGGACACAACCAATCTGCTTAGATGATCCGCTACGGTATTCTCACTGCCCTTCTTGTCCTTGATTTGCAAGTTGAACTCTTGAAGAAGGAGTATCCACCTTATGAGCCTTGGTTTAGCATCCTTCTTTGTTAGCAAGTATCGAAGTGCAGCATGGTCGGACAAAACAACCACTTTCGTACCCACTAAATAAGATTTAAACTTCTCTAGTGCAAACACTATGGCAAAGAGCTCCTTTTCAGTAGTGGAGTAGTTGATTTGTGCTCCGTTGAGAGTTTTAGAAGCATAATAAATGGCATATAGAACTTTACCATCTCGCTGTCCCAACACGGCTCCAACGGCATAATCACTTGCATCGCACTTCAACTCAAATGGCTTGCTCCAGTCCGGTGGTTTGATAATTGGTGTGGTAGTCAACAACTCTTTCAAGGTGTCAAAAGCTTCCTTGCATTCCTTGTCACAATCAAAGGCCACATCTTTCTGCAAAAGTCTACACAGGAGCATTGCAATCTTGGAGAAATCCTTGATGAATCTCCTATAAAAACCTGCATGACCAAGAAAAGAGCGAACCTCCCTCACAGTT
>JAJJMB010004004.1:0-14411 GCA_023531105.1 Papaver atlanticum
TCCCAGTACCTCTCACCATTGTTTAATATTTTTGTATATATTTTTATTAAATTTAAAAACTCGAATCTTCACAAGTCCGAGTGAATGACAACCTTACTTACCACTTTAAAATTACATCAATTTTTGGCGCCGCCGACGCGGACTTGTTTTTAGGGTTTATAGATTTATTTTTATTATTTTTGTTCTTCTTTACGCGTTTGGTATTTTTCGATTCTTTTCAGATTTGGAGTGGAGCTAAAAGGAAGGAAAAAGTGTTATAAGAGGAAAGCATTGCCAAAGAAGGAAAGAAAAGAGGAGTCCAAAGGAGTGAAGAAGAAGATTTTTGTATATAGTTATTTTATTTTATTTTATTTTATTTTATAGATTGTATTACTTTTTATTTTTAGAAATTGTAAATAGGGTTTTATTTTTATTCTTGTAATTTTTTATTTTTGGACTTTTTTTTATTTTTTTGGACATTTGGACTTTGGACTTTTATTATTTTTAAAAAAACCCTAAGGAAGGGTTAAAATTAAATATAAACTGTTTGCAGGGAAGGACGACGATTACGATATCGTCTCGGCCCCTCGGGTTCGCACATTGACACAGGAGTCAGTGGCCCGAGTCGACTTCAGCGGTTCTTCGCCCGTCTGGTACGGGAGGTAAATCTTTAAACACCCGCGAATCCCCTGTCAGCGGGTTTACTGTCTTCCTTAAGGTGCATATATGCTGAGGAATTGAATACGGACATTTATATTCCTAGTAAAGGGCAAGGCAAGGCCATACAAGATAAGAGTTCGGATTTCATCACCGTTCTCTTCTTGCCCGCCTTAGGAAAACGATACTGAACGCGAACCCAAGCTTAAAATATTGACTAGAACGAGACCGATAGGGTAACGAGCTTGTAGGAAAGTCGTTCGAAAGGATCGTATTGGGTATCTTGTTAGCCTAACTCAAAGTTCAGGAAGATTACTGTAAGTCGATTAGAGCCGCCTTGTAACCCAGGGAAGCGTTGCCAAAGAGGTGGGGGTATCAAAGATCCTCTGAGCTTCTCCTACTTCTCTTCGACTTACTTTATTCGGATCGTTCTAGAGAGGTTTGCTAAAACTATACCCAGTTGCCTCTTGGAAGAGTAGAAGCTGGTCTAAAAACAATCTAAGGGAGCCATCATGCTTGTTGTTTGCTAGATTTTATAGGTTTGATTTGGTCGAGTCAGCCTTGTTTGTGATTGTGTAGAATTCCCTTGCAATTAAGAATGTTGAACTGGTATGATAGAAGCCAATACAATGAATATCCGAATGAGTTTCAAAATGGACATTATTCACACTACGACCATAGTGTAAATAGTGGTTGGGAACACCAACCTTTTGAAGGTTATGGTTCATACCATGGTGAGCCCAATTACTATCCACACACACACCGGTCATACGAGCAAGAAAATATGGATTATTATAGTGCTAGTACCTCGTCTTTGGACAATACAATCAAACTGTTGAAAACTAGTCCTTATTATGATCCTTCTGTTTATGATCCTTCCGTATCTTTAGAAGAGTCTCTTAAGCAGTTAATTGAACAGACAAATAGGTTTGTGTCGGAAATGAATAGACGAACTGCACCATTGAGTGAATTCTCTATAGAGGAATCCCTCAAGAAAATGGCTGAGATGAACGAAAGATTTGCTCGAAATAATCTTGATTTCCAATACAGTGTTTCCAATAGTACTATTGAAAATGAGGATAGTTATTTGCATAATCAAGATGACGAGGTTAGCATTGGAAACACTAGTTTAGACGAGGTTCGACCATTTTCATGTTATTACAATGATGATTATGATGAGGATAGTATTGATGAAGAATATGAAATTTGTAGGCATAGTGATCAGGAATTTGTTACTCCAATTGAGCTTTATAATGATAATGTTTTTTCTAGTTCAAATCCAAATAATTTTAATAATTATTCACCTATTCAAAAGGACGAGGATTTGTCTAGAGATATCCCCGGTTTAGACGATGTAGTTTTTCCTTTTGATTACGAAGCTGATAGTGGTTTAGAGGAATGGGTTTATTCTGAAAATGCTGTTTTAGAGTCTAGCGACTTAGAAACAATAGTCTTAAACAAAGAAGATGAACTCGTAGATCTTTTAAATTTGAGTGAGGATACATCACCTGAGTATAACCTAGAAGAAGCAATTGACTATTTTCAGGGTTCTGATGATCTAGAAATTAGGGAAATTATAGCTAGTCTATCCAGAGACACCCAAAACTCTAAGTTTGGGGGTGATTATCATTCTCCATGTGCCTTACCTTTAGCTCTTACAAAGATCCCTCACTTGGGACTTGATATTTGTACCTCGACCATTTTACAAGATTACCTTCATACTCGTTTTCCCGAACCTAATGATGTCCAGGAAGAAGCTCAGAAGTTAGAAACCCATCCTCTAGCTGATGTGGCTTACCCAGGCTCTGATACCCAGATTGACTTTGTTTTCCCACCAAATAGTTTTCTTCCAACTGTGGGAACGTTTATATTCCAAATGTGTCGAATATTAAGTTCTGAGACTAAGCCTAAGTACTTTAGGTTAATAAAATCGACACATTTGCTTAAGAATGACCACTACTCTCACTGTGGTCAATTATGTAAGTCAAACCTGATTGACTTAGAGGATCCTCAATTATTTAGGTTATTATTATGTGCTTCTAAGTTCTTATTTGAGTTTCTACAGACTCTAGAACCTAATAATTTGGATCTCACTTATGAGGAAATGCATCCAATGAAAATATTTTATTTAGACCCGTTCATAGAACCTGAACCTGAACCACAATTAGATATCTTAATCAGGAAACTAGGTAAGGGTATGCTAGTCTTGTTCATTTCGTTGGTTTATTACAGTTTCCTTTGGTCAGCTCTATTTGGTTTTGAAGACCCACAGTTATTCCGACTACTGTTATACGATTCGAGGTGACTAATCCTTTACAATGTCTGGCTGAAGACTTTAAACTTAGCACTTCTTGGGAGGTAACCCATGGTTCAAGCAACACGGTAATATCTTTCCTTAACTCTTTTGCTTCAAATGGTAACAGTTTCTCCTTGTTCATACTTTTAATTTTATCTTTAAAACATTGAGGACAATGTTAGATTTAAGTTTGGGGGTATGGGAGAAACTTTTTAGTTGCATTTTAAACTCCATAGCCTAGAAATTTATGCCTATTAAGGATGGCACTAACCAATCTAAGTGGATGGAAGCATTTTGGTTTAGGAGTTGAGGAACCGATCTGATTAGATGGAAACATCTATAAGAGTCTATTCATAAAAGCACGGAGCTCAGGTGTTAGAAATAACATGATAGTTTCGCCATATCTCGTTGAGTCCTTTTCATTTCTATTATTATTTTCTTTTCCTTTAAAAATATGTTTCTCTAAGTGATTAGGTGGGGCTCACGATTCAAGTTGTTACCAATACTAGGGTGAAATAGAGTGATTGAGATACATAAAAAAAAAAAAAAAAAAAAAAAAAAGACCAGACCAATTAGACCAATCGGAATAAATAACACTTGGATAGTAATATGTGTGTGTTCTCCCTGTCTCCGTCGCCTAAACAAGCGTGGAATGGAGGATCCACGGGAATTACCATGTAATCTGCTGACAAGAAGCATGCGCTTGGATCCAAAAGATCTAATCATGTCGTTAAAAAGAAAAAGAAAAAAAAAAAAAATTAAAAATTAAAAATAAAATAAATAAATAAATGTGTGTTCAATAAATCGACCGCTGGTTCCCTTGTATATGCCAGACGAGTTGATCTAGAATTAGGATTATCGACCACTGGTTCCCTTGTATATGCCAGTTGTGTTGATATTAGTCAGACCGGTATCTCAGTCCATTAGGATAGGTTCATCTTGGTGGAGGCCTTCAGATAGATATGAGAAAACACCGTTCACCTAGTCAACATCAAAACCAGCTATGTTTTTCTATATCCATCTCTTAATCTTTCCATGTGATTTGTTGACTCCGGATATTGATGTCCATAGTGCAACTATCTTAGTAGAGCTCTGTCACTTATATATGAATTTTAGTATACTCGAGTGCAAACTCATATACAGCAATTGGAATTTCGCATCAGGGTACTTCCTCCCGTAATCAATAAGTATGCCAACCAAGGAGGTTCTTTAGTGCATTCCAAGGTTCTGTGTAGATAGCTAGGGTCTGGAGTAAAGGTTTTGTGGGTACACCTCTGGTAAACCCTCCCGAGACTATAACTCGGCCACTAGGGCCACCTAGGGGTTTAAAGGCTTGTTGCACATGCTAAGTGCAATCGACGATGCCTGCGACAGTGAGTTAGGATTTTATTTTTTTGTAGTTTTGATTTGCTCGGGACTAGCAAATAATAAGTTTGGGGGTATTTGATAGACGCATTTATGTGTTTATTTTCATCTCTATTGTGTATAATGTTAGTACCCATTTTTGTACTTATTTTGGTATTTTATCTTTTTGTAGGTGTTTTTGGAGAAATAAGCTTTTGTGGCGAAATTGGCTCGAAAAGTTGATGACTGCAATCCAAGGTACGAGTGTTATGCGGACTCCAGCAACGGATAAGGGGCGACCATTGGATAAGGGGTAACCTTCCCCTTCAGTTCAAATTCTGAATTTGGGCGGGAAACCAAAAACTTAAAAACGTGTTTCCTGGCAGATTTGGTGATGGATTTTTAGAGGTGTTTGAGGTCGATTAAACTTATGATTTTCATAGGGTAGACTCCTTATGGGTCTAGGAGTCTAACATGGGTGTTGAAATCGATTAAAATGGGCTCAATCGACGGGTTTTGATCTCAACAGCAAAATATGGAAAGTCACATGTGTGACCGATTTTAGGAAATTTTAGAGAGATTAAAGGCAAGATTTTCTTCCCAAAGCTTAATATATATCTAAGGAAGAGTTTAGAATCAAAAGGAAATCCCAGATACGCGTGGAAATTCTAAAACAAGAAATTGCCGCAACTTTGCCGTGAAGAGAAAGAAAGAGATTTCGGAAGATTTTGGAGAGATTTAATCGCTCTTTTTGATATAAATAGATTGGTTGGGTCATATATAAGGGGTGTCTAGAGTTTTGGGGGCTGAGAAGGGCTGAGGAGTGAGAAATCAAGACGAACAGAAAGTTACCTGCTGCTGTTTTCTGCTGGTGCGGAGCTGAAGAACACGAAGAACATAAGACGCACACTGAAAAGTCGCGAAGAACACGAAGAACATCGACCCACTCTAAACCGTCGCAGAAGCAGTCTTATATTCTTGTTTATTAACAGCACTTCAGTTGTATCGGTGATTCTGTAACGCCATAAAAGCGTTGCAGATTCGCTGTATTATTATTTCTCTTCAATAAAAACACCTTTTGAGCCATGTTTCTATCTTTTGTGCATGTTTTTACCATGAGGAGCTAAACCCAAACACTGGGATGACGGAGGAAGACGAATATCATACTTGGGGTAATTTTATTAATTCTTTTTAAGACTTTTGCATTAATTTTAATTGAAAATATGATTTGAATTAATTGGTTGTCATTTAATTTGATGATTTATGCTTAGCTTAGGTGTTTTGATACATCATGCTTAGGATTTACAATCAATGTTTTGAGAATCTACCTTGGCAAAAATAGAGTCCTTGTTTTTCTTGAGCTAAAATTGTCAAAGAATTAATAATTGAACCTTATGTTTTGAATTTGGTGGAATCCCGAATCCCAGTACCTCTCACCATTGTTTAATATTTTTGTATATATTTTTATTAAATTTAAAACTCGAATCTTCACAAGTCCGAGTGAACGACAACCTTACTTACCACTTTAAAATTACATCAATAGCCACACCTTCAGAGTTAACCATTCTGATCTCAACACCTTCTTCGCTTCCCTCCCTAAGATCAACCCTTCTCCTTCATTTTATGACCGAAGCAAAACTGGAACGGCCGTTTTTTGGCTTAGTCCAGGATTGTATAGATTGATCTCTCGAATCTAAAGTACTCCCGTGCAGTGCATTTGTTTAGGGTTTAGATTCGTTTCTCATCACCACACCCAAATTTACCAAAACCAGCAGAATCAGTTTTTACCCCAAAACAACTGGCGGCCACAGTGGGAGGTTAATCTCTCGGTTGCGAAGTTAATTTCTCGATTTTCATTTCAATCTTCCCCATTTCAAGGTGGTGGATATTAGGTCTGGATCAACAACAAATCCCAATGTTACTGGTGCTGATAACACCCCTGGCGTCAACATTCCTGCCAGTGACACCAATGTACCACCTACCAGCATGATCAACGTATCTCGTGGCAATACATCCACTACCACCAACACCAGCGGCGCAGGAAACATTCCCTCCGGTTTGACACCTCCTATCACCAGAGCCAGAGCTGCTGCCGCCATTCCCAATGTTTCTTCGAGCGTAACACCCCCAATTGTTACCAGAGCTACTGCCACTCCTCCATCAGGACGAGAGGATAGACGAGCCAGAGGAAGCCAACCCCTTATTACCATTGTTGATTTGATGGAAAGACAAGAAGTTTTCGCTAAGGCTCAGACAGACATGGCTACAACTCAGAAAGAGGTACTTACTTTCCTCAAGACACTAAGGGAGTTGATACCATAAGAACCACGTCAACCCCAAATGGATCCAATAAGGAGTAATTTTAATACTCCCGGCGCAAGCACCTCAGCAGGGAGCACCTTTATAGATGAAGAGGTTCGTTTTGCTCCTTAACGTTCATTGGAAAGAAATCAGCCATTCAATTTCATCACGCGGGAGGATCTGGAACGACTTCTCCAAAATCGAAGCAAAGAAAACTTGGTAGACCTGCACCAGCATCAACCTCCTTATCCTCATGATATGCAAAGAGTTCCTTTCCCGAGAGGATACTCTTCTCCTCGATTTTCTCTTTATGATAGTACCGGTAACGCTCGTGAACACATCTCTCGTTTTATGGAATCCTTAGGAGAGCACGAATACAATCATGTCCTCCACCTGAAAGAATTTTCAAAGTCACTTACCAGAAGAGCGTACACATGGTACAACAACATTGCACCAAACAACATATCCAACTGGTGTGAGATGGTTACCGCTTTCTACAAGAAATATTTCTTCGTGTCTGAGCAAATCAGCTTTTCATACTTGGGAAGAATGTTTCAATGAAAAAATGAGCATCCAAATGATTATGTCAAGGGATTCAGGATTCAGGAACTTGATTGCCACGATCCAAATGTGACTGAACAACAGTTGGTGGAATCATGCATTAATGGTATGGTTCCCATCTATCGCGCTTTACTGGAGAACCTGCGCTTCCAGACATTCTCTGAACTCCATGAAGCTGCTAAGCGGTTAGCTGCTAAGCGGTTAGCTACAACAGCACCAGCACTGTTGGAAAGAACCAGCCCAGTCAAGAGTGAAGATGCATGCGAGACTCGAGGAAATAGGCGCCTCATCAACAAGCAATATAATATCGGTCCCCCTGTAAGCGTAGTGGGTGAAGGAGGAAATAGGAAAGCTCCAGCAGCGGAACAACAATCCAAACGTGCGGCACCAACGCATCAGACAACTCCACCCCGGAAGGCCGCGGCTAAGACCCCCATACAACAACAAGAAACTGGAGATGCTGCTCCAAACTTCCCATTTTAAATTGAGGAAGTAATTTAACTCCTGGAAGCGTGGATTCAAGATGACGCCATCAAGCTACCTCCTCAAAGACGTCCACCAACCGAGGAAGAAATGGCAAATCTTAAATATTGTCATTACTATAGGTTCGTCAATCACCCAATCCGTGATTGCAACAAACTAAAACGCATTTTCAAGGAGAAGGTAGATGCATGAGAACTTCAATTAGGCACCGAAGGAGTTCACAGAGACCCTCTTCCCGTCAGGAGCTGCATGATTTATGGGGACTCCGTCCACAAAACCGTACAGTCTATGATGGAGCATTTATGTGATATTCTGTATTTCTCCAAGGCGCAACGTCAAGACATATTTGCAGTCCTCAACCGTATTGTATCAGGAAAGCGGCTGTTTCCAGCCAGGGAAGCCGTTCCTAAACCCTAACCTTTCCTAGAAAGCATGACTAATAGATGCAACTGGGGACTCCTAACCAATGCTCACTTGGAGGATGTCGAGTTTGACAGCACACTGATTGACGCGGCCTATGACTTCAACATTGTAACCGTCAAGATTCTTAGAGATGCAAGGATTTCAAAGAAGGAAGCCGTTCACTATCCAACCATTATCAAAAACACTAAAGGAGAGTCCAGAGACACTTACGGGTATATCAATCTCGAAATTAGGGTGGGAGATGCTCTAACACACGCCAAATTTTATATAGTTAAAGAGTACCCAAAATGATATGGTCCTGGGACGCTCATGGATACACGATAATAAGGCAAAGATAGGAGTATGTCCTTTTCCAGTGTCTATACCTGAAAGGGCCTCCAATAAGCCATCCAATCCTGAAAACTATTTGTTGTCGTATCAAAAACTCGCGAATGTGACGCAGCTACCTAAGAAGAGCGCATCAGCATTTGTTCGTAGATTCTGGACACAAGTAAGTCTTATTGAACAACCCTTTTTGCGACCAGTCACTCCCTCTTCCGCCATGGCTTGGGGACTCGATCCGATTTTCAACCCAGCCGTTACCAGGAGATGTGAATGGGATGCTGGTCCTTTCAAGTATTTTATCAAGAGTTTAGAAGTTGTCACAGTTAAAGATGGGGAATCTAATAATCATGTAACGGTGCAACGCCCAAACCCATTTCAAGTTGGAGATATGGTAGTGAGAAGTTGTTGCTCAACCTGCTCCATCTGATTCCGCAGAAGGGAAAGACGAGCCGTACCTAGTGGCAGAAGTTATTTTGGAAGGTTATTGCTAGCTCATCAATGCAGACAAGCTAGAAGGTGTAGTAATGCACACCTGGTGGCTCAAACCCTTTAATACCTAAGATGTCACGCCTCCCTTTCCTCCAACATTCATTTTAGTGTTTCCTCTAGCAATTTCCTTTTTAATGCGATATTTGTAATTCCTCCAAAATGATTGCACTGCTTCTATTCATAATCAGGGTTTCAATATATCAGTTAATCGAAGTATCATTTCCCTTTTAGAAATCTCTTTACTCCTGAATCATCTAAATGCAAAGTATCGAGTAAACCCAAACCCTCATAAAATCATCACATATTGATTCAAAACCAGAAAAATAAAACCATGAAAGAGATATCTCATATCTTTCAAAAAATACCGAAGAGGGGAATACATAAAGGAAAAGAAAGAGCAAGGTGAGCAAAGGAAATCATCAAGCGGCCAGTACATGATTTTTAGGGCAGGCGTCCTTCGTACCCTGAATTGCAGCCTACTTCAACGACGAAACAGCCTCTCAATCACCACCTTACGGAATCAGGAAGCAGCAAGCTAGCACACGTGGTACTCCCGGATTGTAACTACTTCTTCAGACGTGTCTAATCACGTCACGCCCGCTATTTTTATTGGAGATAAAGCCTCCACACCTAACAAATACGGTTCTTAGGTTTCTTGTTAACGGAAGCACAACACATGTGATATACAAGGGTAATATCAAATGGAAGTTACAGGTTCGTGTCCGAATCCTAAATTTTCATCATTGTATCCCCTACTTGAAGCTGTTGTTATTAGGGTTACATATAATAAATATCATCATGGAAGCGGTATCCGGTCACACGAAAGGAAAGCACATCACCACTTATATGTGTCGCCTTCCCATCGGCCACATCGCCTCGATAGAATGGGGAGATTCTATTGTAACCCTACCGGAGTGTGCTACATCTAGAGTTTCAAGATACGACAATCTTTCTAAGAATTTGGATTTCTTATCGGGAGGTTTCATTCACTCATCCAACTGAAAACATAAAGTTATTAAAGCTGCACGAATAAAGAACTATTATTCGATAAAGTCCAGGCTCCAGTCACATAAACAAAAACCACTGAATACCAAAAAACGTCTACAAGCTACGATAAGATGCTCATCTATGAAAGAAAATAACAAAGTGGGAAATCTAGTTATCAGCATTAACACAAGGATCAACGGCGCCTTCACTGGAGTCCTCATTGAAAGATGCTGATAGATGCATTATTGTGTCTAATATATCTCAGTTGTATATATTGTTAGTATTCGATTTTGTATTTATTTTGTTATTTCATGTCTTTGTAGGTATTTTTAGAGAAATAAGCTCTTGCGACGAAATTGGCTCGTAAAGTGGTGTTTTACACCCCAGGATAGAGTACTAAAGGCACCCCAGAAATGCACCGGAAGCACCCCAGAAATACACCGGAGGAACCCCGAAAAAGTGTTGAAAACACCCCAGAAAAAGTGTTAAAGGCACCCACCAAAATTACTAAAGGCACCCTAAAAATGGATAAGGGCGCCCCCAAGGCAGCCGAGCTACTAAAGGCACCCGCATTTTGGATTCAGGGCACTACACCCTTCTTCATCGTTTGAAAAATAATTTTGGCGGGAAAAAATTTCATTTTTCTGCGGAATTTTCTGTTGGATTTTTGAAGGAGTTTCAGTGAGATTCAATCATTGATTTTGATTGGGATGAACGTGATATGCCCAAACAATGGTGGTATGAGTGTTCTAATGCGTCAGTTGGGCTGAATTTTCGTCGGGAAGAAAATATTCAACCTCGGAATACAGTGTGTTTGAACGTGCATGGATTGAGTTGTGATGGAGTTTGGTTGCTGCAGAAGTGTGGAGGAGTCAAACAAGGAAGTTCTGGAGCGTGTATACGTCGAAAAGATGCGTAAGAACATAAAACATAAAAGAAAATATTCATGAGTTAATGGTTGGATATCGAGAAGATTTTTGGGTTATTACGAATTTATTCTTGAACTGTGACTATATAAAGGCTTTAGGAGACTCACAGAAGGGGGAGAGAGTTTAGGGGGAGAATAGGGAGACGTTTAGAGCATAAAAAATCGAGAGAAAAAAGTTACAGGAAAAACAATTTTTCTGCTGGTGAAGAAGGTACGAAGAACATAAGACCCTTAAAGACCGTCGTTCTTCAACAGTGCCAGTGACGGTATTCCTTTATCGTTTTCTGTAACAATTGATTTTGTAACAAATATAAGTGTTACAAAACCTGATTTTATTCATTTTTCTCCCATTTCATCATTTGTGAACCATTTTTGAGCATTAATAAAGATGAATTTTGAGCATGTTTCCATGATAATGATGAGCTAATTCTCGCGTAATCAAGGCACGGAGGAAGCTATTTATGCATGAATAATTGGTAACTATTCTATTTTTCTCTAATTTGTATTTTATAATTCACTCAATCACTACTTTGTAGAATTTTAATTGTTTGCATAATTTTTCCTAATTAGTTGTGATTCAATTAGATAGGTTATGCTTTGGTAAGATAATCTATGCTTAAGGGATACAATTAATGTTTGAGAATATGCTTGATAATTTGTGAATTAAGAAAAAGAGATTTTAAAAATAATTAGAGTTTTGGAATTTTTATCATCATTTATTCATGTGTAACAGTGGAATCTAGTGTCTTGGTTATTTTCACTATAAAAAAAAAAATTGGATTTAAATTTTCCCTACTTTTAGTTTAAATAAATCTAAATTCAATTGCTTTCACAAGTCTTACGAACCTCATTCTTACCACTATCAAAATTCGATCAATTTTTGGCGCCGCTGCCGGGGACTTGTTTTTAAGTTAGAGTTTTTAGATTTATTTTTTTTATTTTTTTTAGATTTTTATTATTTTATCTTTGTTCTATTTTACGTTTCTTTGGGTATATTTCTTTGTGCTACGGGTTTGGAGTTTGGACCGAAAAGAATTTAAGCCAAAGACTTTGGTGACTATGAGATTAGGAGCCAAAGATAAAAGATAAAAGAAAAGGAAACGAAAGACAAAGAATTTTTTTATTTTTTATTTTATTAGGTTTTTAGATTTTTATTTTATTTTTATTTCTTAGATTTTCTTTAGATTTTATTTTTAGAAACTGTATATAGGGCTTTATTTTTGTATTTTATTTTTATTTTTGGGACATTTGAACACTTGGACATTATTATTTTATTTTTAAACCCTACGGAAGGGTAGTTTTAAATATAAACTGTTTGCAGGGAAGGACGACGATTACGATATCGTCTCGGCCCCTCGGGTTCGTACATGACATAGGAGTCGTGGCCCGAGTCGACTTCAGCGGTTCTTCGCCCGTCTGGTACGGGAGGTAAGTTTTTTCGAAACACCCGCGAATCCCCTGTCAGCGGGTTTACTGTCTGCCTTAAGGTGAATATATGTTGAGGACTGAATACGGACTTTAATTTCCTAGTAAAGGGCAAGGACTGGCCATACAAGATAAGGGTTCGGATTTCATCACCGTTCTCTTCTTGCCCTCCTTAGGAAAACATATCCTACGCGAACCCAAGCCTAAAATATTGACTAGAACGAGACCTATAGGGTAACGCGCTTAATAGGAAAGTTGTTCGAAAAATATTGGTTGCTCTTCTAAGCATACTTTGAAGTTCAGGAAGATTACTGTAGGTCGATTAGAGCCGCCTTGTAACCCAAGGAAGCGTTGCCAAAGAGGTGGGGGTATCAAAGCTCCTCTGAGCTTCCCCTACTTCTCTTCGACTCACTTTATTCGGATCGATCTAGAGAGGTTTTCTTAGATTATAACGAATTCCTTTTCGAAGGATTAGAAGCTGGTCTAGAAACAATCTAAGTGGAGCCATCATGCTTGTTGTTTGCTAGAAATTTTTAGGTTTGTTTTGGTGGAGTCAGCCTGCTGTGTGTTTGCTTAGAACCTCCCTTCTTTAGGATTTTTATTTTTATTTTTATTTTTCTTAGTGTATGCAAAAATCGCTCAAGTCCATTAGTGAGCGTGCTTGGAAAAGAGACACTTTTGGCCGTTTGATTAGTGACGAGCCTAGAGGTTTTTCTTTTGAAGACGGGGAGCTCGAAGACTCTTCTTTGGAGAGCCCTGTTTTTGGAAACTTCAATTTTGAGAATTTAAGTCTTAGTGAGGAATTCACTCCTAGGATTTTTACTGTGCCAACAATGACAACTTTGAAGGAGTACATGTACCCAACTAGGACCAACCGACCATCATGCATTAAGTTGCCAGCCTCTACGGCTAGTTATGAGTTGAAACCTGGTATTCTTCAGATGATCCCTATATTCTTAGGAAAAGATGATGAAAACCCTTACTTTCACATTAGGGACTTTGAAGAAATTTGTGGAACAATTAATATTAAAGACCTTAGTGAATAAGTCTTGAAACTTAGGATGTTACCCTTTTCCCTGAGAGATAAAGCCAAGACCTGGCTTAACAAACTACCATCTGAATCCATAAAAACATGGAAGGAACTTATTGATGCCTTCTATTTTAAATTCTACCCTAAGCATAAAACTGTAGCTGTTAGGCAGCAAATTAGTGCTAGTGTACAACAAGAGGGAGAATCTCTTTATAGGTTTTTAGAGAGATTCAATGATCTCTTATCCCAATGTCCTCACCATGGGTTTGACAAAATGAAACTAGTAGGGATTCTTTATGATGGTTTGGATTATTCGACCAAAGCCATGGTCGAGACTTTGTGCGCTGGTGAGTTCACTAGTAAAAATGCTGATGATGCGTTTTCCTTCTTAGAAGATGTCGCTGAAAAATCCCAACAGTGGGAATCTTGTGTTGAACCCCCTAAAAGACTCTTAATCAATAGAAGTAGCACCAATGTAGTTGATACAGGCTTTGGGGATGATGCTAAGTTTACTGCTTTATCTAGAAGGTTAGAAGCTTTGGAATTGAATCAATCTAAACATAGGTCTTTTGCTGAACCTGATAATAGGATTAGAGCCTCTCAAGTTTCTAGTTGTGGAATAGAACCCAATAACTCGTTTTGGGAAGGTCAGGATAGTGAAGAGCAAGCCCATGCTGTCTATAACAATGCTAGATTTGAAAACCGACAGAAGTTTGACCCCTACTCAGAGACCTACAACCCTGGTTGGAGAAACCATCCTAATTTCTCTTGGTCTAAAGGACAGAGTCAAGGACAGCCTAGTAATTCTCAGCCTCCCCCAGGTTTTGGTTATAATAAGAACCCTTAAGGTCAAGCCCAGTTCCAGAACCCTTCTGAGAATAGAATAACTAGCTTAGAGGAATCTCTTAGCTTATTAAAAAGGAGCCAGGACATGTTCGTAAATACCCAAGAAGTATTACTAAAGAACCAGGCTAGTTTTCAAGAGGAAACCAAGCAGAATTTTCAACATAATGCCAAGTCTCTTGCTAAGTTAGAACTTCAAGTTAGTCAAATGGCTAAGATTCTAAGTGAGAGAGATAATGGGAATTTTCCTAGTCAGACTCAACCTAATCCTAGAGGAGTTCATGAAATAGGAGGAAGATCATCTGATCATGTGAATGCAATCAAAACCCTTAGGAGTGGTA
>JAJJMB010004007.1:0-16692 GCA_023531105.1 Papaver atlanticum
GATACTTGTAGTTGCAGGAAATCCTACAACCACACCCTATTGATAATCTATGAAGTAATCTAAGAAACCATGATGAAATACTCAAATCTTTTATTAAATATTAGAACAAGTACAAAGATGATGAGAGAAAACCCTAACTTGGAATGCAAACAACTCTCTCTCTCTCTCCCCTAAATATCTAATCTCAACTCATCAAAAAGATCTCTCTCTACACACAAGGGTCTCTCGCTCTTTTTATAGGAGTTTACATAGTGGAGGACAGCTAATAAAGCCCCTAGTTTCGGATCTGATGCGCGTCAACGTCGCTTAGATATTTACATTACCGTATGATTTCTTCACTTCCGCATAGATCTTCATACTTTTATCATGACTTGGGTGACATCATCTGGTTCGTCATCTTAGATATGTCGTATGCGTTCGTGTTCGCTTACTCCTAAGAAGTTACTTCGCATACCAAATGAGTGTGCGGTATTTTGTATCCACATTTTGCCTCTTCTCATATCGTTCTTTTGCTAAAGAGAGCGGTATGAGAAACTCTGATTTTACTTTTGCCGCAACCGTTCATCTTTTCATATTCCTTTTGACTGACAGTACTCCGAGATCTCGGCATGACTATTCCAACGTGTTGACTTCACCACTCATCATTCGACATGTCTCTGTAGGATATGAAAACCGTCTCTTCGCGTCTATCTTGTCATTAATGCGTCCATAATCGGGAATGGAGATATGATCTTTTATATATTCCAATACGCTCTCTTCTTCACTTCTTTACTCTTTCTCTCCTTTTCTATTCTCTGCAACTTTTGTCGTTCATCTGTTCTTTTGTTTTCTTCAATTTTTGATTGATCATCATACTCTACTTCGCGTTTTCTTTCCATCTTTAACTGTTTCTTCTATCTTCTTCTTACTTTTTCTCGGTTGTGAACTCCGTTTTTCGTTATCATCTTCTTCTTGATCATTTTTATCCTGATCATCTTGATCATCTTAATTAAATCCCTCTCATCTTCCATTCCCATTCTAAAAATGCCACTTAAACCAGGTTGGAAGAATGTTAAAGAGTTCAAGAGATTAAAGGGCGAATTCGAGCATAAAGGTTTTACATTATCCATTCCTGGATCATAACCTACTTCTTCTCTTGAACCTGAATGGTTTTCGCTTGATCGATGGAATGATCAGAAAATCATTATTTCTCTCGGGCAACTGCTTGCTGGTCTTCCCATTCCCCTTTGCAATCCTCAAATTCCACTATTTTACGAGCTTCTATCTCATGCAAAGTTTTCACGCGGCATATCCAAATGAGTGGTGATTGCATTAGGATTATGGTTGAATATGCTCGTCGTGCTGTCAGGTTAGAATCTCTTTACCCAGAAGATGTAAGGAACCCAAAACTCGCACACAAAGAAATCGTCCCAACATAGTACACTGTTGAGAATTTCTTCCTCCATTATGAGGTTGGTATTATGAAGAATGAATCAACTCGCTGGGTCATTCGCTTGAAGAGAGAGGATGGTTTCGCAGAAGATCAAAGAATCATGTGGGATGTTGACTTTCATGATACCTCCAATAACTCCACTCTTAAATCAAAGGATGTCCGTTGGGCGGAATATCCTATCATATTGGAGGGTCCTTATATCTCTGGTAAAGGTGCTGATGGTTCAACTCTTCCACTCCTTACGAATCTTACCGCCTACAAACCTTGGGAGTTTAAATGGCCCGAGGAAAATAATGTGGTGCGTTATCTTGTACTTTATATTTCCGCTTATTTTAAGTGCTCTCTCTTATTATTTTCTCCGTGTTCCGATTTGTAAAATGAATAAAAAGGCTAACAAGAATGCGTCACAGGCGTCAAATTCGCACGACAATGAAGTAAGAAATACCCATTTAAATTTTAACAATATTGTTGCCTCTGTTTCTTATCTTTCATTGTGTGCGTAGGTGGAGACTGGAGATGCTGAGGGTATCAATGATGATGTTCTTCTCCCTAAAGGTGGTGGCATTTCTTCAAAGGCAAAAGATAAGGGCAAAAATCCCACCTCTAAAAAGAGAAAATTACCTTTTCCAGTTTCCCCAAATACTTCCTCCCACGATGATGCGTTACCTCTTCCTGATATCTCCTCCTCAACATCTTCTATGGAGCAATTGTCAAGTATCTTTTCCAACTCATTAGCTTCTGTTAATGATGGAGGACTAACTCGCACGTGTGATGCAATTGCGAAGATTTGTGATGCTCCCTCTTTGAGTCATGAGTCTTTGCAAGGAGTTTCCTCTGCTCTAACTCCAAATTTCCAATTCGCACTTGGGTCTTTGGTGAGTTTTCTTATTGTGCCTCAGTTTTCGCTTAGGTTTCATATTTTACTCATTCTTTCTTTTATTCTGTGTTGATATAAAGTACTCGCATGTCCTATGCGGTCACCAATAACTTGCATAGGAGGGTTCGCCATCTTGAGACTGAGAATCAGAGAGTCAGTGATGAACTTTCGACTTATAAGAACAGAATGGTTGATCTTCGTAATAGAAACGATCAGCTAGTGGGTACGTATTTTTCGCTCCTCCTCATTTTGATATCCTAGCATTGCCTCCGCTCTCTTTTAATTTCTTATTTTCACATAAATCTTCAATTTGTTTAATAAAGCGTCTAACCTCCCTGCTGATGGTGAGACTCTTCTTGAGCATATTAACTTTTCTTTGAATAACTTCCCCGAATATGGGTTAGAGAACATTAGTCTAGATGAACTTTGCTCAAAATATAAAATCCTTAGTAGAGAACATAGGTCCATGCTATCTATGAATAATGGTTTTAAACGCCGCCTCCATGAAAATAAGGAGGAAATTAAGAGGCTTGAGGCGAAAAACTACTCTCTTATTAATGAAAAGGATCAGGCGGTTCTTAAAGGTGCTAAAGCTTTGAAAGAATTTCATGAAGCTCAACTCCAGATTCATATGGAGAGGGATCAAGCTATAAGTGGAAAGGATGCTCTTCTTGCCCGTGAAAATTTGATTCGTACTCGTCTTCTTATAGAGAATGATGATGAGCTTGAATGGGCTGAAAGGGTTATCGATAATGCTAGGAACGGTTTAGCTACAAATGTTAATTTAGAATCTGACCATTAGGACTATCCTTTCTGGAAAAAAAAGTTACTTATAATCCTATACTGTCTTCGATTTTGTGTTGCTTTCTGTATTTTGTTCACATGCGGCTTTAATCCTTTTATTTCCTTTTGTAGCCACTGAAAAGAAGCACCTTGAGGAGATTGAGAATTTGAAGGCGGAGCTTTCCACCAGAAATGATAAATGCCGCAGGATTAAGAGAAAGCTGGTGGTTACTGTTTCTAACTTTACTAAGGACGTGCTCCGTGTTCGTGATGCGGCTGTTAAGAAGAATGCGGTAGAGATCTGCACTGATCATAATATTCCTGTACTAGATTATGACTTTGCTAAAGTCTCCGCTAATGAAGAAGATTCTGAAATTTCTGATAGTGAAGCAGAGTATGAGGAGTATGAAGAGACTGATAAAGAAGGCAATGACTCAGAGACTAGGGATGTTGAAAATGATATGGGTGGCGCTAGAAGGGAGGGGAAATAGCCGCATTCGTTTTGTTTTTCTTTCTCCTTTTTTTGCTTGTAAAATCTTCTTATGCTCTTTGTATTATGTTCTTCACCTTTTGTATACTGGTCATCCCCAAGTTTTTGAGACTTGAATGTATATCCTCTTTACTCAATGCTTATTCTTTTTCTGCTTCTACTCTTTCGTATCTCAATCCTGCGATTTTTCATTAGTCGAAAGCAAAGCATTTTTCCAGTGACAAAAATGCATATTATATGTGTTAATAATAAATTATAACATGCGCGTTGGTAATGATGTATAACATACGCCTGAGTTTATCATATAGTGACGGGTAACATTTCTTTATGTGTTTACATTCCCATTCTTGCCTCTGTTATTCGCCACTAGATGATCAACCTATGCATTTATAGGTAAAGCTTCGTAGGTACCTCGATTTTACGGTATTATTGGCTTAGTGTCTCACCTGAATGTCTTCTCTTCTGATATAATTGGTTTACTTTACCTCTTCATGTGCTATAGTTTTTTGCCTCTGCTATTTGTTAGACCTTTATTTTTGCACGTGTGCGTACTTTTATTCCTTCATCTTATTTTATATGTGTGTGTTGATTCTTACTTTCCCGTTATTTGCTCTTTTCTCAGATTTCGCACGTTCCATCGTCTTAACTTTTTTCCTGCAAAATAATGTTAGGCATATTTTTATGAGTCTGTTTGTGTTTCTCGTGAGGTATTATCGCACCTCCCTAGTTAGAGGTCTTATTTTGCCTTAATGTATTTATTTTTTTATGAGATGAAATCGCAGGCGGTCTTTACATTTTCATGCAATGACCCATTGATTTCGCCTTATCATTTTTCGTATTATTTCCTCTGCAGGATGTATTGATGCACCAATATGACAAGTCTTATTACTCCAGTGAGTAAAAGTCTCATGACATTGGCGTTTTTTACACAATTCAGCTCCTTAATTGAGGGTGTCGGCCTTATATTCCCCCTGACTGCCCCTTCATGGAAGCTTACCCCTACCGGGTTAAGGTGAGCTCTTCCCATCCAGTGATGCAACAATCAGTTGTGTTCGTGAAACTTATTCCTCCGCCGATGTGGCCTATGGTTACGGGACCGCACCCTAAGTGGGGTTTCTTGAGGACCGAGTGTATCATAGTCAGGACTTGCCAAGAGCGACCAGGTACGCTCTAGACGTCCCAGGCACTCTTGACTCAACCGTGTACCTCGGCGCCCAGATCGAGTTTCTATAGTCCTTAGTAGAGACCTTCTCACCTTAGTCTTACGACTAAGGCGTCTCTGCTGGATGGGCTTTCATTTCACCCAAAATCTCCATGTCTCAGGTTCCAGGGTCGGAGTAGCTTTCGCCTGAGTCATGCTAACTAGGTTTTCCCCAATTATGACGCGCGTTAGGTCTTATTATTTCCTCTTGCTTTTATGCGAACTAGGGTGCATGCCACAATTGGATGCCTAGCCTCCCTAGTTAGAGGTTTAAACTTCTGTTGCCTTCTATTAAGGTCTTATTTTTTCCTTTTTCTTATATATATAAAGAAGAAGAATTTTTCATTTTCATTCATGCTCTTTATTAGTACAATTCTGATGTCTTCTTTTTTCAATTATTCTCTTACATAATAACTTACTTGTTGTAAATAACTTTTCAACTTTTTCACATCCTTCATTCCTTTTGCTTCATTAGGTTCTTATATGGACCATTTCTTCCGCCATGTCTAGATTTTCGTATGTACCATACTTCTTCAAATATGCTTGGTTTCAAAGTTGGTTAAGTTTTCCTTCCTCCTTTTGTCCCCTCTCAATTAATTCGTATATCCCATTTCCAATGACCTTCTTAACTATGTAAGGTCCATCCCATGCGTTCTTCTTCATTCCATTTCCACTTTTCTGGTAGGGCGGTAATTGTCTCAATACCAGCTCTCCTATCCTGAATTCGTTCATTTTGACGCACTTGCTAGGTTTGTCCTCTTGTGAGGTGGATATCGCCTTAGCAGAAGTCTTGTTTATATCTACGTCCTTGTTCACAACATCGACCATTAACCTTTCACTTCACTTGCCTTCTTGTATTTCCTTTTTCCAATCTCTTCGCTTGTTTGCGTGTTCTTCACTTTTGTCAACATCAATCTCATGACAGGCTTTTCCCTCATTTGGATCTCCTAGGATTACTCCAATGCCCTGAGGTAGTGGAAATTTGATGCATTGATGAAAAGTTTAAGCCACTCTAAGGATGTTGTGTAACCATGGCCTTCCCATCAAGGCATTGTATGGAGACTCTACATCAACCACGAAGAATACTATTTCTGTAGTCATGGTCTTTAGAGGGATTCACATTGTTATTTCTCCTTTCGGCTTATTGGATGATCCATTGAAACCATAACTCTTATAAGTTGAAGGGATGAGGTCGTCATCTCTACCGCCCATAGTCTTGTATGTATGGTAAAAAAATATATCAACTGAACTACCAGGATCTATCAATATCATGTTTATTTCCCATGTATTTGCGTCATCATTTTCCTCTTCTTAAGTCTTTGCTTTTGGGTTAATCTCCAGTTTGACAACTAATGGGCTTTCATGCGATCTCCTCCTCCTGGTACTTCTTCTACATTGAAGGAGATGAGTTGCCTCTGCCAATCTTTCAGAGGTGATATTTTTGCCAAGTTTAGTATCTCTTTCCCATCATTGTCTCTTGCATGAACTCGACTTAAGACATTGTCATGGAAGTCTTCTATACTTCTGAATGAGTGTATTATCGAGTTACAGAATAAGTTCTTGGCATTCGCTCCCACTTCAATTAAATATGTCTTTTTTCCTACCTCCACTCCATGTGTCTGCCCCTCTGGTGGTGGTGGTAAATTCTGTTTTTGTGGGACTAGAAAGTGGTTTAATTTTCCCTGATCAATCATTCTTAGTATAATTTTCTTCACATTTCGACAGTTGCTGGTGGTGTGACCATGGAAACGATGATAAGCACAAATCTCTTTACTTCTTCTTCCGGGTGGTGGCTCATGACCCATATTTGGTGGTTCTGGTATTTCTTCCATTAAGATTACCGCCTCCCAGATTTTGTCTACTGCGGTATTTAGACGCGGCATTTTTATTTCTTCCCAGACTGTTCTACTACCTCCTGGTCCTTGATTATAGTATCGCTTCTGCCCCTCATATCCTTCTTCTTGGTTATCTAGCCTTGGAATCTTATTATTTCCTGCATTGTTATTATATTGTCTTTCTCTATATTCTCTTTCATACATTTCTTGATCTATACTGCTCATGGATACTTGCTTTTGCTTATCTTCCATTACCATCTTTTGTTGACTTCCTTGGGATGTGCTTGCAACAGCATTTGTTATCTTTGGGAGTAAGCTTGCATTCCCTTCTGTTGCGTTTGTAACCGCAACTTGATAAGATTCCATTAGTTCTGTTTTCTTCGAGAGCGATGTACTCTTCTTGGTACTCGCGAATCTCTGTCATTGTTATGGTATCCTTTATCCTGAATATCTGCATATACAACAGATCTGTTGGAAAAAGTGCGTTAATGAAAGCTAATATGAGATTCCTTTCATCCACTCTCCCTGCCATTTCACTACACATGGTCCTCCAACGCGTGGTTAAGTGCCGCAAGCCCTCATTGATCCTTATGCGTAAGATGAATACCTTCTCTATTCATGGTCGTAACATGTTGTTACTGATGTATGCTCCTAAGAATATGCTCTGTAAATGACTGAATGATGTTATTATTCCCATAGGCAATCCCTCAAACCATTGTAAAGCTTCTCCTGTTAGGCTGGCGGGAAAATACTTGCATAAGACCGCATCATTATCTTCCCATTGTAATAGATATCTGTTGTACGCCTTTATATGCTGCACTGCACAAGTGCTTCCATCAAAAATATTAGTAAATACAGGTAAAGTGCATTTAGTTGGTACTCCTGCCATTTGTATATGCTGTGCGAATGGTATTTTTTCTGCTTCTTCTATGGCTTCATCTAATTGTCGCCTACCTCCATCTCTCCGTGTTGTCATCATTGCTCTTACTTCTGCTAATTCTCTTAAGATTGCTTCATTCATGGTTTGGTCTGCGTCTTGCCGCACAGGTATTTTCAACCATGCTTCCCTTAGTCTGTTGTCATGCCTATTTTGACGCATCGCCTCTTGTAGTTCTCTTTCATCCGCTTCTTCTCTTCTCCTCCTTCGTCGATCCCTTTTATTTCTTTCATTTCTTGCATGAATCTGTGCGTCAATATTCCTTTCATTTTCTTCTCCGCGCTCTCTTTGGTTTCTCAGCATTTCTCTACCATGTAATATCATCCTCCCATGTTCTTCATCAGTTTCATCTTCTTGATCATGATGTACGCGATGATGTTCATCTTGCCGTTCATTGGGATTGCATATTCGGTTTTCCTATGTGCGATAATATTCGCCTATTTGTGCGTGTCGATCGTCTACTGGCGATTGTTCTCTGCAATTGTGACCCCGCTCTCGTTGTATTTTATCGCCTACCTGAAAATTTTCAACAATGATGTTATCAAAGAGCTGCTCCTATCTGATATCCGTGCGGCTAGATCGGCTACGCCTTGACGTGCTCTACTTGTCCTTGACCTTGAGCTTGCACGTGTGGTATTTTGTGACCTCTGTTCTTGTAATCTGTTATTCTCTTCTTTCAGCTCATAATTCTGACGCGTCAAATTCGCGCGTGCTTCTTCTTCTCTTCTTCTTTCCGTGACTAATCTTTGTCGGAGCTCCTCTATGATCATGTTCTCTTCATTTTCTCTTATTACTCCTTCCTCACCAGTTCTTTGCTTGTTTTCTTCCGTCGCATTTGTATCTGTAGTATGGACACTCACCATATCATAGTTGATGGTGTTGTTCTCAGCCTGTATATGTTGGATCTGAGATTGTACTTGTGTTCCTCAATTATTCCTTTCTCCCATCCTTGATGATTCAGCTATTTTACTCCTTCTTCTTCCCGCGATTCTTCTACTCCTCCTGGTTGATATTAGTTGTTCTGCTGTAGATATTTGTAGTGCCATTTGTTTTCCCTGAAACAATATCTTCTCTTGACAAAGAAAAAAGTACTATTCACAAAATCAAAAGTGGTGTGATTGAAAACTACTTTTCTGAGATGAGTTTTTTTTGTTGCGCATTACAGATCTAAATTTCTAGAACTTTCACAGTTCTGCGAAAACAATGGCAAAAAAATTTCTTGAAGAGAAAATCAATAATTTTTCCATAACATCACAGGGTATATCATCCGATCTGTTTTCTAGCGCCAAAATGTAGTTGCAGGAAATCCAACAACCACACCCTATTGATAATCTATGAAGTAATCTAAGAAACCATGATGAAATACTCAAATCTTTTATTAAATCTTAGAACAAGTACAAATATGATGAGAGAAAACCCTAACTTGGAAAGCAAACAACTTTCTCTCTCCCCTAAATATCTAATCTCAGGTCATCAAAAAGATCTCTCTCTACACACAAGGGTCTCTCGCTCTTTTTATAGGAGTTTACATAGTGGAGGACAGCTAATAAAGCCCCTAGTTTTGGATCTTATGCGCGTCAACGTCGCTTAGATATTTACATTACCGCATGATTTCTTCACTTCCGCATAGATCTTCATACTTTTATCGTGACTTGGGTGACGTCATCTGGTTCGTCATCTTGGATATGTCGTATGCGTTCATGTTCGCTTACTCCTAAGAAGTTACTTCGCATACCAAATGAGTGTGCGGTATTTTGTTTCCATAATATTATCGAGACTAGTGTCTATAAAATCCATGCTAAAGTCTTAGCTTCAATATTAAAATTAGTCATGACAAAGCTTATATCTCATGTCCAATGTGCTTACATAGAAGTGAGACAGATTACAGATGGGATTTTAACTGCTAATGAGTTAGTATATTCAAGATTGAAGGGTGGAAAATCTGGAGTCATTTGTAAAATTGACTTGGAAAAGGCTTTTGACAGGATAAATTGGAGTTCTCTTGAGTGTATAATGACTAAAATGGGTTTCAGCAAGAAATGGTGTAAATGGGTAAGGTTCTGTTATTCTACTGCCACATTCTCAGTTCTCAGAAAGGGTTCTGCTTTTGTTTTTTTCAGCATCTCAAGAGGGGTCAGACAAGGATGCCCTATGTCTCCTCTACTCTTCAGTATTGTTATGGAGGGTTTCTCAAGATTTATTGATAGAGCTACTCACTCTCAGTTATTTCATGGTTTTACAATGGTTGATAATGGTATTGTTGTGAACCATTTACATTATGCAGACGACACTACTTTCTTTGTGGATAGCAAGAAGGAAGAACTTACGGAATTATTTTCTGTTCTACACTGTTTTGAATACATTTCAGGGCTTAAAGACAATACAGCTAAAACTAGACTTATAGCCATTGGTGATGTACCTCTTTTCAGTACATGGGCAGCTGACTTGGGTTATGCAACTGATTCACTTCCTTTTATGTACTTGGTAATTCCCCTTAGAGCTAAACCTACTTCAAAGTCCATATGGGTACCTGTTATAGAGAAATTTGAAGCTAAGCTCTCATTCTGGAGGAAAATTTCTCTGACTAAAGGAGGCAAGTTAGCTCTTCTAAAATGTATCCTCACCTGTCTTCCTATTTATTACTTTTCCTTGTCTAAAGCTACAGTCTCAGTTATCAAAACTGTGGAAAAGAAGATTAGGAACTTCTTGTGGGAGTACAAAGATGGTAGCAGTTGTTCTCATCTGATGAAATGGGACTTTGTGTGGGCAAGTAAGGAAAAAGGTGGCCTTGGAGTACCTAATTTGAAGCTCATGAATCAAGCACTTTTGGCAAAATAGTGTTGGAGATTTGGGATTGAGAAAAACCAACTTTGGTATAAGCTGATTGTTGAAGAATATGGTAGTAACTTCTATTTTTTGGTGCATGATAAAGTCTGTTCTCCTCATGGGGTTTTCTGTAGGAGGACAATAGCCGAAACTAATGTCCTTATCTATGAAAAATCACGTTTAATCATTCACTCTGGAAACTCCATCTCTTTCTGGCATGATAAGTGGATTGGCACCTCTTGTGTAGCCAAACGTTATGATCCAATTTGCAGGCTAGACATACTGCAGACTGCTAGTATCGCAGATCACATTACTAATGAAGGTTCTTGGAGATTTGAATTCAAAAGAGTTTTAACTGATTCTGAAGATGAACAACTTGTAGATATGCTCAATTTCATTGGCTCAAACCCACCTATGACAGACAGTCTGCCAGACACAAGAAGATAGGATCTACATACTTCGGGTCATTTCTCAGTTAAATCACTATACGAAACTTTGATAGTAGGTGCATGTATGGACGATCGACTTCCCTCATCGGTTTACTTGGAACCCTAATGTACCAACCAAAATTAACTTTCTGGTATGGTATGCTAGCTGTTCATGGAAAGTTAAATTCCTTAGATATGTTACAATATAAGGGTATTGATATACATAGCTCTTGCATCCTCTGCGAAGACAACAATGAATCACAAGATCATATTCTCCTACATTGCAACATACTTTAACTCCGGATAAACACTGGGCATGGGTTTCCCAAAACCTATGTACTCTTTCGCACACTCTTGGGGTTTGAATTCTATTACTGGTGCTACTAAAGTGATTTTGGATCTAATACCAGCAACAATCATTTGGGTGTTGTGGAGAGAAAGGAATTGTCGTATCTTTCAAGAAAAGTACATCTTCAAAACAGATTTAGACCTGATTGTGGATGCAAAAACTCTGGTGCTGTCTTGGGCTGCAGCTTGTGGGGAAAAGGTTCTTTTAAACTTTTCTTATACCGTAACAAATTGGAACTCTGTATTCTGTTAATTTTTGTTTCTTTGTCTACTTTTGGTAGACTTTTGTACATCCTCTTTTTCTAATAAAATTCTCTCTTCTAATAATAAAAATAAATAAATTTGCGCATGCATATAGTGTTGCATATTGATCAAGTTCTACCAATTTTAGCATTCAGGGAAAGAGTTATGCTGCATATAACAATTGGGCATCCTGTACATTTTCTTTCGCATTACAATTATCCAACGAGAACCAAGTTGACCAAAAAGAAAAACGGTAACTCAACAAGACACAGTCAACAACATTCTGGTACACCAAGTGTTCCAACACTGTTGCAGTGAAAAGTTCTACTTTGTACACCTTTTACCTACTTGCCCAGTATCTCAAGTCATAATGAGTCAACACAGGAAAAAAAATTGCAACTATGGCCCTCCTCAAAACTAAAATCCAAGATATATGAAGCATTCAAACCGAATTCTTGAATCTCGATTTCGACTGAGTTACGTTATAATCTAGTTTAGGTACAACTTACATTTGATGTTAGCATTTCTACTTGCTTTATGCAGTGTACTAGTTCTTGTTAGAATATTTCTTTGTAGAATGTTTTAAAATTATATTTCTCAAGTGGACTTTGATTTTTATTTGTATATGCATAATGTCTATAAATAGTCTGATGATTAAGCAAGACCATACACTCTAAACAAAATTCACAGATTTAGCTATTGACTCAAATTAACCATTTTTCATCTTCAATAATTTTTCAAGTTCAACAAATTAGTTTCGACTTCAACAATTTTTCGTTGGTGTGTTCATAATGGTACGGCTCTCTCACTCCCTCTACTAGTTTTGCCACTTTAATGGGCGATAGCAGTTGCTATCTTTGGTCCAATATATCGATGATGGCAGATGGATGTATTTGTTTTCGAGTTAATCATCAAAAAAAAAAAAGGTAAATTAACCTCTTCTCTTGTAATCTACTTTGCAGGCAAGTCAAATAGAGCATGATTTTACACTTTCAGGACCTTCACACTTGACTACGGTGAACTGGTAAGATTAGCTTTGTACTTTTGTTGGATCATTCCATTTGATTGTGTCAGAACGAATAAATTTTGTACAATATATTCCTTAGTCTCTTGCGGATAATTGCGGAATGTGCGTCATTAAGTTGTAAGCAAACATATCTGACAGTGTATCCTTAATTTAACCATAAATTCTATGGTAATCTGAAGGTACGATGAACGTTACCGAAGATCTACAATGGCTAGCTTGGTTAAGGGTGTCTATGTGCTGAAGGATGACCATCGAAAACACCGGCAAGGGAGTGAAGCTCTGGCACCACTATGGTGGGAATCCTTCCATTTTAAGCTACTTCATGGTCTCACGGATGATGGGGATTCTTCCATCTTCGGTGCAGTATATGAATACAAACCCAAATCCAACAACTACCTTGGTCTTATAAGAGCTCCAAAATATGTAATTGCTTTTAGAGGAACTTCAAAGAATATAGATACTGTCCTCGGGGATATGAGTTGCAACATGAACATTATTTTAAATAAACTTCACAGTACGCCTCGTTTTGCAAAGGCAATGAAAGTTGTCAAAAAAATGGTTTCTGAAAATGGAGCTAGTAATATCTGGTTGGCAGGGCATTCTTTGGGTGCTGCCATGGCAATGGGTACAGGAAAAACCATGGCAAAGGAGGGTGTTTTCCTTGAAGCATATTTATTCAATCCACCGTTCATTGCAGCTCCTATCGAACTTATAGGAAGTAGGTTAGTGAGGAATGGGCTCCTTGTTTCTTGCACCGTGATCACAGTAGGACTCACAGTTGTTTTGCAAAATAACCAAGAAAGGCAACAGTCAGAAGATCTGTTCACAAGCTTATCACCATGGGTACCCAATCTGTTTCTGCATCCAGATGATACTATATGCTCCGGTTACATTGCGTATTTTGAACTGCAAGAAATGTTTAAAAGCTGTGGACTTGAAATTATTGGGAGGTTGGAGGCACAACATTCATGGCAGGGGCTATTCATGAATGCTATTGGACTGGAAAATTGGTCAGAAGAACTGCACTTAATTCCTTCAGCTCGTGTGATTACTAGTTCCAATCCTAAACCTCACAAGCTTAGTCAATGGTATACAGATAATTCAGTTTCAGTCCCTAAGGTGTACCAGTACTAGTCGCATGTTATACCGAACTCCTTACTCCAACTCCATGTGTGTGTGGTTTGTAATAAACTAGTATGGTGTGTATGTGGTTTGTAATAGTACTTTCATATACTTTTTTTCTTAAGCATGTACTTTCATATTCTTTTGTGTGATAACTAGTATTTCTTATGGTAATATTTTTCTAAAATGCGCATATAGCCATATATTGTGGTGTTTAATCTCTCCGTAATTTGTAAGAACAATACACCAATTCACTTCCAACAACAGCATAACTATGTTGACTGTTAGTATACATAATCGAAAGGAGTGAAATTCTCTAGTAATACAGACTTCCATTTTTCATTATCCTCGATATAATTGACACACTTGGAATACTCTGTTGGTGTCTGATAAAATTCTCAGGATCAACATTGTTCTTGACATACACTAATCTGCCAAAGTTATTTATGAAATAGTTGCTGCCCCAAACTTTAACTTGTCAGTAACTAGCTCTGCCATTCATACTGTTACGAACCAAGTCATGATCTCTATAATTAGCATATGCTTCTCTTGGAGACTTGGAAATGAACGAAGTGATATAGTCATACAATATATCCATATTTTTTTCGGAAGTAGCACCATCATCTTCTTTTTCTACATGGTAAAGATTTTAAATATGTTGCGAAATCTTTCTTTTTTGGTGGATGTTTGTGTCTGCACAGTTTTTATGTGGTCCATTTGGACAGTCCGTGCTGACTTTTTGTATATCTAGAGAATTATTAATAGTGGAAATTTCTGAGGAACCTGAGGCTGATTCCTCTCTCTTTCATAAATCCATATTATATATATATATATATATATATATAGCCCAAATTATAAAATCTACCGTTAAAAATGGTATACTTACACCGGATTGATATTTTCATATTTTAAGATGGACTTAATTAACTTTAATTTGTTACTTATTATTAATAATATTACTTTTAAAAACTAAATTCGTTGTTGCGGATTGTGGTCAATTTGTTACCGTCATTAGTGGACAGTTTCCTCTTTTGTCTCAACGTTCCCTTAATCTAGCATACCAAAACTAGATGAGGCAAACAAGCTATATATTGTTCCCTGTGTTAGAAGATTTGCGCCCGGAAGTTATTCGTCCTTTATTTACCAATATTCACGAGATTAATTTCGCTTTTCATTGTGATATCTAGAGAGAGAAATAGAGATCTAAAAGTTGAGTTCATCATATATTATGTTAGGGTACCATCCCTAAACAATCATAAGCCCATGGGTAGAACTTAACTAGAAAACAGGTTGACTAGATGAGGAATGATGTTTTGGGGACTACTCAAAATAGGTGGGGGACTACTCTTCTATTTTTGGGTGGATATTTGAAGTAAATTTGAGTCACCCCTTAACTTAGTTTTTTTCTATTACCAAACTTGCCCTTGGTGATTAAATTAGTTAGTGTAATGATTAATTAGTGTTAGTGTAATGATTGATCAGTGAGGGGTACTTAGGTATGAAAACTTTCGAAAAAATGAGAAATTTATAAATTGATTTCGACCATGGAAATGAAGTTCGGATACGACATCTGAAGAACAGGTAGCCGAACTCATCTGCAAATGTAGTTCGGCTAATGGTTCTGAAGACACAGGTAGCCGAACTCAGCTTTAATGGAGTTTTTGCTTTCAGAGAAAAGTTCGCTAGGAAAAAGAAAGTTGCGACGTAATCGAACTAAAAGTTCGGCTGGGAATTTTTTTCTCGACGTAACCGAACTCAATATATAGGTTTTCAGAAAAAAGTTCGGTTAGTAGAAAAAAATTGCGACAAAACCGAACTAAAAATTCGGCTAGGAAAAAAACGAAAAAAAGTTGCGAAGTAACCGAACTAAAAGTTCAACTGGGAATTTTTTTTGCGAGGTAACCGAACTTTTTTCTGAAAGAAAAAACTCCATTAAAGCTGAGTTCGGCTAGTTCGACAAACTGTTTCACATAATTCCTAGCCGAACTTCTCTCTGCAACTTTCATTTTCAACTCATTTTGATGATTACTTCTCATTTCTTCAACCAAAAACGAATGACAAGTAATGGGTTTGTGAGAATATCTTCGTTAATGATTTAAATTAAGCTATATACATGGAGGTGGTGGTGGTTGGTGGTGGTGGTAGTTGGAGGTGGTAGGTGATGGGCGGTGGTGGTGGGAGGAGGTGGTGGTTATATATATATAGGTGATTATTAGGTTGGTTTTAAATTAAATTAGGTTAATGGTAGGTTAGTCATTTCCACACTTTCGGACACCCCTTATAAGTATAGGGTGGACATTCATATAACAAAGTAGTCCCCTACCTTTTTTGGGTAGTCCCCAAAACATCATTCTAGATGAGGGATCCCCATCTACCAATGTGGGACTAAGGTCCCAACATCCCACCACGCTTCCAGACCCAACGTCCACGTTGGACCACTCTATCGACACTGGTCGGACGGTAGCCCTTTCTCTTATGACGGCTCCACTCGCCTACCAGTATTCAATGCTGGTGGCAACTACGCCAATACATAGATCCCCTTACATTTTAATCTAGCGTATAGGTCACCCCTTCCGTGGAGGGGGCATGGGTCGTGGTGGTTGGCTCTGATACCAAATGTTAGGGTACCGACCCTAAACTCGTCATAAGCCCATGGGTAGAACTCAACTAGAAAACCGGTTGACTAGATGAGGGATCCCCATCTACCAATGTGGGACTAAGGTCCCAACATATTATGGAAGGTCTAATTTACAGTTTATCTGATAAAGACGAATACGAATCACTAAAGAGGTTTTGAGGCAAACGTTTTAAAAGATTATTCATATATAGTTCCATAGTTGTTTCACTCTCCCACTCTTGATTAGTATTTTAGTTTGGGTGCTTGAAGTTTTATATTTTTGAAGATTAATTTCATAAGTTAGGTTTAAGAAGATGAAATGTTATTTTTTTCTCTCTCTTTTTTATTTTAGGAAGGGGTATTGGTATCAAAAATTTACATAATTTTATAACTTATCATCATAACTAAATTTTAACTATCATAACTAACAAATGGGGGTACCATTAGTATTCCAAAGGAGTATATAAAGGAACGCCCTCTTTTTTTTTGTCGGCTGGGAGAATTTTATTTTGCACGTGGAAAATAG
>JAJJMB010004012.1:0-23995 GCA_023531105.1 Papaver atlanticum
ATCTAGTATTTATATTTATTCAATTTTTGCGTTTAATTTGATTCTAAACTATTGCAACATGTAGATTTTCAAAATAACAAGTGTAAATCCAAAGTATAAAGCATCAAAAACCTATGGTTAAGCATGCTCTATCAAAGAAATAACAATTGCTTAACAAAAATCATTCAAACAATTATAAATCAAGGCAAATAATCATAAAAATAATTGAAATAAAATAGAATATACCACTTTTTGTTGGAAAAATAGCTTCCTCTATCGCCTCAGCAACGGGGTTTAGCTCCTCATATTAATCATAATCTCAAAATACATGTTTATGGCTCAAAAGTTGATTAAAAGGAAGAAAAGTGTTAAAGCAGCGGATTCTGTAGTTGCTGAAGGTCTAAAACAGAAGTCGGAATTGTTGCTGAAGGGCTTCGGTGACTGCAGGAAGATGCGACCGTACCTCGTTGTCACTGAAAATAAGTCTGCCTCTGCAACTGACTCCGAGGGTCTTATGTTCTTCGTGTTCTTCGCAGCAGCAGCAGCAGAAACAAATTTCAACTCGTGATTTCAGCTCTCTGTTCTCTTCTAAACTTCTCCAAAGTGTTCCTAACCCTTCCTTAGCCTCTCTATAGCTTATATATACCTTACAGGTCGGTTAAAACTCGACAAAATCTTCCCAAAAATAATTTTTTTTCTTTTTCTCCAAGTTACGAAATTTCTTTTTTTTTTCTTATCTGTCGACATACTCTAGTTGTTTATACCTTTCCAAACTCTCTAAATTGATCATATAGAATCCCAAAGGATTATTTCTCCTTAACACTTGTGCACCTTCCCTAAATAACCAAAACAAACTACCCGATAAACTTTTTTTTTCCTGTTTTAGAGAGTACCGATTATCCATCCCAATTTAGTCGAATAAAAACACCATACCAGGCCTGTTTAGCTTAATCACGTTCAACCCAATTGTTTCCTGCGATTAAATCTCCTTCAAAATCGCTCAAAAGCTAAATATCAAATCTGCCGGTGTAGAACACAGTTTTCCCGCCTTTTTGTCATTTTCAAAACGAAGGGGATGACCTCCCCTTATCCAGACCAGGAGTGCGAATAGCAAGTGGTCACCCCTTAGTAATTTGGGTGCCCCTTAGTAATTTTCTCCCATGAGCGCAAAAACCACTTTTTGAGCCAAATTCGCCGCAAAAGCCCATTTTTCCAAAAACACCTACAAGGGATAAAATACCAAAATTAGTACAAAAATGGGTACTAACACTATACATAAAAGAGATGAAAATAGAGGAGGAAAGCCATATAAAGTTTTGGGAGAGGGATAGGTAGAGATCGAGATAAGAAAATAGAAGAAAAGGAAGATAATTAGGTGTTATTACTTTCGATAGACATTAAAGTCCACAACTATTCTAACAAAGACAAGCGTGTCCTATTATTATTTTAATTTCTAATATTACGTATTTAGTGCAACGTATTTGTAGTTATAAGCAACGTATAATGGTCTGCAACGTTAGTATACGTTGCAAACACAAAAACAAAGGTTGCAAAAACCTGGATTTGGTCTGGTGGCAGGCAGGAACGGATTTAAGCGTTCCTAAACAATTTTGTTTTAATAAAGTTTTATTTTAATTTAAAGCAATTGAAGAGAAAGTTTATCCGTTGTAACAATAACTGGAGATTGATAATCAAATATGTTGGGGGAAAATGATCAAATTTGATTGAATCAGGTAAAATTGAAAAACAATAGATCACCCCATGCTTTTTTATATATATAATTCGAATCAATGCTTTTTTTATATATAATTTGAATCAATTCACTAGTGGAGAATGAGTTTTAACCACTCTCTGTGCTTTGCAAAAACGACTTCCCTGGGCGGAATAATTATGTGTGCTGTGAGACACAGTAGTTTTTTTAATTAAAAGTTAAACCTTTTTCAGCCACAGTCGTTATATTAGTGGTATTTTTGTAAATATCAGGGCTCCTTGATATACTATATCAACCACTGTGGCACAAATGCCAAAAAAAGAAAACCACTGTGTGCGCAACTAGTTCATATAGCTTCAGATTTAGAACCAAGGGTTATATGTAAGTTAGGATATATTTACACGGTGATGATGAAACCTCGTCTCTATCGAGATATTATCCTTTCTTTTCTATCCATTTTCTTTAGCTTATTACAATTCTTCTCTAGTTCAGAGCTCCAGTTTAGAGAAAAAAATAATCAAAGAAACAAATCTCCATGATCAAATAAAAGCAAACCCTTATTGGCAAGTGATTCAAAACCATTATTTCTCTCCATATCTATCAACCCTTTTCTTTTTCAAAAATGATTTCTTCAAAACCTCTTTCTGTTTCAATCTTCATCAGGTAAATCTGTGGGTTCACAATTTATTTTTTTATTTTAATTTCTTGAATGTTAGGGTTTTGATTAAATTTTTGTTTTATTTTTGTATGTAGAAGACCTTCAAGTGGATTTATCTTCAGGTATAACATCTCCATCACTTTGATTCAATTTTATTGGTGTTACTTTGAAATTAGGGATTTTGTTGGTGTTACTGAAGTTCTCAGATTTTGTTTTTATTATGTAAAAGGGTTTCTCTTCATATGCTAACTGTTAAACAAAATCGTATTTGTTTGATTTGTGTTTTAGGGCTTTCAATCTTAAGATCTAGTTTTTCATACTTTGCTTTGATTTTTGTTTGGTGTGTAATCTTGATGCTTTTACATTTTTGTTAGAATATTTTCTATGTTCTTTCTATTGAATTTGGCTTTTTAGATTGTATGTAGGTTTTATATTATGATACTGAGAAGCAATGTTGCATTTTTCTATTGTTGCTTATAATGGGTGTTTTGATTAGATATCTATGGCTAGGGGCCCTGGAAGTAGCAGCGGATCTCGTCGGACTAGGAAGTCCGTTTTCAAGTGGTGGGCATAAGTCTTATCCGTCGTTGGACAGGGTACATTCTCCTAGTGAAGGTTTAAATAAGTGGAATGAAGCTCTACTGCAGACAAATAGTGATACTGAAGCTGGCAGTAGTGAAAAGAGCATGATCAGTATTGTAGTTGTTTTCTCTTACCTCCCTTAATATATTAGTTATTCCATGATTTTTAGAAGATTTAATGATTTTGTATTATTCTGTGTAGGTGATAATTGTCTGCCAATTGAATTCAATGACATTGGACAACCTAGCTATAGGACCTCTACCCACAAGATGTATGCCACCAGACATGGAAAGATGAACAAAAATAATGTCCCAACAGCTTATTTCATCCTCCATGCTTGCAGTAAGATTTTATTTAATATCAACGGATAGAATATTCACTTTGCATTACTCCACCTTGTTTGAAGTAAATGACTTGTTGCTTTTTACGTAATCTAGTTGTGAATTGGTGTAGTCTTGCTGCGAATTTTTGCTTCCTTCAACAAGCACTTGTATACTTTCGTTTCCTTCAATTTTTAGCAAGTCTCGAGCTCCTATGGACCAGTAAGAATCGGTATAGTGCTTATGTTTGCTGGGAACGCAAACACATTAGTGCTGATATTAAACTGGTCAAGATTTTTTTTTAGGACATGCTGTTAGAACTTTGTTATTGAACTTCTAATGCCCCAACTTATTTTTGCTGCAGGTATACCATTATGATCGGTTGGGAAACTAAGATCATCCTTTTGCTGGTTTCTAGCTTGATCGATGATTGCATGGTTCATACCCTTCTTCAATTTTTAAATTCGATGAATTTTCACAACACGCCCTTAAACACATAGAGGAACAGGACACGGTTGTCAATTTTTTTGACAAGTTCTCATATTTTCTTCACATGGTTGAATCGTTTGTGTAAAAGTACTGAGTTGTTACTATTTTGAATTTATTGTGTTTGAATTTTTTGCAGGTGGAATGAAAGTTTGTACATACAAAAAGTAATGGATGCATCTATGGACCTCCATACTGAGTGTCAACTGGCAAGTCTGATGGGTAAGGATGTGGATTTACTCTTAAGACTTCTACCAATTCGCCGTGTATATTTAGGTTCAGGATCTCAATTTCTTCATGAGTTATGGATGGGAATTTTACATAGGAAAAGTAGTTGCAGTTCATATATTTTCTTTACATTCCAATTTGAGTAGATACTTGTATGTGTAGTTGTAGCTTGTGTTGGTGTCGAGTAGATTCCTTGTCTCATTTCCTCTTTTTTGTTGTTGGTAATTGTTACAGCTTGGTTTTTGTTTGCAGCTGAGGGATGGAGTAATGGACCTGATTGGAGCTAATTTTCCAGAAAATGAAAGCATAGATGGTGAAGTCTTACCTTTAACTTAGTGTTGAAGATTTGATCTGATTGTTAAGCTTGTAATAAGGATATTCGAATATATGTTAAGGTTTTCTGACTTAGTGTTGAAGTTTTTCAGATTTGGAACTTTTGGTATTTTAGATAGCTGAAATTGTAAACTGAATACACTTTTAAATACAAACTGAGTTTTAAAGTGATTATCAATTTAATTTTGTTAAATTTAGTTTGAAGTCTTTATAATTTAATTGTGATTCAACTTTTAGTTTTAGGTTCAATTGAATCAGCTTTGGATTCAACTGAATCAATATATAAAAAAATTTATAAAATATGATCAATATAAACTACTGTGTCTGGCTGTTATACCGAGTTACTGTTAAAGAAAGTGGTTTTCTAAAGAATTCAACGTATGTCAGTAACAGTCGTTTTGAGAAAAACCACTTCTACATTAGAGCTGATGAACACAGTTGTTTTTAACAATATTACTTCTTGTCCTGATAGTGGTTTAACTTCCTTTTTCCACTAGTGATCGGAGACCAATTCGATCTATTTTGATTGAGCCGATGGGATTTATATGTCGATATTGAATCACTTTTGAAAAAGAATGATCAAATGCCTTCCAATTTGATCGATTTTTTTTTTGATGGGAAAGTTAATTTCATTAACTAGCAAATATAATACAAAAGATTTACAAGTTAAGATTTCTCAAATACATTAGAGAGGATGCTAGTTTCTTGGATTTTTTTATTTAATCGTGTTGACATGTGCTGAAGGTTTTTAATCCTTGCTTCCTTGGCGATGTAGTCTGCAGCAGAATTATACCTTCTAGCAATATACTTTACCTGAGCTTGAGGCAGATCATTCAGAATTTTCTCAGCTTCCTGTAAAGTGTTGTCAGCTACCCAAGAACTAACTTTGTTTACCTTATTGATGATGTCTGCCAGATCTTTGCAGTCAGTGACAATGGAAACGCTTGACATTATATTTTCTTTTAACCAAGTAACTGCTTTTAATAAGGATTTTGATTCCGCTTGAAGAGCCGACACAGCCCAATCCGAACCTGCAGATAATTGCATGAAGGTCTCATGGTCCACTGAGTATAGGATGAAGGCATATCCCATCGTCAAATCTTCTTTCTTAAAAGAGGCGTCAATAAAAATAATCCAATCTGTGTTTAGATTAGACCAGGTTTGACTGCTTAGAAGAATTTTTTGAGGATATAAAGCCTTCCGGGAGTTTGTTGATGGAGTAGAGTTTAAGAATCTATTAATCTGTTTTATTAGCTCAGTTGGATTTGGTTTTATTTTCTCAAAAACCAACGAACATCTATATTTCCATATGAACCAAAGAATAGTGGAGATTTTATCTGTAAAACAAGTCAAATATGGTTCTGTGATCCACCATTTAACCCAAGATATAATTGAGTCTGTATTGTAGCTTGAGATTACGTTTCCAAGAGAAAGACCAAACCAAATTGCTTTTGCAAATGGGAATTCTATAATTAAATGTTGTTCCGTCTCTTGGGCTTGATTATTACACATATCACATTGAGTCTCAATGTCTGGGTTGTGTGCTCCCAATCTGGCTGAGGTTGGGAGAACTCTTTGCGTCATTTTCCATATGAAGAGTCTTATTCTTGGAATGGCTGGAATTTTCCAAATCTTTTCCCATGGTAAAATTAATTGACTAGTATTATCTTGATCTTGCTTCGCTAGGAAGTTATAAATATTCTTAACTGAAAACCTTCCTGAGTGGTGATGTCTCCATCTGATGATGTCTTTTTCGTGTCTTCTTGGAAGTATAGCTTGAATTTTTTTCCTATCCTATGGGTAGAAGAATTTATCTAATTTTTTATGATCCCAACTGTTTTGTTCAGTTATAAACTCTTGAACCATTTTTGGAGCAGGGTCTTGTAAATTAGGGATTTTATTGACAATTTCTGAATTAGGAATCCATCTTTCCTCCCATATCTTTACCGACTCTCCATTTTTGACTTGCATGACGTAGTTTCCTTTTATCATATCTAAGCCTTTTTTTATGCTAGTCCAAATCCCGGACAAGTTCGAAGTTCTGGATCCTTCCAAAGCATGTGAGTTTGGGAAATATTTGGCCTTTAGAAGTTGAACCCATAGTTGATCTTGTTCCGTAATTAATCTACTAGCTAGTTTTGTGAGAAGTGCAATATTGAATTGATGTGGGTTTTTTATTCCTAAACCTCCTTGAGAAATGGGTTTGCAAATGCTTGTCCAAGCTTTTATAAACCCTCCTTGTCTTCTATTTCCATCTTTATTCCACCAGAAATTCCTCTGAATACGATCCATTGGATCAAGAGTTTCTTTTGGAAGAGCAAGAACTTGCATTTGATAAGTTGGGAAGGCTTGGAGAATAGATTTGATCAAAACAGTTCTGCCCGCTTGAGATAAAAGTTTTGATTTCCAACCTTGAAGGGTGGAGTAGTATTTTTGAAGGATGGGAATAAAATTGGCTTTTCTGTTTTTATCAAAAAAGAGCGGGATGCCAAGGTACCTATCATTTTTAGTCATCAAAGGGACTTTCAAAAAAATTGCGATTATTTTCACATGTTTCGGGTGGATGTGAGGGCTAAAGTATACGCTTGATTTTTGCAGATTTACCATCTGCCCCCTGATTTTGCCAAATAACTGTAAAATTTCTAGTAAGCTTTTTGCTTCCCCCAGGTCAGCTTTAGTGAATAAGAAACAATCATTTGCGAAGAATAGGTGTGAAATATTTGGAGCGTTTTTGTTGATTTGAAATCCGGAGATTTTTCTCTCTTTAATTTCTTTTTCTAGGAGTTTGGAGAGGATCTCCATACATATTAGAAATAGGTAAGGCGATAGAGGGTCCCCCTGCCTTAAACCTCTTGAGGTGGTGAATTGTGGTCCCGGAGAACCGTTAAGAAGGATTGAAAAGGAAGTTGTTGATATACATTGCATAATGAGTTGTATCCACTTTTCGTTAAAGCCAAAGGCATAGAGGACCTTATCTATGAAACTCCACTCCACCCTATCGAACGCTTTTGATAGATATAGTTTTAGCGCTAGGTGACCTTTTCTTGCTTTGGAAGTTTTCATTGTATGGATAAGCTCATGGGCTATTTTGATGTTGTCGGTGATTTGTCTTCCGGGAAGAAAGGCTGATTGGTTGGCGGAGATTAGCTTATTTAGTATGGGTTTTAACCTATTTGCAAAAAGAAATTGAGATTAGTTTGTATACTGTATTTCTCAAACTTATAGGTCTAAAGTCTCCCGGAGTCTGAGGAGTGGAAATTTTCGAAATGAGAGTTATGAATGAGAAGGTGAAATCATTGTTGAGGATACCCGATTTAAAGAAGTCTTGGACTTGGATAATTATATCCGGACTGAGGATGTCCCAATTAGCCTTAAGGAAGCCCGGTTGGAAACCGGCCGGACCCGGAGCACCCCACTGGTTCATATTGGATAAAGTTCGCCAAATTTCCTCTTCAGTAGGGATTTGTATCAGAGAAGAGTTTTCCTCCACGGAGATACATGGTTTTATTATGCTGGCTAAATCGAAATCAAATTTTCATTTTGGGATGTGCCTATTTGTTGGAAATGATTGATCAAAAGCGAGTTGATTTGGTCTCTATCAGAAATCCAAAGACCTGAAGGCTCTCTTAGGGAATTTATATCATTGATTCTTTTTCTGTTGTTGGCAGTAGCATGGAAGTATTCTGTATTCTGGTCATATTCCGTTAAGAATTTATCTCTTGACAGTTGGTGATAGAAATCATTTTTTAGTTTGTAACATTTTCCTAGTTCATCTTGGAGATTTTTTAGCTTTTCTATGTCATTGGAAATGTTTCCCGACCTATGGATACTGTTTATTTTATTATTTAAGAGCTTAATATTTTTATGAATATTTTCAAAAGTATCCGAGTTCCATTGAGATAGATCTGAGGAGAGTGACTTTAGAAGACCCGAAAAATTATTTTCAGCAGAGTTTCCCGAGTGTAATTTCCAAGAGGCCTAAGTATCGTGGGGAGAGTGGAATAAGTTAGCCAAGATCTTATACACCTAAACGGTTTCTGAAGTTTTTGTTTAGCCGGGATGGAATCTAATAATAATGGCGTATGATCAGAACCTACTCTCGGGAGGTGATTTACCTTGGTGTCCGGGAAGAATTGAGACCACATGAATGACACTAGAGCTCTATCGATTCTCTCGCAGATATTAGCTTCTCCCTTTCTGTTGTTTGACTAGGTGAATGGAGCGCCATCGTATCCTGCGTCTTGAAGGCCCAATTTGATCGAATTGAAATTGGAAAGAACGTTAGCCACACTGTTGCGTTAACCACATTTTATATTTTCTCGTCATATATAACATGACTCGGTCATCCCGCAATAAAAGATTAGAATTAAAAAAAAATTACTATGTATTTCAAGGTTACCAAATTCCTTATACTAGAACACTGCTGCCACGGTGGGGAGGGCCGACCGAAGAAAAACTAAACACCATTGCAATGAGACTGTAAAAAAAAAAAATTGTGATCCCCGAATATAGAAACAATCAATTTACCTTTCTCTCTATAGTAATAATAAGCTGTAGTGGATAACCCGTGGCACGACATTCTTGTAAAAATATTATAATTTTAACTGGTTTTTCATACAGTGGCATTCGGATGGCGGAAGTAATACTCGTGGTGGTGGTGGTAGTGGGGTCAGATGACACTTGCCATGGAGGAGGGAGGGCATAATAACTTAAGACATCAGGCTTTAGTATGTAAAGTGTCACATACCCTATGGACACCTTGTCATGGCTGCTAATCGGGATACCAGTTTACTGGGAAGGGTACCAAAATTCATATAAGACAAAAATAAAAAATCCTCTGTCTTTTATGGAGTTTAATATGCTCCTCAATAATCTGGCACCCCATTAGCAATGCTGCACCTTGTGCCGTCACTAAATACTCTCGGTACTAAAGAGAAGTGTATAATCCACATATTGCACCTTGGAACAGTCCAGTTTGTCTGTCCTCCACAGCAGGGAACGCATGCTAACCAGGTGTCCATTAGAAAAAATATTTTATTCCAAAGGCTCATAAATCATGTTAACCATTCCCAATTTCTAGTTTCCACTCAGTTGTCTTGACTCTTGACTCTTGTCCCTATTACCTCTCTACTGCACCACACTATTTATTTTCAAGTTCTGATTTTAGATCATCTTTATGATTATGTGTTCCAGTTCTTATTTGATGATTGGGTTTGATATTTTTATTTTTTGGGAGGATTATATGCATTTTATTAACTTCTTGACCGGGAATATTGGTATGGATTCTTGATTAAGAATTCTTAAAGCTTTTTCAAGTCTATTATCTGTTTTTTTTTTTTAATCAATTTTTTATTCGGAACGATGTAGGGATCCAATCTATCAATTGATAATTTTTATTTTTAGTTTCTAAAAAAATGATTATGATTTGTGTATTATGTATGATTTGGTGGTGGTGAGGGAGTTGGTGTAAGGAAGGGAGTATGCTACCCTGTTTCGTTGAAAGTCTTTTGGGCAAAATTGATTGCGAACTAAAAATACGGTGGAGATTTTGATTATGATTGCTTAGTGTATGGCGTAATTGGTGGTGGTCGTTCCGGTCATGGTATTGGTGGTGAAGGAATCAATGGTGTTGGTGGTGAAAGAATGACACTGAGTATTGATTATTGTTCGATTGAAACTTTCGTGCGCAAAATTGGGAGTTACAAACACACTGGGTTAATTTGGCTAGTTGAGTGGTGGTGGTGGATATGGCAACAGTGGTAGAGAGGAGGAGGAGGAGAGTCGTGCTTGCGATCAAAGATTACAGTGGAGAGGTTGAATTAATAAGGGTAGATTAGCTATCTAGCTTAGAATTTTGATGATGGTGGTGCTGTTGTGTGGCGGTGGTAGCAGTAGCGAAGGTGGTGGTGGTGTCGGTGATGGTAAATGGTGATAGTAAATGGTGGCGGTGACTAATGGTGTATGAATTTGATGGTGGCGGTGGTTTTGTTGGTGGAGCTCGTTAGGGTGGTGCTGAATCTGATGTTAACCAAGAATTTCCACACGGAATGGAATCCAATCTTTCTTTTCGTGAAATTGAACTTTATCGTCAAAAAAAATTATCATAAAAAAAACCCCGGCCATTATTAAATTGATATAAAATATAAGATTCTCAGCACCATCGGCAACCCCATAGCTGCCTTGCTTAAAAAATAATATAAATGTAAGGGAAGGTTAAATATCTACTTTTAACAAAAAGAAAAAATCCGTTCAAACTGTAAAATATATTGTCCACAAAATGCGACTGTACGAACATTATATACTCCACATAATCCTTAATATAGTCGAATTAAACCTCAGACTAGAATCTAGAAATAACCTCATCCACAACAAATGAATAAATAAGTAAAGAAACTATACCTCTCGTGTAGCCCATGCGTGGAACATGCTGGTGTTGTTAAATATACCATCACTAACTGCCAGCATGAAAGAAAGGACGCTTCTTGATACAGAACAAGGAAGCTCACTTTTCGTATGATGTCGATTGTCTGACTGCAGTTCTTTTAAATGATTAATCTCAAAAGCGATATTTGTCATCATCGGACAAAGACACCGCTTTTCAAGCCGCAAGAAAAGCCAAGTCTCCTGGTGTATCAAGTAGCATCCTTCTGCCACGTTAGCAACTAGTGATAGAGTATTAAACAATGCAATATTTCTCGGTGGAAAAATGTCATTTTCCATGGATTTCCATCCACAATTTCTTGCGACTTGGAATCAGTAGGGAGTACTTGAAAAGTTGATCAAGTAACTGCCATGCATATTTTTGTGACTTGGAATCAGGGTTCTCTTACTCAAACATAGCTAACTAGTTTCCTACCCATTACTCATGTGACAGCATTTGGTGTCACCAAAAAGCTAAGTCCCTTGAAAAGAGAGAGACGTTCGGAATTTGATAGACAATTTCATGGGAACTTATAGATTTGGAATAGAATGGAAGGAGCCGTGAAAAGACATGGTTAAAAGTAACAGGTGCAGGTGGTGGTGGATGAATACGGCAATAAAAAGAGTGGCCCATATCAGCGAGCAAGTACTTCACTTAGACCGGGTCTTACAGAGATGCCCAGCCTCTTCCCTAATGCCTTTACACATCAGCCTTGGAAGAGCCTAGGTCTAGCGGTTTTTCCCTGAGAAATCCAGGGACGGCTAATGGTTAGCCCTTCTATGCAAAAAAAAATGGTAAGCCATCAACCGTTCTTCACATAACGGTAAGCCATCACCCGTTTCTAAATAAACGGTTACTTATTACCCATTCTCCTTATCTTGACCAGTCCAACCCAATTGAACCGGCTAATCAGTGCCCGTTCTCAAATTTAACCTCAAAAACATCTAGAGAACTCGACATATTTATTTTTCTTCCTCAATTCTTTTTTCTTCCCAGTTCTTCTTCTCCCCCTCTGTAAAAATCCAAAACCATCGCTTTTCCACTATTTTTTTGTTTGGGTATGTGGAAGAAACGGTGAATTTGTAGTTGCGCTTGATTTGAAGGCGTTTTATCAACTCAATCGTTAAAGGTAATCCAATATAACCTTAAACCCTAGTTTTGTTTTTTGTTTTCAATTAAAATTAATTTTGTAAAATTTAGAGGTGATTAACACAAATTGAATGCAACAACTACTAGTTACTGCTTTGTGTTTGTTAAAAATTTGTTTAACATGATTAATTTTGATTAGTTATTGATGAACATGGTTGATTGGTTAGTTATTGATGAACATGGTTGATTTCTAGTGACATTCGTTTTTAAATAATCCTAATGATGTTGCATGTCTTGTTAGAAATGTTGGAATCCTAATTTGTTAGAAAGATATGGTTTTGAGTATCAAGTTAAGTTTTAACTCCAAAAGCGCGACATTTGTTTGGTGTTTTTCAAACAATTATATTCATACGTTAATATTTGTTTGTTTGGTGCATTTAGATAATGATATGGAGTACCCGACGGACCAAAAATTGTCCGAAAAAGGTAGAGATAGCCATATATCGGGTAAAGAAACACCAAAGATGAAAATGAGGACTAGTTGGGGGAAAATTAAGGATTATTATGACATCGTCGTAGAGAATAATCAACGCGCACTTCAGGTACTAGATAATTGTGGGGTTTCCTCGATATTTTAATTTAATTTTAAGAATTCAAATGTGCAACTCACAAATGCTCTAGTAGCTAGATGGTGGCATATAACCAAGACTTTCCATTTCCCAGGATTTGAAATAGGATTGACACCTTTAGACTTTGTAATGTAAACTGGAATTCCTATATGTAAAGGTGAGCCTATCACTTTCTCGAGGAGGTTAACCAGAGAATTTTGTGAAAGTTTCTTTAGCGGTGTGATCGCTAACCTACAACGTCCATCTGCAAATTCTAAAGATGGTGCCCAATGCCCCCCCCCCCCGGAGAAGCGAGAACTTCTAAAAAACCTTGGGATAGTAAATCCTCAGTTGTATGTATCTCTCACCTTTCATCTTATATAAACAGTAGGAAAAACTTGGACAACTCTGAGAACTGGCAGAAATTGACAAGATTTTTCTTCTTTGGGTTATTGGTCAAGTATTCACCGGAACGACTTCGTCTAACGTTTCAAAAGCATGGTTGGTTGTTTTGGGAGATTCCGAAAGCTTACAAAACCTTGGTAGGTATGATTGGGGTTCCTTTATTTATGGTAGATTGTTAAACAACTTGGACAAGGTTTGTAGTGGTGATGATAATAACATGGCAGCAATGTGGATGATATTAGAGTATTGGTACTATATTTACTTTCGTAATTCTCAACTATTACTTAAAAGGGGATCATTTGTACCGGAAGAAATGTACCCTGCGATTAATATGTTTAAATCAAAGAATTACTGAGGGTGTGCAACAAACAGACGCTGGTAAACATTCCGTGAACAACGCTAAAAGACAAATGGATTTGAGAGTGTCACCTGGAGCAGTTGTTTGGCAACCATGGGTCCGCAATGCCCACTATGGAGATGGGGATTAGAGCTGACAAACCAGCCAAAAACCCACGGGTTGACCCGCCCGACCCATGAAAAAACCGCGCCCGTCCCAGCTGGGTCCTAAACAAGCCGGGCGAGGGTTGGAGAAATAGCGGCTTCTGAGAAAACGGGTTAGCCCGTCCTGGCCCGTAATCCCGCGGGTTAAACATGTCAACCCGTTTTCTCCTAATAATTTCCACCATATGATTACTACATTTAATCCTGTTCGTTCGTTTATGATATAAAACTCAAAAAAAATCCTAAAAGATTTCATTTTCTTTCCTTCCTCTTTTCTTTCTTCTCCACTCTGCTCTCTGCGCCTCCTAGCACCACCTCCATCTTCTTTTTTTCTTTCTTCTCCGCGTCTGTTCTTCTTTGCATGTGTAAATTGAAGCTTAACAATAATGGATTTAAGCTCAAATAACTGATATGGGGATTTGCTTCTTCACTTTTCTTTTTCTTTCTGTTTTTGCGCTGAGTTTTAGTCGGCTAACTGATGAGAGGGTTCTGAGTTGGAGATTGGAAGTGAAAATGAGTGATTAAGGGTGGGTTTTAATAGTAGAATATGAAGAAGAAGATTATCATACTAATAGTTAGGGTTATTTTCAGTGAAGAACTGGAATTGAGAAATCTATAAGAAATTAGGACTTCAATTGAATTTGGGGTTTTATGAAATTGAGAAGAGAATTGAGTTGATGATAGAAGAAGAAGACTAGGGTTGTGATTTAATTTAAGTTATTGGGTTAAGATGTATTGAATTCCTACAATAATTTTTGTTCTTTTTTTCGTTCAATCAAAAATACAGAAAGGTAAAGCCTTTTTTTCTCCCCTTGTATATCTAATGTTAGGAACATCTTGTTTTTATAGATGTTGGTTTTGTTTCATGGTATAATTCTATTTATCAATTTAGGGTTTCAGTTTCTTTATTTGCTTTGCGGTGTATATTGAACACCACCACTACTAACAACAGCTTCTAAAGGTAAATTTATCTTACACGTTAACGGGAATTTGTGATCGATTAGAATTAGGTTTATAAGGTCTTGGACTGTCCAGTTTAGCTAGGTTTATTTATTTATTTCTCTTTCATTGATTTTTGATTTATTTCCTCTGTTTTGTGTTTGGCTTAACTTGGATTGTATTTGTACTTGGTTTGTTTTATTGTTTAGATGCTTGTTTAAGTTCTTCCGAGGTAAGGTTTAACCCAGGTTGTCTTGGGATCGAACCTCTGTTCTTTCTCCCCAAATCTTATGTTGTTGTTGTTATCTTCCATTAGGTCTTGATCTTCTATGCAACTTTATTTATGTAAGAATTTGTTCAGTTCAATTATAATTATATAATGAATCTTGTCGTAGTTCTCTTCACTGTTTTTCTTGAATTTCTTAATATCATTGTCTGTTTCGTCACAAATTAACTTAATTAAATTTGAATCAAACTTTCGTATTCAAAAAAAAAAAAAATTTGAATCAAACAAGTCGGGCTAACCCGTGAACCCGCAAGCTTTATCCGTTATGGGCTCGGGTTGAAGAAATGATCACCCGTGAAGAATATCGACCCGCAGGTTTTGGCCCGTGTTATCCTTAACCCGTGTAACCCGTAACAAGCCAGACCCAGCCTGCCCGTTTTCCAGCTCTAATGGAGATGCAGTTTTATCTAGAGAGGTTAGTCGAAAGAGAATATATTTTAGGGGAGTAGTCGATCAGAAAGATGAGGCACTTTATATTGGGGAGAGATGTTTGAGGCAGGTGTTAGGTTAGGTTAGATTACAATTCCTTGTCCGCCTCCAAATTTTGCAAACACTAAAATAAAGGATATTGTTGAAGGGGTTCATTACTTGATAGCAAATGATACAGAATATGCTGCTTAGTGGAAACATATCAACATGAGACCTTTGTTGCCATATTTGAGTCGTGTTCACAACCACGAAGAGGTTGGTAATGGTAACATTGGCATCTCTCGTTTCGTTCCTAATGTACCTGCTCCAAGTCAGTTTGCAGAAATCTTTGTCTATACCCAACCGGAGCCGACATCAACATTTCCTATGATAGAGTAGTCAATTCTGTATGTCAACTCGGATGGAATACGTGAAATACATCATCTTTCAAATATAAGTCATCGACATGATTGGAGTAACATCCATGGCACCGAGGTTAGTTAATACAACTATATTTTGTAAAAAATTTAGTATAAATTTAATTTATTATTGTTTTATATATTTGCCAATCAATAATGTTACAGGAGCAGTGGAAATGTTTTGCACTGCTAAGTTATGAAAAGAATGAGGCACTAGAGAATCTATTATATGACCGTTTTACGTATGGCCCTTCCGATACTGGCGTTACATCTCATAGTGCCTTTAGCACTGAGAAATCCCAAGAGGAAGCTTCTCTGCATGGGACATTTCGTATGTTGGTCTTAGGTGGTTCTAGTGAGTGTAGTCGCAAGCGTCAAGCTACTTCTAGTTTGGATGATCAAAGTATGGGGTATCACCCAGTTGTGAGGCACGCTGGTATTAGTCCTCAGTACCCAATTCCTGGATTAAGTCAAGAAGAAAATCCTTACTTGAACAATAGCATTGATTTAAATATAGATATGAAGTTTGTCGTTGAAACCCAGCAGGAGAACCAAAAACAAAGGTCGTTTGATTTCTTCCTGGGAACATAATTGTACGGCTTAGTTGTTTTAATATGTATGATACTCTTTAATATTTCTTTGTTAAAATAGATCTGTAATTTTCATGTGTAATGATATTTCTTTTCAAATCTATAGTGCCCATGAATAATGACTTCTGACATAGTTTGTCTATAGCACTAACAATGATTTTATTTTGCTTTTAAAAAAGAATGGATCATACTTATCCATGTCGACCTTCTCACTACGTAGAATCCTTTAAAAGACCGGGTAGCCTCTAAATAATTCACACCGAAAAACAGATTTTTTGTTCTTCCTCTGTTTGAAATATCCCTCCCTTTAAAATCCTTTTTTGAAAATGGCTGCGTTTGATTCATCTGAAGATTTGGTGATTTTAGAAATGTTGGGTGAATATCAGCTCCCGTCGTGAAGTTGTGCTTGGTTTCTTACCTCCTGAAACCTTTTTGGACAGGGTGTGGGAGAATTACAAGCTAGAGTTTGGAAATTCCCGTCAAAGACCCCGGGAAAACATCAAGGAAAGATATGGCGTAATTCATGAGGAAATGCAATTATATTATGCCTACCAAGCCAAAGTTGTCGTAAGTTGCCGCGATCCGCAATCCATAACAACTCAAATTATGGTAAATATAAGTATTTATTAAAATAAACAATTATGTTCTAACACTAGTGGAAGATGAGGTTTCTATGACCCACATCTGAGACCCTCAATGACGGTAGTTAAACTGTTGACCAAACATAGCGGTCTCTGATATGATAAAAATATGGAAAAATTCTAAGATTATTAATAGCGGTCTCTGAATAATTACTCTTTTGCCCTAAGTCTACAGCGGATCCCGCGACTGATGATAATCGATTTATATCTGATAATTTATTATTATTTAATTGAGCATATAAATACCTCTTTCTCTCTCCCATTTCCACTTTCTTTTTCTTCTTCTGCTCTCGCCTCTCGGTCTCCGTATCTAACCAAAGGAACTAACTCCATGGAAATGGAGAAATTAGGAATCCTTAGATGTTGTTTCAACCAAACTAATAAGCCCACCCTTCTCTTGATTATTCTTCTGTAATCCCTCAACTTACTAGTCGAGTTGTAAATCTCAAATTTGTTGGGAAAAAATTCAATCCAATTTTTTTTTTCATTCTAGGGTTATCAAAATCTCTAACTAGATCTGAATAAATAATCATCTTATGAATGATTACTGCTACGGCTGTTGGTTTTCTAGGGTTTGAGAATCTGGAGCTGTTCTTTGAAGATTTAGAATTATTGGAGTCTAGTCTTCAATTCAATTGAAGATGTAGATTTAGATTTAGATTGATTGAAAATCCTCAGGTATAACTTCTCCCTCATTTTTACTTGATTCGGTTCAATTTTTTGTTAATGAAGTTATTAGATCCAGATTTTCTTTTATGAAATTTAGGGTTTCTGCTTAGATGATGTATGTTGATGGAGTAATACTAATTATATGCGTGGTAGAGATATTGTTAGTTATGGGTTTGAATGTTTTTAGTGTTCAACAACTTAGACTAAGGTTTTTAGTAAATATCTTCCACAGAAAAGATGTGGAGATGGAATTATTATTTATACTCTCAGGCATTAGGTTTTACAGTGTACACATTCAAAGACAGTTTCAACAAATAAAGGAACTGCCCGTAATAATAACAGCAGCAATTGTAGACGACTAGACTCAGTTGTAGTTGTGGTCTTCTGATTCAATTAGATGAGAGTTTGTAGGAGGTCCGGTACAGTCATCCTTGACACTCCCCCTCAAGTCGAGATGGAGTTGTCGAGTGCTCAACTTGTCCCGAAGATACTGAAATCTTGGTAAAGCTAGGCCCTTGGTAAAAATGTCTGCAAGTGGATCCTTGGAGGAGATGAACCTGACTTGAAGCTCCTTCCTACCAACTCGTTCTCGTACAAAGTGATAGTCTATTTCGATGTGCTTTGTTCGCGCATGAAATATTGGGTTTGCTGTTAGGTATGTAGCACCTAAGTTATCACACTACAGAGTTGGAGAGGTTGTGGTAATCCCAAGTTCTGTTAAAAGGGACTGGATCCATATAAGTTCTGAAATTGCAATTGCAGTACCTCGATATTCTGCTTCAGTGCTCGATTTGGACACCGTTTTCTGCTTGCGGGCACTCCAAGTGTTAGATCACTTCTCAGTCGAACTCGCAAGCGTTGCTATCTCAAGCTTATTTGTCAAGTTTAGTGATCAAAACTATAAGTCTTGATTTCTAGTCTACTTATAGTATGTATCGGACTAGGATAGATTGTGTAGTTGAGCTTTAGACTTCACGGCGTTCATCAATTGAAGACGAAGAACTACTAATGAGAGCTTGTGGAACTTCATCGACAAAAGGTATGTGGAGACTGAAACTCATCTATCACTCAGAAAGTCTATTTATACTCTATCACCTTCTTGAGACAAAAGTCTTATTACTATATAGTATTCGATTATACGCATTTGATATTTCGAGCTGAGTTTAACTCGCTTACATATTTCTCGAAATATGTGTTGGTAAGCTTTTGCTTCAACCAAGTTCATCTTATATTATTTACGCAAGTCAAAAGAGGATCATGTGAAAATCGCCAAGTAACATCTTACATGATTTGTGTGATACAGTCATTTGATGTAGACTCAGAATATTTCGTATTGATTATTTCAATAACTTGAAAATCGCTTTGATGCTAATAATTAGTGAAAACAACTATTGTCATCCTCTAAGAATGTTTCAATGAATGAAATAGAGTTTAGAACACTTAACAATAATTGGATTATAGACATAGTATGCGTACATGCGTATATGTTGATCCAAGACTGGTATAGTATGCATACTCGTATGCGTACTGGGAAGGTCAGGTAAAGTCTTGGAGCCTTGGTATGCGTACCCGTACGCATACTGGAGAACTCAGTTGAAGTCCGGGAAATTTTGTATGCGTACTAATTCAACTGTTGTTTTGGATGTGTGATAGTATGCGTACCCGTTCGCATACTGTCGGACACATCCCAAGTCCGGCTACTTAAGTATGCGTACCCGTTTGCATACTTGAGTGGGTTAAGTTCTAGAATCGGTTTGTTCATGAACTAATACATTTATATAATAAGGAATGCAATCTTTTGCAAACCGTGGCTATAATGTTCATGACTTGATTCGAGTGAATCAAAATCGATTTGTTTCAATTGTATCTTGTATACTTCTATGAGAATATAAACAATTGAACAACTCTATAACTAGTTTCATTTGAGTCATTTGAACAAGTTGTTAATAAGATGAATATGGTTGATAAGAAAGTATTCATATGGCTAACTTTGGTTAACTATTGTTGAGCCAAAAAGGTGAACAAGTTTAGGTACGGTTACCCATATCTAAATGAAGGTACATTTCATTTGTGTGTAACAAGCTAAGACCATCTAACGGTGGAGAGATATTTCTTTGGTTTCAAGAAAACTTAGCTTGGATCTTAGATCAGGTTTCATCTAACGGTGAATATGGATTGCTTTGTTTCAAAGCTATCAAACCCTGATTTGAAAACTATATAATGGAGAACTCTAGCAACTGGGAAACCTAATCCCCACACCTCCTGTGTGATACTAGTTGCGACTAGAGTCGATTCTCCTTTAACCTTAGGTTTTTCACGAAACCCTGTAGGTTAACGACTTGAAGACTTCATTGGGATTGTGAAGCCAGGCCCAACAATTTTCTCTGTAGTTGCATGTTCTGATCTTGTTGTTTTCTATCGTGATTGAGTACTATCTTCTCTAAGATTTGCTCGAGATTTAATCTCCGATAGGCAAGATAAAAAGTAGTCACAAACATCTTCGTCTCATCGTTTGTGATTTCACAATATCTTGTTTCTCTACCATACGATTAAGATTATTGTGAGGTGATTGATATTTCTAGGATGTTCTTCGGGAATATAAGTATGGTATATCAATTGGTTCTTGTTCACCTTGATTTACCAAAATATGGAACAAAACTCATAGGTTTATGTGTGGGAGACAGATTTATCTATTCAATAGACTTTTCTGTGTGAGACAGATTGGTTGATCAAGTCTTCGACTTTGGGTCGTTGCAACTCTTAGTTGTGGGTGAGATCAGCTAAGGGAATCAAGTGCGCAGAATCCAGCGTGGTTCTAGAGGTGTAAGGAACGCGACTGTACATTGATCAGTGTGACATTGGTTAGGGCTCAACTACATTCCAGTCCGAAGTTAACTTGGAGTAGGCTAGTGTCTGTAGCGGCTTAATACAGTGTGGTGTTCAAATTTGGACTAGGTCCCGGGGTTTTTCTGCATTTGCGGTTTCCTCGTTAACAAAATTTATGGTGTCTGTATTATTTCTTTTCCGCATTATATTTTGTTATATAATAGAAATATCACAGGTTGTGCGTAGTTCAATCAATTAGATAATCCAACCTTTGGTTGTTGATATAAATTGACTGACACTTGAACATTGGTCTTTGGTACCGTTCAAGTTGTTTCACATAATAATCAGGCTCACGGATTTCTATCTGTTTGATTTGCTGATTACATTGTGAAACAAAGATACAACTCTTGGATATATTTCCATTGATTGATTCTGACTGTCTAGTTGATTCTCTTTGAATTATATTGGAGTTGTCCATACAGATTGTTAAGCGAAATATTGGGTGTGGTTGTTAGACCCCCGCTTTTTCACCAAGATATCAGATTTCCCCCAAACTAGATACAGTAGCCACTTGTTGAGCGCCGATCATCTAAATTTCCTGCCCAGTCGGCATCCGAGTAAGCATGAAGTGAGTTACCAGAACTTGCTCTTAGTAAAAGGCCATAGTCTATTGTATGCTTCAAATATCGCAAGATACATTTGAGAAGTTCCCATTGCTCCACATATGGGTCATGCATAAACTGACATGCTTTATTGACATCTACTGAGATATCCAGTCGTGTGAGATGCAAGTATTGGAGAGCTCCTACGACACCTCGATATAAAGTAGGATATGAAAAAAATTCACTGCCTTGTTTTTGGAGTTTTGACTGAGCTGCAAGCGGCGTACAAACAGGTTTTATGCCTTCCAGATTAGTACGCCTTAGTAAGTCAGCAATATACTTACGTTGGGTGAGAATTAGATTGGCACCTTGCTTGATTACTTCAACCCCCAAAAATACGTCCGAGTTCCCATGTCCTTGACTGCAAAGGCACTGCCCAAATCAGTGGTTAACTTATCAATGAGGGAAGAACTTGACCATGTGACTATTATATCATCTACATATACAAGCACATAGATGATAGAGTATGATGTTTGTCGAACAAAGAGTGAGCTGTCAGCAATGGAGGCTGTAAAGCCTAGCTGTTTAAGATAACCACTTAGTTTAGAGAACCAAGCACGTAGCGCTTTTTTAAGTCCATACAACGACTTATGTAACCTGCACACATGATTGGGGTAGTTAGGGTCTACGTAACCAGTAGGATGTTTCATATAAACTTCTTCGTCTAGTTCTACATGAAGAAATGCATTTTCTATATCCAATTGTCGCAGCGGCCAATGATTCATGACTGCAATCGATAAGACTAGTCTGATGGTGCAAGGTTTTATAACCGGGCTTAATGTTTCTCCATAATCAATCCGTTCCTGCTGCTTAAACCCCTTAGCGACTAGTCGAGCCTTGTATCTTTCCACACTACCATCCGGATTTCGTTTCATACGAAAAACCCACTTTGAGCCAACAACATTGATACCATCCTCATACTTTGCCAGGGACCAGGTGCCATTCTTTATTAGTGCATTTATTTATACATCCATAGTTGTTCTCCATTTAGGTTCTTTGCACGCTTTCGAGTAGCAGGTGGGTTCCATGAAGTCACTATCTTGTAGCGGGTGCTTGGTCGCTGAAAGGAATTTTTTTTTAATAGGCTTTGTGATACCTGATTTTGATCTTGTCACCATAGGATGTTGTTGAGTAGAAGGCTGTGTTTCTACAACATCACTTGTGACTCCAGCAAGAGAGTTGTCTGGTGGAGAAATTACAGACCCTTGAAGTTCTAGACCACCAGATATTGTTGTTGCAGTCGTAGATGCAGTTGGAGAATGAGCTGCAGTTGGGGAAGCAAAGCTTGTTGTAGTAGCGGGTGATGAATTCTCTACATTGACTGATGCCGTTGGAGTTGTAGCTGGCGCTATTGGAGTTACTTGGTGTTGTGTTTGAAGATCATCTACAGCTGGCTGTAACAACGACTGTTGCAAATGTGTTGTTGCATGTCTTCGTGAGACGAGTGGCGGAGATGCAAGTATGCTAGTATTAGTAACTTGGGTTTGTGCAGTCGCCACAGTATCAACTTGTTGCTTGGGAAAGAAAGGGAATGTGCTTTCTTCAAACCTGACGTGTCGAGATATGTATACTCTATCTGTAAGACGATGTAGACATAAGTATCCCTTATGAGAACTGATATATCTAATGAAGACACAAGCAGTAGACCTAGGTTCCAATTTATTTGAATTATAAGGACGAAGACACGGGTAACACAGACAACCAAAAACTCTCAAGAAGGTATAGTCTGGTACTTTTGCAAACATCAGTTCTAAAGGTGTTTTGATCTCAGTTTTTGAGGCTGGAATTCTATTAATAAGAAAGCACGCTGTTAAAAAGGCTTCTGTCCAAAAAGATTTTGGCATATGAGCATGAAATAACAAAGCAAGACCTGACTCGGTAATGTGTCATATACGGCATTCAGCTAAACCGTTTTGAGGAGATGTATGCGGACATGAAAACCTATGGATGATGCCTGAGTTGTTAAAAAAAGAGGTAAACTTCTTGTACTCACCAGCATTATCAGATTGAAAATTTTTAATTTTGTGTTTCATTAGGTTTTCAATTTGGTTTTTCAATTGCTGGAAAACAGGTAAAGCATCTAATTTTTGTACAAGCGGAAAAATCCAAGTAAAATGGGAAAAGCATCCATGAACAGCATAAAATAACGAAATCCATTCCTTGATCAATATGGAGACACCCAAATATCAGAAACAATAAAATGTAGGGGTTTATTATAAGAAGTGCTACTAATCGGAAAAGGTAGTTTCTTGCTCTTACTGACATGGCAAGAGTGACAAAAATCAAAAGATTTACTCGAAACTGGAAGGGAAAACTTATTCAAAACTTTGGAGACAATACTAATCATCAGATGGCCGAGACGTTGATGCCAGATTGGAAGAGAGTTTAATAGGAATGACTTTGGTGGGTGCAGGTTATCTATATCTCCGACATCATCAAGAACATAAAGCCCATTCTTAGTGATAAAAACTATAAGTCTTGATTTCTAGTCTACTTATAGTGATCATAAGTCCGGTTTATCAATTGGTTCTTGTGCACCTTGATTTATCAAAAGACAGAACAAAACTCGTAGGTATTTCTGTGGGAGACAGATTTATCTATTCCAATATAATTTTCTGTGTGAGACAGATTTGTTTATTAAGTCTTCGACTTTGGGTCATAGTAACTCTTGGTTGTGGTGAGGTCAGCTAAGGGAATCAAGTGCGTAGAATCCTGTTGGGGTTCAGAGACGTAAGGAGCGCAACTGTACCTTGATCAGTGTGAGATTAATTAGGTCTTAACTACATTCAAGTCTGAAGTTCATTGGTAGTAGACTAGTGTCTGTAGCGGCTTAATACAGTGTGGTGTTCAAAGCTTTACTAGGTCCCGGGGTTTTTATGCATTTGCGGTTTTCCTCGTTAACAAAATTCTGGTGTCTGTGTTATTTCTTTTTCGCATTATATTTTGTTATATAATTGAAATATCACAGGTTGTGCGTTGAATCGATAAATTGGGAAATCCAACCTTTGGTTGTTGATTGAAATTGATTGATCCTTGAGCATTGGTCTTTGGTACCGTTCAAGTTACTTCTCTTATATTCAATCGGGTTCGCAAATTCCTATTTGTTGATTGCAAATTGAATTGAGAGATAAAGATATAAAACTCTTTGATATACTTTTCTCTGGATTGAGTCTGATGATGTGTTTTTTAGTTGTAGTAAAAATAGTGGTAATAGGATTCGATTCTCGAACTTGT
>JAJJMB010004025.1:4874-232158 GCA_023531105.1 Papaver atlanticum
GGGAACCTGGAGGGTGAAAAGACTGTTGGGGAAACTGGCATCCCGAATGCAACGGAACACCGGATCACAAAGGAAAATTTGTGATTTTAACTAAATATGGAGAAACAAGAAAGAAACATAAAATATAAACAACCACACAGCACAAGATATACGTAGTTCATCTTTACAGGCTACATTCATGGCCAATACCACCAGAAAAGCTTCCATTATAATTTATAATCAAACACCATTATATGTTCTTTTCGCAACCCAAGAGAAAAGCCAAAGAGTTAACAAGACATACCCGAGAACACCATTGAAGAAACCATAGAAATAAAATCTCTAAACGATTCTCCAAACCAGCCCCATATCTTCTCTTCTACACCTTCTTTACAGATGCTAGTAACTATAAGAGAAACATGGAAACAATAGCTAAACACTCAGAGGGTGGTAGTCAAACAATATTTTAATGGACTTTCATAGATTTTTAATTTGAGTGACTCCCGAAGATTCTCTGAAAATCTAGAGATTTCTAGTGATTATATGAGAGTATTTTAGAGAGTCTTTGTGAATTGTAGAGACAGAAAATGAGACTTGTAGAGACAAAAAAATGAGAATTGTAGAAAGTTTATGTGATTTGTAGAGACAAAAAATTGAATAATATCCCCTAATTAATTCCAAACATCTACCAATTTTTTTATTATTCACGTTACAGTAATTATAAAAGTTCCATGATTACCTAATAAAATGTGTCTATTGTCAGATAAATCTCATTGTTGTCCTATGCTTAAATTTTCATTCTCTTTATTCCACTCGTTCCACATTTTATTTGCTATGGTATCTCGCCACTGATTTCCTATGCGGAGTTTTATTATTGTCCAAGTGTCCCATAAGTGTATTACTGCAAAAGGAGAAAAAAAATTGTTCACTTCCAAAACCAAAAAATCTCCAAATTTCCAAGTCTTCAGAAATATCACCTCTTGAGGAGAGATTTCCACCGTGCCTATTTTCAAGAAAAAGTCCCTCGAAATCTCTGAAAACAACAAATCAATGACTTTCAATTCTCATTCGAATAACAGGAGTGTTGGAGTGACTCTTTTAAAATCCTAATCCAATAACATGGAGTTTCGGAGAATTTAAATGACTAATAAAAGGTCTCTAACCAATAACAAGAGACATTAATAGACTCTCCAAAAATCTTTAGGGACTAACAGTAGATTTACGAACTCCCCAGGAGTCATTCAAAATCTCATTTGACTACCCCCTTGTTAGTTTAGGCCAAATCCCTAAACACTTAAACACCAAAATCCTCTCTCTACAAGTTTTTCTCTCACACCGATATTGATTTTCGCGGTAGCATTGACACTTCCTAACAAAGAGACCAAAACATAAACACAAGGTTTTATCACTCTTCTAGGTTAGAGATCTACAAACCTACAATTTTAGACGTATATGTATATATATATAACAAAAACTTCTCCCTTAAAGAAGCCTTAACTTTAGGAACAAATTTTCCTAAGCTTAATCACCAAGTAAATTCTTTTCAATTTGGATTAGAAAACCCATCTCAAAATGGAAGAGGCCCAAAACAGGAAACCCACTTATTTCCTTACAATCTCCACCTCACATCATTCTTTCAAGCATGATAAGATCACCGGAAAATCACCTCTATCTTTTACCAGAGTTGTTCACCATCTCTATATATTTGTAGAGTTACTTTTGAAGCTCACATCCGAACTTCCATCTTCGTAAAACTATCTGTATGGCCAATACACCATGATGTTGATAAAAGTATCCAAACCATCTTCTAAATGAAGAACACTTGTGAAATTTATCATGTTTCACAAACACCATGAACATCTTCGACCACCATCATCGAATCCTTGCACATACTCCACGATATATCAATAAGAGAATCATCCAGAAGAATCACCGCTAGCTCCACCTAACCTATAAGCTGGCAACATATTCAACTCTAACCAGAAATAAAGAATTAGCATCAATATCGTACTCAGGCATGATTACCTTGTATCTGAAATAAACCATCATATATCTCCAATGTGATTACCAGGATTTAAGATATCTTTACCATCATCACACCCAATATACTCGCTCAGAAAATATATACAGTGTGAATGCCCATATTACTGTGGTACATGCTTCTGAGATCAAGAACATTCTTGATATTATGTTCAAGCCATCAATAATACTTTAACATAGACTTAGGACATAAATCTATAACATATGCATAACTTTGAAGCGTTGTTGGACTTGGTTCTACATGAGACTTCACAACCCCCATCCAGTCTTCAAGCTATATAACTCATTCTTTATAGTGTACGGTTGCTAACACCCTTCAACTTGAAACATTATCTTCAAAAACATATTTCTCCACCTGAACAGTAGACTATTATTCAATTCTAGATTCAACCACACCAACCCGTTAGTGATTTCGGGTCCTAACCGGGTAGACCCTAATATACCCGATAGTAAACGGTTTCATCGGGGTCCTACCCGTCGGGTATTGTAAATCCTAGTTTTCTAAGGGCTAATTTCGTCATGTAAAGGGGGATATATAAAGTTAGCGACTACAGACAAACCTAAATTACCTAATCTAAACTTGCCGCAGCTATCACTTCTGCTTTCATCCTCTCTTCCAAGCTCCACTCAAAATTGGAGCTTTCATTCTCTCCATCTGCGTGAATATCTCTTGTCTTGATGTGATTTTCATCTTTTCATGTGTTACAAATCATGTTTAAGGATGGGTTGTGCAAATTTAAATTGGTTAGGTTTTGTAATTTCTTCTCTGTAAATTATTCTCTGATATATAGATGGGTTGTTTAATTTACAATTTATCATGTTTGAGGATGGGTTGTTTGTTGTGAGTTTATTAACTATCTTCATGGTATATAGATGTATATCTTTGATTTCTTAATCAATTGGAAGATGTGGACTGATTATAATAATAAAAAAATTGTTTAGTTTTTGAAATTGTTGGTGACTATTTACTTATTGATTAATTATCTTCTATTCATGTTCGATTAGTACTTCATCTTAATTAATGGCTAGATATTGATGACGATGATGATGATGTTTTGTTCGATCTATTGTGGGATAGAGGTGGTTCTACCGGTCATGACTCATGGATGACGACGGTTGTTTATTGGCTGGGAAGATAAAGGGTAGGGATTTAATTAATTCTATAAGAACTGTTGCATTTTCCTTTGCTATCAAAATCCCAACGGTTGTGGTGTTCCCTGGTTTCTCACTCCTTACATATTGAAGAACCATCACGGCTTCATGAGATTCACATTACATGAACGAGCTAGATGGGAAATCAAGGGGCTTCCAGGTTGACCGAGATGGGAGATTAAGCTCTGTTGTGAATTAAGATTTGTAACAATGTATTCTTTGTGCACAACTTAGATTTCTATTGCCATTGATGTGTAACAAAAGTCGGAAGTTGGAATACCCGGAACCGGTGGGTACCCCGCAGTTTAACAGGGTCCGGTTCTGGGCCAACTATTTTAGTAACCTGTTCTACCGGGATACAATGCAAAAAGAACAGGAGGTGAATCTTAACAAAACTAGGACATTAGCACATTAACACCTAGTAAAATTAGTTTCGTATTGTTAAAATCTGATGAATGAGGAAAACAAGAAGTTGTTTATCAATACAAAGCCAAGATTACATGTACAAATTTAAGATTTAAAGTAGTTGTAGCATTAGATGTGGAGCCAGGTCCATCAGTGCCTTGTGCATATTTGTTATTAAAATATTTAACTACCTCTAGATGACGATCTTTACGGATTAGGGAGATCCTTAGAAGATTAAATGTGAACTTCTTCTAGATAACAATCATGCATATGGTAAAAATAGAGGTCATGAAAATTTTACAAATTCATCTCCAGCTTAAAATGGAACTTTCCAAAACACTATTACAAAAATTAAGATTTCTTCACTTTTATTTTTATTACCTACTAAGCTTCCAAGGTAATATGGGGATCATTCTAACATTTTGGTCTCTGTGGAAAGAAAAAACTTTCAGTGCTAATACTAATTCTCAAAATATAAACAAGCTTCAATATAATGTAACCATTCAATTGGGAAATAGTGATTGGACATATTGAATAGCTTTATTTGTTAAGGTCATAAAACCCAACATCATTTTTGTGGAATATATATCTTTGGTATTGGTTTGTACATTTTTTTGTAGTGAGTTTGATAAATGTTCTTGGTAATGTTGAGAGTCTATTATTTTTCATTACCATTTTTTTAATCGATCTTTCTTTTTGGAAACAGGGAGAAAGTTTGTCTTCAAATATTTTATTTTTATAAGTCGAAAGTTATATTAAAAGAAAACCATAGTTACAAAGAGAAGTACATGCAAGAATAGAGAGCAAGAAAAGAGGCCAAAGAAGCTCCATAAAATTACAAACTATTGAAACCTAAATTAAGTTACGGAAGGAATTTCAATATTATTGATAAAGTCTGGCCTGCCAATGTTACTTATGCTTTCACCTTGTAAGTTTCTCTTCAAAAACACCCACGAGTAGGGAAGTTTCCCGACTTATTAGCATTAAACGTTTCTCGATGGTAAAATCTCCTTATGTAAATTAGATCACTGATTTTGTTTACTGCTACAAGGATGGAACTCAAGGTCTAGTATTAGATCATTAGTTAAAATTGGTTATCTCTTCAAGGAATACATTTTATCATCCAATTTGCATTCAATATTTTGGCTTCCAACGAGCCATAATTTACCTTAAGAGCTCACCCAACCTATATCATCATAATTTGATGAGCCAAACACTCAACCATGCATTAGTGTGGTCCTTTCGTTAAATCCAATCACTAGGTATTAGATATCTGGTTTTTCATTACAAAATCCCTCTGGAGGAGTTGATGTAATTTTAAATAGTGGTAAGAATGGGTTCGTTCAGATTTGTGAAGATTCAAGTTTTTTAAAATTAATAAAAATATACAATAATATTACAATTGGTGCAAGAGGTACTGGGACTGAGGATTTAATTTTTAGAGTGAAAATAACCAAGACACTAGATTCCACTATTACACATGAATAAATGATGATAAAAATTCCAAAACTCTAATTATTTTTAAAATCTCTTTTTCTTAATTCACAAATTATCAAGCATATTCTCAAACATTAATTGTATCCCTTAAGAATAGATTATCTAACCAAAGCATAACCTATCTAATTGAATCACAACTAATTAGGAAAAATTATGCAAATAATTAAAATTCTGCAAAGCAGTAATTTGAGTGAATTATAAATTGCAAAATTAGAGAAAAGTAAAATAATTACCAATTATTCATGCAACAATAGCTTCCTCCATGCCTTGGTTACGCGAGAATTAGCTCATCATTATCATGGAAATATGCTCAAAATTCATCTTTATTAATGCTCAAAATTGGTTCTCAAATGATGAAATAGGAGAAAATTGACAAAAACCGGGTTTGTAACACTTCTGTTTGTTACAAACCGAGCTGTTACAGAGAACGATAAAAATGAAGTGTTGTTAACTCTGTCGCATTACGACCCTCACCCTATTGTCGCTATCACTGTTGAAGAACGACGGTTACGTTGCGTCTTATGTTCTTCGTGTTCATCATCAGCAGCAGCAGCAGAAACTGAGTTCTGCAACTTGTGATTTCTTCTTCTCTGGCTCTCCTAAGCTCCCCAAACTCTCCACACCACCTCTAAGTCTCCCAGGGACTCTATTTATACCAAAAACAGGCGTTGAATCTCCTCCATTAATTCCGAAATATTCACAATATCTTTTATTCATGATACGGGAATAATCAAGATTTTCATTCTCTGTTTAGCTCCTCCACGCGTTTTTAGAAGTCCAATCTCCTTATTTGTATCCATTACGGTCGAACACACTCCAAACTCGTGCATTACAGGCATCGAACTCACTGTAATTCGTGTTATCCCGTGAAAATGTGTGTAACTCTGTTTTGCTCCATGCGATGATTACAGCCAATTCTAATCCAAACAGACACCCATACCAGCTTTCTATGGTCATATCACGTCTACCCATTAAGTTTCAGGGATTGAATCTCACTAAATCACGTCCAAAAATCGATCGAAAATTTGACAGAGAAATAAGTTTATTTTCCCGCCAAAAATATTCTTTTGAATTTGAGAAGAACATGTCCTCCCCCTAATCCTGCACGGGTGTCCCTTTAGCACTTGTCTTATGGGGTGCAAATAGTAATTTTTGGGCGTAGACAGTAATTTTTCCGAGGTTCCTCCGACACATTTTTGGGGTGCTTCCGGTGCATTTCTGGGGTGCCTTTAGTACTCTATCCTGGGGTGTAAAACACCACTTTTCGAGCCAATTTCGCCGCAAGAGCTTATTTCTCTAAAAATACCTACAAAGACATAAAATAACAAAATAAATACAAAATCGAACACTAACAATATATACAATTGAGACATATTAGACACAATAATGCGTCTATCAGGAGTTGATTCAACTCCTCTAACAGATTCCAAAACTTCAATTTGGAGGGTAATAAACAGTGGTGAAGGTTATTAAAGTACGTGCATCAGTCATCTCTATATTTAGCATACGTTCAGGAGCTTTGGGTTTCTAACATTATTAGTTCAACAAGCTGGGTTATATATTCGACAAAGATTATAAAGTCCCGACAGAGGATACAAAATAATGCACTTAATAAGATTGACAGTTAAAAATAGACTATGATCCTTGCAGTTTAGAGATCTTGTCGGTAATGTGATCTATAGTTGTTAAAAAAATAAACAATCTCAAGAAAGAATTAATAAATCATAGCTAAACCGATGAGTATAAAGATTTAAAACAATCGGCTACTGTTATGATATTTCTCAACTAAGCCAACTAATTACAATATCAACCATGATAATATAAAAATTTCTTAAATTTGAATCCTACATAGAGAACTAAAAAAAAAATTGGGTCGGATGATCAAATAGTTGCACTATGGACATTAATAATAACAGTTTAATCCTCGAGGCTCAGTTTCCGTGGAAACCACTAACCATCAATATCTTAATTAATCAAATATTCACCAAACGGAATTAACTATACACATGTATGTATGTCAAGTTGGTTATTATGTAACATAAGCAAAGCGCCATTGAATGCCTCGATGTTCTCCTCTTCCAAGATACTAGATAAAACTGGTTTCCAAGACTGTCGACGTTTCTCTTCATGTTTGCTGAATTGAGAAAGATTAATCTTGTTCATCGCTATCCGGTGTTCTTCAACGCCCCGTAGTAATTGAGCAAGATCAGTCTTTACTTTATTCTGATCGTTGTTCCTCTTATCCTTCTTCTCCTCCGATTTTTTATGCCGCAATCTGCTGCTTTCTTTCGATGATGATAAATTCAATCATCATCATCAACGACCCTTACAGTTGATAATGTGCAATTATAATTTCCCATATTTATTTATTTAGTTTGATTAAAGTTGATTGGTCTGTTCTTTACTACTTGCATAATCTGTTTTTCTCTTTTATTTGTTTTGTTTTCTTGTATGTTTAGCTGAAGCTAGAGAAATCAACAAGTAATAATAAGATGATCGAAAAAGAGAAAATGGTGTTGAGACAATGTAGAATCTAAAAACCTAGCGTACTGATCTTTGTATTTCTCTGTCTCTCACGCCTCACAATATTTTCATAAGCTTTTAATTACCGAATTATATCTAAAACACGTTAAACCTCCCTCATCCTATTTATAAACGCTTGTTATCTTCGTCTTGGTTAATAAGATACAAAAATCAAACTTGGAAACCTATAATATTTAGAATCTGTACTGTAAATCAATAGCCGACCTATTATCAAAATATACAAAAACTTAAAAACTCAAAAAAAAATCTAGTCTTGGTTACTTGCTGATAGTTTTACTTGCTGATACTTCCCAAACTTGCAAGTATCTACGAAGCCTATATATACCGGACAGGACACCCCCCACCTTGTAATTTATTTTATACAAGTAGAAAAAGAATCATAAGAAGAGGTTTATAGCAAGGTTTCAAACTACAAAAAGGTATTCTTATTAATCTTAATCTTTTGGGTTTATAGTTTGAGTTTTTTCGTGGTTTGCTTAGACTGATTTTGATAATCAGTACCAATTTTACTTCTTTCCACTTATTATTTTAATACATGCAAATTCACTGCAGGTTACATTAGTTTCTGATATATAATACCTACAAAATCCAACATCAATATATATTATGGCACAAGTTAGTCAAATGTTCCATCGGAAACAAGATTTGTTTAATTCATTGTTCAGTGTTGAAAGTAACAATAGTTTGGAAGACAAAGCTAAAATATCTACATACCAAATCTCTGTACTACTCATAAATCAATCCAATAAACATCAGGGATTGCTGAATTAGGTAGAATATATGAATGAAACTACTAAAGCAAAGCTAAAATACTCCCCAATTCCATCTGAGAAATGTAATTATATAATTACTTAACAAATCATGACTAAATTCGAGTAAATCAATAATATTTTAATGTATTTATTATTATGTGTTATCTTAACTATGAAAATTTAAATCATGTACTAAAACACATGTTAATATAAAAATATTTTTTTTCCTTTAAAATAATGTGAAAACTTTATCTCTTTATTTAGCAAGAAAATTAGTTTCATCTTCCTTGAATATGAATATCACATTGGCTTTGTTGACGCCTAAAAAGAAACAGCCACATCAAACTTGGTTTATTTTGTTTGGATAAGAACGAAAAGAAGATAATTATTATGGATTGTCAGATTTAAATTTATAGTACAAACTAAAGGTATAAAAAACTATTGTAATGTAGAGAGGTTCGGTAAACAACGGAAGGAAAATGTAGACATCATCCCTTGCTTGATTAGAAGTTTAGAACTTGCTTCTAATATATGACTTCTATGTTTTCCTAATAATCATGAATTATTTATAATGTCTATAATTTCCTTCTTAAATTCTAATTTATGAATGGTCCTTTATTATCTATTAAAAACTAGTATTCAAACTTTTACGTTATCTTTGTTTGTTCCAACAAGAAGTCTGATCATATTTCCTTACACAATTTTAATTTGAGAAATACAGAATGTTAGTCTTAATTACTGAGTTATAACTACCATTTTTTTCTAGTTTAAGAACTCTTCCTTTGAAGTAAACGAAAGTTGAGACTTTTTTGTGGTTAAAATTAGCTCAGTCTAATAATTTGCGAGCAGTAAATGGAAAGGATAAGGAAAGTTGGAAGTTATTGTTGGTAACCCAGCAATATCATGACATTACCCATGATATATGTATATGTGAAAGTAATTATTTGGAAGGTTAACATAAACTTAAAATCGAACCAGTTATATGTGAAAGAAAAATCTTAGAAGATTAACAGAAGCTTCAAATGAATCGGCTATCGAGTTAGACGTTGTTTACTCGAACATATATCAATTACGGTAGAGCGTGCTATTTCGGCTCTATAATGAACCTTTTTTTGGGCACTGATAAGCACGTAAGTGTGACGCATTTTCACCCATAACTACATTATCTAGGACTCATTTTATTTCTAATAAAGTTGTTTTAAGTCTTTTCTAGGGAATAAGCTCTTGCGGAAAAATTGGCTCGAAAAGTGGTGTTTTACACCCCATGATAGAGTACTAAAGGCACCCCAGAAATGCACCGGAAGCACCCAAAAATGTGTCGGAGGAACCCCGGAAAAATTACTATCTACGCCCAAAAATTACTATTTGCACCCCATAAGACAAGTGCTAAAGGGACACCCGTGCAGGATTAGGGGGAGGACATGTTCTTCTCAAATTCAAAAAAATATTTTTGGCGGGAAAATATTCCCTTTCACTGGCAGAATTTCAATCGGATGTTTGGACGTGATTTAGTGAGATTCAATCCCTGAAACTTAGTGGGTAGACGTGGTATGACTATAGAAATCTAGTATGGGTGATTTTATTGATCAAATTTGGCTAGATAACTTGTTTTAATCCAAACAGGGAGTTGGAGGAAAAACATGAGCTTGCACGAGTTGTGAGAAATTTAAACGTGTACTGCACGTGTTTGGAATACTCAATAGATATCCTGGAGCGTGAAGAAGGTATAGAATGAAAGAAATACAGCTGCATGCGCGTGGAAGATCAAAAAATGGAAATTATTGCCGTGAGAATAAAAATAATAAAGAGAAGATTTTTTTGAAGTTATGGAGGAGATTAGATGCATATTTCGGGTATAAATAGATTACCCAGGTCATATAGAAGGGGTAGAGAGTTTGGGGTCGAGAGGAGAGCTCAGGAGGTGCGAATCAAGAGTTTTCAGAACTCTGTTGTTGTTGTTGCTGCTGCTCGTGAAGAACAGGGAAACAACGACGGTTTCTTCAACTGGTTGTAACAGTTTCTTCAACTAGTTTGCAACATTTATCTTCGTTGTAACAGTTTCTTCAACTGGTTTGCAACATTTATCTTCATTGTAACAGTTTCTTCATCCTCTTCTGCAACATTTATCTTCAGATTTGTAACGATTATCTTCATCATAACAGTTGAGAGTTGAAACAGTCGGTGTGTAACGCACCTGTGCTGTTGCAGATTTCCTGTTTCATTATTTTCTCTTCTTGTAAACACTTTTTGAGCCATGAATACATATTTTGAGTGTGTTTTCGACATGATGAGTTAAACCCCAACACTGGGACGACGGAGGAGGCCGAACTTCATACATGGGTATATTTATTTTTATTCTTTTTATGACTTTTGCATTAAAATTAATTGAAATATGATTTGATTAAATTGGTTGTCATTTGATTAGATGGGTCATGCTTAGCTTAGGTGATTTGATGTCCCATGCTTAACATTTACAATCAATGTTTTGAGAATCTACCTTGGCAAAAATAGAGTCCATGTTTATATTTCTTGAGCTAAAATTGTTGAGAATAAATAAGTGAACCTTATATTATAAAGATTGGCTAAATCCTTAGTCCTAGTACCTCTCGCCCATTGTTAAATATCTTTGTATATATTTATTTAGTATTTTTAAAAACTTTAATCTCTAAAATTCCGAGTGAACGAAAACCTCATTTCTTACGACTATCTAAAATTAGATCAGGCACCACTCCATTTTGGAGGGGGACCATGGTTTGATTAGGATATCCTCCCTACACTTGTAAGGGGTGTCCTAAAGTGTGGAAATGACTAACCTACTCTTAACATAATTTAATTTATAACTAACCTAATAACCACCTATATGTATATATAACTTAATTTAAATCATTAATAAAATCAAAAACAAAATCATAATTATAACAAACCCATTACATTTGATTTTTCACAAACCCAATACTTTTAGAGGGATCATCTTCTTCTCTTCTTTTATCTTCTTCATCGTCGTTGATTAATCGTCGATCCAAAGAAATTTCCACAAACCCATTACTTGTAATCCATTTTTGGTTGAAAAAATGAGTAGTAATCATCGAATGAGTTGAAAATGGGAGTTAGAGTAGCAAGTTCGGTTAGGATAATTTTGGAAAGAAAAACCCTAGTTTTATAACCGAACTTTTAAAGATGAAGAACACGAAGAATACTTCTGTAAGGAGATAATTTTTTTCTTTAATCTAACTTCTGAGTTCGGTTGAGTCGCAAAAAAAAATTCATTAACCGAACTCTTCTCTGTATATCTAAATATTGAGTTCTATTGAGTCGCAAAAAATTTGCGAGCAAACCGAACAGAGATTTCTGCAATAGGGAACTTTACGAGCATGCTGAACTTCACGAGTTCCACTGATTTAAGATTTAAAGTTCTGCTAAAAAATGGTGCACTTGACTAAACCGAACATCACTCTATATACTCTGGCCTAAAATTTCTGCTACCTGTCCCGGAAACAGATAGCCGAACAAAGAAAAAACTCCATTAGAACTGAGTTCGGATACCTATGTATTCAGAAACGTTAGCCGAACTACACTTGCAGAGGAGTTCGGCTACCTGTTCTTCAGATATCGTAGTCGAACTCTATTGACGCAGTCGAAATCAGTTTATACAAATTTTATTTTTTCGAAAGTTTTGGTCAATTCAAGCAGCATTAACTAACTTTGAAGTATACCCTACCCAAAACCCTCATTTTGAAATCATCTATCTCAATTTTGTTTTCTCCAAACCCATCTTCTTCTTCTTCTCTCACTAATTATTCTTTTAAAAAAACCAACTTATTAATTTAACCTCACTGATCATTAATTATTTAACTTAATCATTTAACTAATCGATACACTAATTAATCATTATACTTAATTAAAAAGGGTAATTTAGATATTAACATAAACATTTGGAAAAGGGGTGATTTCAAATTTACTTCTCAATGTCTTACCCAAAATAAAATCATAGTCCCCTTCAAAAAAGAGTGGTGCCCAAAAAACTGTTCTGTGTAATGGCTTGGACTCGGTTGCAGTAACGTGGAATGCTCAAAGACAGCGTGCCTTTACAAATTTTGCAGTTACTTCTACGTGACTTCTAACATTGAATATGCGGGCCCCTCTCAAAAGTATTTCAAGCACCAAGAAAAATGAAACTAACATGAGGTGATTAATTAGGTTAGAGGAAGGATCCCCGTGTTATTTTCACACCATCTGACACATTATAGGTCATTTTTGTGAATAAAATCCAAACAATAAGGGATTTTATACTAATATCTTAGGGATATGTTCCTCTTACGAAGATCGTATTCCGGAATACTAAACTACACCATCTACCAATCTTAATTTCAACGGTTAAAAATCCATTTTCTTTCAATGACTCATTTTCAAAGTCGTGGATGGTTAAAAATCCATACATCTCGGAATGCACTCATTTTTTGCAAAGATGTAGAGCTTTGCAAGAAGAACATATCCCCGAAATCAGGGCCGGTTCTGGAGGCTGGCAGGGTGTGCTCCCGCGCAAGGCGTACCCGTTGGTTAAGGCGTACAATTTAGTTGAGTTACGCTTGGAATTTTTATGCAGTATTGGGCCAGCTGATTATTTATTTTTTTGCTGGAATTGAACTAAAAAAGCCCATTTTGGATGGATGAACTTCTCTTAAAATTAACGAAAACCCTGGAAGGAAATCAGGCATCTCAAAACAACATCGCAAGTTCTAAAGTGAAAGAGTATTTGGTTGATGGCTATCTGCTTTAGTCTGTTTTTGGATCCTCGAATTTCATTTTTGTTTAAATCTGTTAATCGACGTAGTTTAGACCTCAAGTTTTGTTTTCACTTCCGATGGAAAGTTCCCAACTTCCTAGTACTTTTTAGTTTTTACCATACGTTTTTCTTAAGTTGTGCGGTATAAATTACTTCGTTTCAACGCCATAAAGTAGATCTTATTTATGCGTGAAATTTTTTTTTGGATAAAAAGGCTGTAAGGACCCTCAAGCTCGTCAACGCTATTAGACCAGTCAAGAGACGTTTTAGCTGATAATAACTCGATTAGTTTAACTCGAACGTTAATTAATAAAAATTAATCTAAATACGTTCTAGATACGAAATTAGTATTGCGGGATAGATCTCGGAAAGTTACGCGGAATGGACTACTCGAACGTGTCAATCGAATACTGGACGAAGAAGATATCATTGGATAAATATGAAGGGCAAAGTAGTCTTTTTAATTTGGACCGACGCTGGCTGCCCATATCAAGGTGATGGGTGCCTTTATCACTTCTCGTTGGTCTTATCTAACCTAATCGAGCAGATAAGCTCATTTCTATTTCTTCTTCTATTCTGTTCTTCTTCTTTCTCTTTTTGTTTCTCTTCTTCCTGTTCTTCACCGTCGGTGATTATAAGAGAGGATTTTGTAAGTTTGAGATCAGAAACTTATGGGAAATCAATAGGAATGGATTGTGGTGGTGCTGTTGATGTTTATTAATCCGGGAGGAGAAGAATATTATGTTGTGAATGATGGAAGTTAGTGTTCTAAAGGTAGTTGAGAGATTTTATGAAATTGAATTTCTAATGAGTTCGAGATGTTGGGTTTTCATTAGTGAGAAATAAAAAGAAGATTTAGTAGATGATGCTTAAATTGCAGTGGAGGAAGGAAAGTTTAGGGTTTCTGCATGTTGTGTTGGAATTCGATTTGAGTAAGGATTAAGAAGATATAGATGGAATTACAAGATGGGTTTGCTTAATTGAAGAGTTTGATTGATGTTTTGAGTTTGAATTAGAGATTGAAGACAGTTAGGGTTCATGTGTTCTTCCCCAAATTGAAATTAGGGTTTGAGTAGAATTGATCTGGTAAATTGGCAATTCAGAAGATGTTAAAGCTTGGGTAAGTCTCCAACTGTTCTAATTTCGGTATTTTGAATTCAGTTGATTTAAGGTATTTGGTTCATTAGATTTAGAATAGAACCTGGACTGAGATAAGTGTAGAATGGAGTTGTAGTTGTGGTGATTCTGAAGTTGCATATATGAATAATTAAGGCAGTTCATGTTGATGTTGTAGCTGCTGGGGTATGTAGTATGTTGAACTACAGGGAACATGAAGTGGATGTTATTGTTGAGTTTGTATTGATTGAAGTTCTTTTGAATGGTCCTTTGTGGAGCTGAGGAAGTAATCTGGTGTTGGGGGAAAGCGGTGAACTGAGTATGAATTGTAAGTATCTCTGATATGAGATTTGAGTTCTGTATTGTGTTAATTAAGTAGATTTAGAATGAATGGGTGATTATAGATATTCCAGATGGGCAGTGTTATCTCAGTTGAAGTTTATTTGTATGAAGTGGGTTTATTGTGAAGGTGGTTGCCTATGTAAGTGGGTGGAGTTTATAGAATGAACAAGGACGGTGTTGAATGTTAGTAAGTGTTGGGATGAAGATTAGTGTGAAGATGAAGTGAAATGGGTTTGAGATTAGTTGAACCAGTAGCACTGTTGGTAGTAGTGGGTATGTAAGTATACAAGTGATGAATTACAGAGAACAACAGGTTTAGAAAGTATATGTGGTTTGATGATGGTTGAGGGCTACTTGAAATGGTAATGATGTTGAAGTTGAACTGATGTTGTTGGTGGTTTAGAATTAGTGTTCTGTGACCAGAAAATGATGAAGATGAGTTCTGTTGAGTGGAGAAGATAGGGTCGTGGTTGTTTAGGAATTACTGGGGTTGAGATTATAATTTGGAGTTGGTAGAAATTGTAGGGAAGAGATGTGGAGTTGGTTTGAACGGGATCTTGAAGTGAAGTTTGATGGTACTGTGATATAGTTGCAGTCCAGTGGTGGTGTAGAGTATTGTTGTATCTTGGGTTGGTAAAGTAGGAATTGTACAAGAATGATGTATAGAATCGCAGTTGGATAGTCTCTTTGAAGCCTGCTGCTACTGCTATTGCAGGTAGGATGTGTTACCTTTGTAATTCAATTTTGAGTTATAATTTGATTGAATGAATTGATGCAATGAATAGATTGAAGTTGGATTTGAGTTGAGAGTTGCAGAGTTAGAGTTGCAGCTGTATGAGAAGAACCCTTGTCCTGTCTGACTGAACTTATTCAGTCTGATTTAGTTTTGCTTAGCTGACTCAGTTAATCTGACTGAGTCAGATCTGTTGACTCACCGAGTTCCCTGTTTTGACCCGAGTGCAACCTGATTTGTATTATGCATCCAGGTGCAACCTGATCAAAATTTATTTTCTATAAGAATATGCATTATGCACTCGGGTGCAACCAGCCAAAACTTATACATTATGCATTCGGGTGCAACCAGCCAAAACTTATTTCCTGTCAGAATTTATACATTAAGCACTCAGGTGCATCTTGTGTACTTAGCGGATAAATCTAGGTTTATCCTAGTAAATCTTGCAATATATTATACACAACCAATATTATTAGTTCATGATCTGGAGCAATAAATCCACCGCCATTACCATCACTTTCACTGTCAAAGCATCAACTAAAAACAAGTATTAAATAAGAAAAATAAGAAGAACACAAATTTCAAACAAAAATATACATTATGCACTCGGATGCAACAAAACCTATTTTTCTGTGAAAATATACATTATGCACTCGGGTGCAACTTGATTAAAATATATTTTTATGACAAAATATGCATTATGCACTCGGATGCATCTTGTGTATTTCGTGGACAATTCCAAACTTTTCTTAGTAATCACCTTCATGAACAACAAAAAAGACAAGGAAAAAATTAGTCCAGTAACTCCGAAAGTACATTTTGAAATTGCATGGTAAAAATTGGATATAAAGTGGGTGATAAGAAGTGATTAACTTGTAAACAAAGTGGTCTGTGTATAGTGTATTGAAGCTTGAAGACCATCATTCAGTTGAATATTCATTTATCAATTCACCAAGTGACTAAACCCAATCTCCCTTTTAGACCATCAAACCAGTTAAATGAAATTGCTTCGTCCTCTTCTATATGACCAAGATTCAATAAAGCTAGCAAACAAAAATATAAGAAGCTTGAATCAAAGCTAATGATTATGGAGAGTTTTTGAATCCTTTGGTACGTTTCAGTGCAAGAAACGGTAACTCGGACCTTTTTCCGAACAGGCCATAGGCGTCTCACAAACAAGTAACAGAGATATGACTCCGCTGGATTTTTGTCTCACTTATTAGTTCTCCTCCCCTGCAAGACACAAATTCAACATAAACCCCTTGTAGTTGTCATCATCAAAACACAAATCAATGACAGAACTTATATTTTTCCCTATCTTAATATTTATTCCTTCATCGACAATTCCCGACAGAAATTACCTTGTAATCTCGTTAAAGTCCATACATTCTTATATTTCAGAGCAAGCAACACCTCTTTTATAATCTCGATCGATCCACAAAACCCAATTAACACAGCCACTTAGACCTTGATTAGCAGGAGCAGACTTCATTTCTTTCCTATTTTCTCGGCTAAAATTCATTATCTAAATCCCCACAAACTCAGTCAACCTCTTCTATGTCCTTGATAGCTTCAGAATCACATCCATTTATACTAACTCAGTGGAAACAACATACTCATCATCTCTTGCTCCCGCCATCAGAATCCATGGCATCATTCTTCTTCTTCTCTTTTATATAATCTCGGCAAAACTGGACCCCAACCTTCAGCCAATTCCCGACTAGTTAATTCTTGACTCCATAACAGACCCATTGTTAATCTCTTTCATCCAATGGCAAGAATTGCAGGGAAAAATATTGATTCCGCACGAGCAAAAAATAACTTAAAGGCTAATTTAGTCAAATATATACGAATCAGTTATAAGAATTTGGTTGAAATATCCATTAAAGGATATTAGAACTATTAAATTTGAATCTTGGCTATTAGAACCATGGTCATATTTTGCTTGTCTTATAGACCCAGGAATTCAAATCTATGGGCTATTTAACCAAAAAAATGTTATTCCGGTGCACTTCATCTCCCCGTTTGTAGAATCATCGGACTGCGAATCTCATAAAACCGTCTCCATCATTCCAGTGCATCAACTCTTTCTTTTTAAGCATTACTCATTCCCAACTATAGAAACCCCTTCCATTTCAGTTTTTTGTAGAGGTTTGGATCTTCCAAGTGAGTTCGGAAGATGTAGTAACCCCTTCTTCTATTGCATCAGTTGACATTGCCATCAAAGTAACAGGGAAAACAGTCATTACCATCATCATAACAACGAAAGCAGTCCTTCCCATTTCTCTAAGAATTTAAGTTAACAAAGAAAACACTATTTGACGAAGTAGAGAAGAAAACCAAGAGAGAAAGCAATACTATAAGTTAAACACGAGAAGTCACTAACCAAACTGCTAGTATTTATAGACCCATGCAGCAAGTCTAAGAAACCTCTTAATATAAATCTACTTACAGGTGATTTTCCTAACATGAATTATAATCACTTTCCCACTATAAAGAAATCTTTTAAAATTTCCTTTCTTGGAAGCAAACTTGGACTAATCCAGAATCAAGATAAATGAGTATTTCTATGTTGGGCCCAAAGTGAAGAAAAAAAAACCAACAACATTGAAGCTCACGTTGAATGATAATGGAGGTTTGGAACATATGGTTGATCCAAAATAAGTGAATATAACTGAAGGAGAAGGGGTAACATATCACATATGGTTGAATTAATAATCCTAAATAAGTGAATTGTGAATATGGTTGAATGATCCTAAATCTTGGTATTTAACCAGTTGGTGAAGGAATTCCTTTGGATTTGTCTCTTGAACGCAAAGAGATGTGTAACATGTAGTACCAGACCAGGAACGAAGTCAGAGTTTTATCGGGAATAAGACTAAATTTGTATCGTGGTCGTCGAAGTCAATCAGAATTTCTTAAAATAACACAAGTAATAATAATGTTGAAAGTTGAAATGTTCAGTCCTTGCGTGATTTTGGCTTCAACATTGTTGCTTCTCCTCCATGTCCAAAACACAAAACGAAAGAAACCTCTTCATTTCCATTAAAAGAAGCTAAAATAAATATAGAAGGAAATAAGGAATAAATGCGCGATAATTTTGTTACAGCAAGGAAAATGCAACATAAGTCTATTATAAGCATTTTCCATGTATACTTTTAGTACCGTACGGAAGGAATTTAGAGAGACTACTCCCAAGACTAGCCATACTCCGCATCCATGCCTACTGTCGAAAGTCGGACTAACAAGTTGCAATCTCCACATTCATTAGAATAACCAAATATTGCGACTGCAGACATCAAGAAAGAAGCATGAAAAAAAAAAAAAAAAAAAATTGGCAATAAATTATTTGGCTTCGCCCAGGTTTGAACTGGAGACCTTCACTGTGTTAGACTGACGTGATAACCAACTACACCACGAAACCATGAGGTGCCCAACCTGTGTACCCTTGTCTGATATGTTAATATTACCTATGAAGTATGCGCTTTAACAAGGTTTACTGGGCCATGAGGAAGGGTTTCGTCCACAAGGCCCGTTTTGTACCAATTATTCACTAAACAAAGTCTTGGTCATTGTTAAGCTAGTCCTATGGTCTTCTAATCTAGCAGCTAGATTAGCATTCCACGTCAGATAGGGCAACCTCTTAAGTCCTAAGGGAGTGCTAATCTAGCAATTAGATTAGCAATCCACGTCATCTGGGACCATTGTCCAGCGTTGTTTGGTTCAGCGTTTTAAATTTCAGCCGTCAGATCAAATTTTGTGATTTTTGTGATCCGTGTGATTTTTGGAGTTTTGTGAGCGCTGAACCATTCAGCGTAAAGGTCACTTTTTGAGCGTTGAACCATTCAACGCTTTAAATTTCAGCCGTCAGATTAAATTTTGTGATTTTTGTGATCCGTGTGATTGTTGTGATTTTTGTGAGCGCTGAACCATTCAGCGTAAAGGTCACTTTTTCAGCGCTGAATCATTCAGCGTTTCAATCTCGCTGCTAGTTGAACTGCGAGCACTTGCTAGGAGAGAACTAGGGTTAACTTTTAGACCACACTTTTTTTTTTTTTTTGCAACACTTTTTATCCAATCTAGCAGCTCAATCTAGCCCATAGGACTTAGCCTTAATTTTTCTCAGGTGAGCATGGGTTTCGATTGGTCTGGTTTTCGTCTCATCCGCAACTAAACCAAATGTATGATGCATTTCAATTTTAAGGTGCGCATCCGATCCAATAACCGATGGGTTAGATGCGGATGATCTAATGGATTTCTTCATTATAAAATGCCTCTACTCAGTCTGAGACATGGAAATCAAAAACTGTTTCAATCGGCTGAGCGGGTGGAATCTGGTTTATGTGAACCACCTCTGTAAGTAGGCTTTGTTCAGCGTCAGCTAATAAAGTGCAGTATTTTATTACAATGTTTTTTTTCAAAAATCTGCATTATCTTAGCTTTATAATGGGAATCGGAAAACCTTTTTCGTTAATGCTTACGTCCACCCAATCTCCAACGCTAAACTTCTGATGTGACCATAGAGACCTTTTGTTAACAAACCTCCAATGTTTGTACGAAATTGTATAAGACTCCATGATTATTATTTTTTGGTGGATTATACGTATAGCAGTGTAAAAGATGCCTAGAAATATGTCAGTGAAGTATTGTTGCATTCTTCCAGGGTGTATTTATATATAGGTTTGAATCGAAATATCTGATCGGATATATTTTCGGGATACGATGGTTAGTGGAATTCAAGTAACCAAATTTCGTTTGATCTTGCATCCCTGAAAGAATGTCATATTTTAAAAGTGACCTTTGAAGTTGCCAAAATGGATGATTTCTGAATAAGTAGTGCCTGATAGAGCATCTCCAATGCCAGGGATCAAGGTCATCATATATGGAGGTCTTATTAACACCTATTGGTTGTGGGTCATTTACTACATGACAAAAATAAATAAATATACGACTCTCTACCTAAATTTTTTCTCCAATCCTCAAGGTGTTACGTAACACTTTTTGTTTAAATTTAGAGACAAAAGATGATGTGGACTTAAGACCCACGGTCATGAAGAAAATCTTATCTAGATTTTCTCCTTTACCCCCACATAGCCATGTCATCTTAATTTATGACCTCCACCCGAGATGAAAATTTGGTGGACATGGTCTTAAATCTTAGGTGCCATCCAATTTTAAGACCTTGACCCTTGCATTGGAGATGCTCTTAGAGTGGTGTCCAATAAGGTATCGATGACACGGAAAGTTAATGTTGATGTGGCCTCAACATATCCAAATTTAATTGTGAGGACGGCATGTGGCTTTTTGGGGTCCCTTATTATAAGAAAAGATTAATATTCAAGATATACAAGAAAAAATTAATGAAAATGACTTAAAATATCATTATCATTACCTTGATTTTTAATATTAACTCAATACGTACTAACATTTCCTTTACTCACGTACCAAATACTAGTAAAGAAACTCATCTTCGGAAAAATTGATGAAGTCACTTATCTACTTCTTTAATTAATCAACCAAGTCCTCCTTAGAGCAACTCTAATGGGCATGGCAAACTAACTAATTTGTCTATTATACATCTATAATACAAAACAGGAGGGTTTTTAAGCTTTGGACGGTCGAATAATATTTTGAGAGACAAACGTTGTATCCGACCATCTCACTCTCATCCTAGCCAAATAAATTTGACGGATGTAAGAGTTGTAACCTTTTTTATTATGAATTTAAATCGATTGGGTTGCCTCATAATTAGGGTCATAAAATCCACCATTGATTTCTTCACTTAAATTAAAAAAATTCAATGTGAATCTATTTTAAGAGTATTCTTTATGTCTTTTACGGTTATAAACACGATATAATCTACATTATTATTATTTACAAAATCAGTTAAGCTTCGTCAATCAAGTAGAATTAAATATAAAAAAACCAAAATATTTTTTTGTTTGTTGGTAAGAATTTCTCTACTGATCATGTTATGCGCTCCCTCATTTTGTATGTTTGTAGGAAGAAACTAACATGGATCAAAAAGATATTTTTCACGATATAATTAATAACACGTAAGAATTCTTTATCAAATAAACTAGATAACAACTATATACATTTTATTTAGTAAAATGAAGTGGTAAAATGTTTCGGGTTGTTAAATGGATTAATGGTATAATCTTAAAGATAATGTATATTAATCCAAGCTTGATCGAACTTATGCAGTTTTAGTTTGATTTCTCAAAAATAAAATAATTTAATGTGATAAAATAATTTGACTAGCAAGATTTAATTCAAGTATTTAATCATCAATCTGACGTACTTTAAACCAAATTTAAGAAATATTTATATGAGACTTCCTTATCCCTTTAACCTAACAACATTTCAAAATATAATTGTTAATTAGATAAATATCGAATTAGTCTTTTTTTTATTAGATATATTTACCAAAAAATTTGGTTAGCCTCGTGCCGTGCTGTTACGGCACGGGTTATTTCTAGTCTATAATGGGACGAAAAAACAAGTAAAATGGATGGACAACCCTAAAATAAAAGTGTTTGTCATCGCGTCTCATGTTGAGTCAATCGACTCAACATGAGACGACCGACTCAAATTGGACCACTGCTCGTCCCAAGTTGAGACGAGCCCCGGCTCAACTTGAGCCGGTCATCTCAATTTGAGATGATCACTATTTTTAAAACCAAAATATAAAAAAAAGTGAAATTAGTTAAAGTTACTTTTATATATATTTTATAAGAAATTTTTAATAAACGGGTCCCACTTGATGTTATAAAAATATTTTTTAATATAAAAACGGGTCACACTAATAAGAAATATTTGTTTATACAGTAAAGTGAGTCCGCTAGTTAATTTTTCCTACTAACTACTGTGAGAAATCACGTTTGTCCGTCCATGTAGACAGAAAAATGATTAAAATTTGTCCATCCCATCGGAGTTGCTATTAAAATCCAAATAACTACATATTTGGGTTGGTACATCAAGTCTTATATACATTTCTCTCTTTTAGATTTTGAAAAATTACCATTTAGCTAATAAGTTTGCATATTTTATACTCCCTCCGTCCTACTGAAGATGACCTATTTAAAAGTTCGCACAATTATTAAGAAAATATAAGGAGGGAAGAATATTTCTGGGGATTATTTTCAATTATATCCTTAGATACCAAAAAGTAAAATTTAAAAATGATTTATATCCCTCGAATGACACCACGGATTTTTGTAATTTTTTTATTGTTGGAATTTAAAACATAACGGATATAAACATAGTTATTAGATGATATATATCTCTCAAATTACACTTACGTAACGAATATCAAACATGGTTTAACAAAAATTAATAATCTTAGATTTTGATGATTAGGATGTTTACATCTTTAAAGGAACCTCTAACATCGGAGGATGAAGTACATGATGCTTGAATAACTACCCCACACAGTTTCGGTTGGAGAAGTTTTTTTTTTGTTAAAACACTAAAAGTCCTATATAGCCTAAAACATAAGAATTTTCTTAAAGTCTCATTGGAGATGCCCTTAAGATCGGGTTTTATGGCGCTTCACAAACCCTTCCCAAGCCAAAAAATGGTGGTCTAATCCCCCACTTCCCACTCACATTCTCTATTGAGTGATTCTACAGGAAAAAACCCGGATAATGATGGATAATGATTGTCCATTTTTAGATTAAAAACTCTGCAACTTAGTGGCGTCCATTGGAAAATAAATAGGGTTTTACTTAAATATCATATAACTTATTTGAAAACGGATAATCATTATCCATTTTGAATTAAGAATTGTGTAATTGGGGACATAGAGTTGAAAATGGACAACCTTTGCCCGCTTTTCCCCGCAAAAACGGCTAACCATTGCCCGTCCACGATAAAAATCGGAAATTATCACTGGGCCTAGGCTCTTCTCGTGCTGACGTGGAAATCTAATTGAGAATGGCTTGGGAAGACCCATAATAACACCAAGTCCAGAAGGAAGAAAAGCAACCTCCCACACGGCCATGGGCCCAAAAATAAAATCGCGCTTGACTTGATATTATTATTGCCAACCAACCCGATTCATTTTTCATTTTGGCATCCTCCCTCCTCCCAGAGCCCTTATTGAAGTGCTTTTCATCGGAAACCAAAACCCCCAAAAACCACCAGAGATCAGGCAAATGAAAATCTGCTAATCAAGTCGGAAAATATCACTCAAGGTAAGTTCATAATCAGCTTAAATTTGGGTTTATTTTAGTGTAACACCAGAATCTTTTAAATGCAGTAGTTGGTTCCTGTTCGTGTCCTTAACCTAATCTTTCTTATTGAGTTAAGAAATTGGTCTTTCTTTTTTTCCAATTTACTTTCTTATTTAGTTAATCTCTAAGTACCATTTCATAAACTGAGTTAAATTTCTTACTTGCAGGTAACATTTAGTATTTGGAATCATGGTGTTGAAGAAAACCCAGAAAAAGAAACCCAAAAGAGGTGGTAATGATGATGAAGATGATAAGATAAGTAAATTGCCTGATGCTCTAATTCATCACATTTACTCTTTTCTCCCAACCAAATGCGTTCTTTCTACATGCATTTTATCTAAAAGATGGAATCATTTATCAAACTCTGCTCCAATTCTTGATTTTGATGAATGGCGAACCAATTTTGGAGATAACATTGCCTTGGCAGCCCAAAAATTCATGAATTTTCTGGACACAGTGTTGTTTGTTCATGAGAAACCAAAAATACAGAAATTCATTCTTACTGTTAGTGAATCTTTTGACAAAACCCGAGTAAACAGATGGTTCAAAACTGTTATAAAGCGTAAAGTTGAAGAGCTTGTTCTGACCATGACATCTGAAGAACCCTTTATATTTCCTTTATCATTTTTTACATGCGATTCATTGGTGGTGTTGGATTTGAAATACTATGGCATTTTCAATCTCCCGAACACAATTTCGTTTCCAAGGATCAAGATACTTCGGTTCACATATATAGACTTTGTGAATGAAAACTTGACTGGAAAACTCTTTTCCAACTGTCCTATCCTTGAAGAGTTAAGCTTGTATGAATGTGACTTTGAAAACTTTAAAGTTTTATGTATTATGTCTCCTACACTGAAGCACTTGTCCATTATAAATTGCCGTCTGCTTCATCAGACATTGAAGGTTTTCGCTCCAAATCTGCTGACCATTAAGTATGCAGCAGAGATACCGTCAGACTTTGTTCTTGATAGCTTCCAGTCACTAGTTGAGGCAGATATTGAAATTTTTAACGACCGGGATCAGGAGAGAATATATGCTCCTTTAATCAAACTTTATCAAAAACTTTCTAATGTAAAGCTCCTTAAAACGTCTGGTTCCTCATTTCGGGTATGGTTGGTTAATTACTTTTTAATTTTGTTCTTGTGTAGCTGATTATGTTTTGCAAGTGTAACCACATGGCATCACTAGTAACTGTAGTATCTGATTATTTTTTTCCATATGGTTTTCTGACTCATACGTGCTGGTTTAACTTTTTCCTCTCAATGATAGGGTCTCGCAGCAGCAAATATCCTCTTAGCCGATTTGTCTACATTTTGTAATTTGGTTCGCTTGGAAGTTAGTTCAGCATTTTGGGGCAGTTGGGATCCACATGCGAGTTTTGTTTCGTCTATGAAGATATTTCTGTGGCTTCTCCAACTCTCGCCGAATCTAGAGTCGATTGACTTCACTGAGGCAAGTCACCCGCCTCTGTAACTGACATCGACTTCAACAGAGAAACATTTTCTTTCCTCGCATTAGTATTCTAAAAATTGGTGTTTCCACTTATGATTTTGGATTGTATGGTGTCCAGAACGACGACCTACAAGATTATGATTGGACAGTAAATTCATTGCCCCAGTATTATCTGCCAAATCTCAAGGTAGTTTTAATACAAGATTTTATGGGGCTCAAAGTGGAGCTGGATGTGGTAAAATTCTTCTTGGCCAATGCTGGAGTTCTTCAGACAGTGACTATCATGATTCATGAATGTTTATCGAAAGACTATAAGAAGCAAACGCAGATTGCATCTGAATTACTTAAGTTTCCAAGATATTCCGCAAGTTGTGCGCTTGAATTCATGACCCCGGAGTAGTATCAGTAAGTGTAGACTCTCTTTGTATTATTCTTGTCTTCTAATCATTTTTATTACTAGAAAGACAAACCACTACACTAGTTAAGGAAATGTGGGAATTGTTATTCCTGTCTTTTACTAATGCTGGCAGTGCTCTGTTTGTTCTTTTTCTGTAAAATCTGAACTTAGCTGTGTTCGTACTAAGGTGTCTTGTTATCATAATCTATTTCCTTTCCGATGATCAGTTGTATCACCTCAGATCATATCGTATTGCTAAAATTTCCAATAACATGCTACAAGTTAGTTAAGCAGATTTTTTTGGCCTACATGTTACTGTAGTTTTGGTTTTACGAGGAGCAGCTAAGTAAAGTCCCATGTTTGCCTAGGTTAAATTAAACCAGCCCAGCAGATAATTCACAAATCGCCCCGCCTAGGTAAATGTCATTTCAAGGCTTTCCGGCGAAGCGAAAATGTTTAGTGAGATGAGCCAAGACAAGCTTTATACGGGGAATGAACTAGAGATAGTGAACCATAAATTATTATTCATAGAAGTAGATATAGGTAGGTAACAGGACTGACTGACTGACTGCATAATCATCTCGAAACAGGACTCGAGATTAACATAATAAGTTAACTAATCTATTAGCATAATCGCTGAATTAACCACCACTGACCATACTTACCATAATAGTTTAGTAAGACTCGATATAAGAAGTCATCTTAGTAGTTACTGATCATCAGTTTGATCGAAACTAGAGTAATCACAGGAGTAAGTATAAACTGATGGGTGAACTTTGTTGCTGCAGATGGACAACCTTTAGGGCGAGGAGCATTAGGACCAGGTGGAACATCGAAACTACTAGGAGTGCCAGGAGTGTTTGAAGGAGGTGGAGGTGATTGACTAGGAGAAGGTGGTGAACCGACAATAGGAGGAGTATTGCTGCTGTCCCCTGAGCCTGATGAGCCTGTAGAGTTAACAACAATCTTGACCTTCAGTCCTGAGCTGCAATGACCTATAGTTCCGCAAATGAAGTACCTTACTCCAAGAGTGTCAAGGGTTACAGTGGTGTTTGTTCCATCAGTTATACTGATGGGATTTTCCAAGTTACAGACGTCGTATGAATACTCGGTCACTTCAAGCACATTGTGAACTGGCTTATAAACAAACACTGCATGTAAACAGTCAAAGAATTTGAGATTCAGAAACATATTTCAAATATATGATCTAGTAAAAAAAACCAAATTAGTTCTGATTAAGAGAAATGAATACGAAGTGTATCTCCAACGCTGAAAGTGTATGAAGAGCTCCAGGTTTGCACATCAGAATCAAGAGCCCATCCGGATTCGCCACCGACAGTGTAATTAGTAGCAGATGTTGCATAAACCAAAACCAACAGGATCATTAACTTCATAATTGTTTCCAAAACCCATGCTTGATTCATCATCTTCATAAGTCTTCAGAAAATTTTCTTCTCTGTAAATAGATAGAAAAATACTAGTGTGAAGGTTTAACAACTACAAGAGACAAATGGTTTTACTTCTTCTCTTTTCTATGTTGATATATTTATAGGTGGGAAGAACATATTCCATGATTTTTGGTCTTTGGTCTTCCTCATGAGAATTGAAACCAACTGATCATGCAGATCACTTGAGACTGGTGAATGCAAAAGCTGCAGACCCCTGTACTGGTCTCAACAGGGTTAAATGTGTGTTGGTACAAAACTCAACAAATTATATTTCATGTTAGAAAGATTTTTGTAACTGAACTTTTTTTGTGTGGGTCAAAAAGTTATACTACATGTACGTTTGATGGAAGCAAAAATTAAAAAACGAAGAAAGTTTGGGTTGCGTCTGCCGGGAGTCGAACCCGGGTCTATTGCTTGGAAGGCAATTATCCTAACCGTTGGACTACAAACGCTTGTTGGTTTAAGATGTTGAAAGATAATATCAATTCAATCCTTCCGAAGATATATGAGAGCATTCTAGCATTACCTCCCCCAAAGGTTGCTTCAGGTGGTCGTCCGTACTTATGATTAGTGATGTTCATATTAGAATTTTAGGAATCTGTTCCCAGTGAAGCAAATTTAAGCACTGGAATCAAAAGAAGAAAAATGAGTCTAGCAAGGTTATTGATAGCTTGGATTCTGTTGCAGTAACTGTGGTGTGGAATGCTTAAAGATGATGTTCCAAAGTGTCTTAAAAAAGATGTTTCAAAGTGTGCCATTACAGAAATTTTTCACAGTTGCTTTCACTTTGTTTTGCAAAGGAGCTCGAATTGCTGATCCTATCCTTGGCTTGTTGCTCTTACATACCAGACAAACACAGGCCAGCTGCTGTTGTTACCCATACTGAGTGATAATTTAGTAGACGCAAAACATTATAAAACTCATCCTAAGAGCAGTTCCTATGGATTGAACAAACATGAAAAATGGACTCAACAAACATGAAAAATGGATGTTCAAACCAACAAATTTGTTGGTTTGTTCATTGAGTTGGAAGATGTAGCTCGCGCTTGATGATAGGCCGGGCGAGCGTCGCTCAAGCGCTGGCGCTGGAGCTTTTCTTTCCAGCGCGAGCTCTTGATTAAAGCGCCAGCGCTTGTCCTCCCAACGCCGCGTTTTTCATACAAGCGCCAACGGCTGAATCTGGACGGCTGAAAACTCTTATGATCTAACGGCTATAATTTTTTAGTTCTATAAATACTCCTCATTTCAACTTCAACTTCAAATTCACATTCACACATCTAGTCTTCTTTACTCTTCTCCGATCTTAAAAAAATTCTTCCACTTCAACATGTCTCGGCCCTTGTTAGTTCGGCGCGCTCCGTATACTAAAGAAGAAGATGAATCTATTTGCAGAAACTATGTTTTTTTATTTACTCAGCTTGCTTCAGCAAACTATCCATGGGTGAATTTCTTGGTGGTTATTCACGACGGGTTCTGCAGTGACACCCGTAATCCGAGTCGTCGTGTTATATGCGACATAGAAAATCGTTTTCGTACAATTAAGAAAAAAGTAAGTGAGTTTGTAGCTTTAACCATACAAGCCAATCGATATAGACTGAGAGGTGAAACTGATGCTGAGATGGTAACAAGATCTTTGGCTGAATGGAGAAGATGGAAAAATGTGGCTTTTCCTTTCGAAAAATGTTTTGAAATCCTTAAGGTGTTGAACGGTTTCAACCCATTCTTTGAATCTAATGTAGTCCGCCATAATTCAGTGAAGCTAATGTGAAATGCTTAATTTTAAAGATAATGTAGTCCGCCGTAATTCAGTGAAGCTAATGTAAAACGATTAATTTTAAGCATATGTAATTTCATTTAATTCAGGCCGTCGTACTTTTAAAACTAAAATTACAAATGTAGCAGAATTAAAAATTACAAACAATCTCTCTAACGTCGCTCATCGCTAGCTCTCCCATTGTTATCTTCTGGAGTCAAGAATTCTCCAAGACCTTGGGATAGACCTGGGACATCCCCCACTTGCCAACATATTAAATAAATTTCCAGACAGAGATTAAGATGGTTGAAGAACATTAGGAGATAGGAAGGCACTAGGCGATTGTTGGAAAGCACATGGTGCACTCGGTCCTCCAAGCATATAAGTTGTTTGTGGTGGTGGTGGTGGTGGTGTATAGCATTCATTTGGGTTGTACGGCGAGAATGATGATGAAATGCGCCTAGGATTTAGCCAAAATACTTGAGGTTGAAATACAGGAACAGTTTGTGGTGAAGAAATATTGTGTCGTATGTGTGGTGAAGAAGATCTCTGTCGTACTTGTGTTTCTCCCACCACTGTTTCATCACTATCGTTCCATGATCTGCTCCTGCTGGAATCGGAAGACTGTGACCGCCGCCCATCATCATTTACAGTTGGACTCAATCCAAACATTGTGTTCTCATGCCATTTCCGACACACATCCAAGTGTGTAGCCCCCATTTGCTGAGTCAGCCAATGCAAATCGTTCAATTGGTTCCTCATCTCGGCCTCAGTGGCAGTCACATTGTTGTAAGGATAATCACGTTCCATACCTTGGGAAATAATGGGGATTGTGGTTGGCTCACCTTGTGAAGTAATACTTGGCATCTCCCAATGAATTTTGGGAAAATTTGACGAAGATGATGAAGAAGTTGCACCCGTGGTGGGGTAAGTCATAAAGCATGGCTCTTTTGGAGGTGGCTGGCTAGGAACGATATTTGCATCATGAGACAGGCGTGATAACGTTGGGAGATCAAACCCATAGATGTGGGTGTTTTGTGTCCCAATTACGGGATGCGAAATCGACGCGTACCATTTGACATAATCTGCTTCACTAATATTCGTTTGTGTATTTAGTTCATACCTCGCCCAATTGGTTCTTCTCAGCCGTTCAAAATCTGATCCATAGGTTTGCATCTGTTGTGGCGGGTTAATTGCAATTGCATATATACCTTGCATTTGAGACTGCAATCTTTCTCCCAGGTACCAAACCCCTCTATCCAATGGTGGAGTGTAAAAAACAACTCTACGCAGAGAATAATCAAGAATACGTTGTCCAACATTACCACCATACTCATGAAAATCAATGTAAGGGTGACCAACGACGTTGTTGTGGCTCCGAGTCATTTAATGAAACCTATGAACAAAACTGGAACCCGAGATGTCGCTGCCAGTGCCCTTCGCTAAGTTGGTTGGGATGTACATATTCAACATTGGAAATCTTTGGGTATCGTCGTTAAGGATTGGTTTACCAACACGGAAGTAGGCATACCACCAATACTGCAAATTACTCCATAATTTTAGTATTTTGACTTAATCTACATTTGCTCATAAAATTTATTTAAATTTAATTTTGATATTTACCTCTATGATGCCCCAGAAACCAGTGAAGTTATCTCCGCCCGTAGACGCATGATCCAGCCCACATTACAATTCTGCTAAAATTGCAGATCCCCAGTCATAATCTGGTGCTTTGTCAAGATCTTCTAACGCTTGAAGCCAACCAACACGAGCAACAGAAGTTGAGTTTGGAAATAATGTCTGGCCCAGTACCCATAAGATAAACATCCTTTCGAGTTCAGGATAGTCATCTACATGCTCTGGGTTTCTGGGTTGGTTAAGGAAAAACTTCAACGCTGAACATTTAATCCCACCTCCTTTCAATTGTTTATAATCTTCAGATATTTCTGAATCTATAAGCGAGGGAAAAAGCGTCTCCCATTTACTATTTGATATCCATTCGTCTTGGTTGAACGGTGGCGGCTCTCCTATTCCACTTGGGATCCCACAAATGAAATACAAATCAAGGGACGTAATTCCTATTATACAAGTATAATATCAACTATGATTAATTCTTTTGATTATTTAATAATTATTTAAAAAATATAATTTAAGTTAAGTTAAACAAGCTTACCAATTTCAAAATCAATGAAATGGAATGTGTGCGTCGTCGCCCACCACCTTTCTACCATTGTTGTCGGAATTTGTTGTTGTGTCTTCTAGGCTTCACACTATAAAGCGCACGCCAGGGATATCTGTCAACCCTTTCTCGGACTGGAGGGGGTAAAACTTCATAAATAGCCTTTAAGTTTGAAAATCCACCTCTCATATAAAAATAACTTTCAGACCGATCTTGATGCCCCGAGACATGACCTTGGACTACTGATGGACAAAAAACGACACTTGGCGCAACAAACTCTGCTTCCAGATTTTGTTCAAAATCTACACCTATGGCTGGCCATGGTACCGGTTCACTTCTTCGATCTCTTTTCTTCTTTACAGTATTGATCGCTTTTCTAAAAAGGCCGCTCATATTTTATCAAAAAAAATTGATTTAGAAGAGTTTTAGAAGAAGGAAATAGTAGTGTTGTGACAGAAATGAAGTGAGTTTACTCCAATTTATAGGTTTTGAAAATATGTACGTTGGAATTATGGCCGTTGGAGATATGAACGTTAGAGATTTTGTATCTCACGCCCACGTTGAAAGGAGCAACACGCGTTGATAGGACCAACTCCAGAGTTTGTCTGTCCAACGCCTGAGTTTGTGTGTTCAACGCCCGCGCTTTTTCTTTAAACTCCAGCGTTTGTACCAAGCACGCACGTTTAGTTATCTAACGCCCAGTGCTTTACCATAGTGGAAAAGCCAGTTTGGCCATCCAACTGGCTCAACAAAAAAATGGATTTGGCCATTGCCATAGGAATTGCCCTAAACCTCTTCATAGTTCATATACCTCTTCATAATCATAATTCAAGAAAATATGCTTCTAAACTAAAAATGGCTTAGCAAAAAACTGACTTTAGCAAAGAGGAAATTATCAAACTGTGTTGTTAAATTCAGTATATTGCTTAAGCAACAAACTTGCAGTTCACAGAGAGACATAATTCTGATCATTCTACACACTAACAAGTAATATCTGAAGACAATAAACATTAAAAGTATTCTTCTCACAGTACCTCTCATGAGTCAAACTAGGAAAGATTGATTCGAGATATCAAAACAAACTAAAACAGTAAAACAGCCAAGAACTTAAGCTTTATCTGTCTTGGCAGCAGCTGAAGCAGCCTGTCCACGAAGACGTCCAGTTCTTCTGGCAGCAATGAGACCAACCTTTTGTCCAGGAGGTGCATCACGACGAACGGTACTGGCATGTCCAATATGTTGGTGGTTACCTCCTCCGTGGGGATGCTCAACTGGATTCATAGCAACACCACGAACCTTGGGCCAGGAGTTTCTCTTCACTCTGTATTTGTGGTAAGCATTTCCTGCTTTCAACATGGGCTTCTCAGTCCTGCCTCCACCAGCAACTTGGCCAATCATAGCACGGCATCCACTTGGTACAATCTTTTTTGCTCCAGATGGAAGCTTAATCCTGAAAAACAAAAATTGAGGATTCAGACTTGACAACCAAACGAAGGACACTAACTCCATCCCAAAAACTTTCATTGCAAGAAGATCAGTGCTTACTGCTTAGATAGTGAAATACAACTGGTCAACCGAACAACGGACAATAAACATACAGGACCATAGAGGTTTATCAACAATTCTAGCCCAGAGCCACGCCCATAACAGTTTTAAGGCTATACAGAATTCTGCCTATCCTAAATGCAAAGGCATCAATATCTTTTTCATTTTATTTGTCCACACCCTATGAGATTTCAACCAAATGAAATAACTACCATATGCAAATACTATCTCCCTAATAATCATCATAATACAAAATTCAAACAATCTGCTGTGTAGACTCAAACATATTTCTTCGAAGTCAGTAAACAAAGCATTAGCAAGTCGAGGAACCATCACTATTTCAATCAAGACCCTCAACAAACAAAGGGCCTAAATCAACTTCACTAATTCTTCATAGAGCAAAACCACGGCATATATCAGCAATTTCATACCACATAACTACACAGAATGATATCAAATAAGTCAAAATTTGTTTGTATATCACATGTCAACGTTCTTTTTATGTAATTATATTTTTTGTTCTGCTTGCGCATCTTTATAACAATATAGAACGACCGGGGTTTGGCTAAGTATACTACTGTACCAGTAATAAATCGCATTACTGGCTACAACTACAATTAAACATGCTGGCTGGCTTGAAGAAACAAAGGGTTATTCAATTCATTTTCTGTTACTATATACCAATTAAATCTAGATCAATTCCACTAATTTATCAGCAATATTGGCACATTTCAGCAATTTCATACATCATAATGTAGTAGTAACTACTTACAGACAAATTTTATTATTTAGCTATTCTTCGATATACTGGACTCACCACTCAAAACACATTACTAATGAACTCCGTAAACAGAACAAGTCAGGATATCAAATAAGGGCGTAAATCAATACTAATTCATCATCATAGGGCATATCAATGGCATATATTGAACTCAGTAAACATACTCCTAGGTCAATCAAGATTACTGAACTCAGTAAACATACTACTATGTCCATCAAGACCTTCAAATTAAGAAAGGGCCTAAATCAAATTCACCAATCCATCATCATTTGAGCAAAATCACATAAATCTACAGATATCAACAAAGGGCGTAAATCAATACTAATTCATCATCATAGGGCAAAACCACGGCACATATTGAACTCCGTAAACATACTACTATGTCAATAAAGATTACTGAACTCAATAAACATACTACTATGTCAATCAAAACCCTCAAATTAACAAAGGGCCTAAACCAATTTCACTAATCCATCATCATTTCAGCAAAATCACATAAATCTACAAAACAAAATCACATAAGTCAAAGAGATAAATATACCTTGAAGTACCATTATCAGGGTTATGACTGATAACAATAGCATAATCACCAGAAGCTCTAGCTAATGTTCCTCTATCACCAACATGATGTTCAACATTACAAACAACAGCTCCTTCAGGGATAGATCTCAGTGGCAAAACATTTCCAACCATAAGATTAGCTTTCTTTCCACAATACAAAAACTGTCCAGTATACATACCCTCAGCAGCAACAAAAAGCTCTTTCTGATGCTTGTATCTGAATGGATGTCTGAAAGTAACTCTTGCTAATGGAGCACCACGACCTGGGTCGTGGATGATTTCAGTAACTACTCCTTTCAAGTAACCATTTCTTTCACCGAAATCTAAACTTCTGAATCTTGCTGGTCCTTTGCGGTGGTGGGTATGGGATTTGAAGATGGAACCAGCTCCCTTACGTTGAGATCTGATTACACGACCCATTTGGTGAAGATGGTGGTGGCGGAGGCGGAATTAGGGTTTTGTTCTGTGGAAATGAAATGAAACGGGGGATAAAAGGATTTATATACGGAGCAGAAATGAGGGTTTGGGATAGAGAACGGATCGGCCCGGAATGAAATGGAATGAATTGGCACGGAACGGAACCTTTAGGAGCTGGCCTTAAGTCCCTGCAAAACTACAACCTGAACCAAAAACTTCCATTGTGACCAAAATTTAGTTTTGATGATGATCCAAATTAGGTTTTCTGTTTCTTTTTCTCTAGAAGCGTGAGAGGATTCTTAAGGGAAAAGATTTGCTCACGTGTTTAGGATTTTTGATTTTTGGTGTGGCTCGGCTTCGCCTTGCCCTGTCATTTAGGATTTTTGATTTGGTGTGTCTCGGCTTCGCCTCGCCCCATCCCAATGCATGCTTAGGATTTTTGTTTTGGTGTGGCTCGGCTTCGTTTTGCAACCCCTACCATAAAAGTTTCATTTAGTAGCATAGACACGAATATGAAGCAATTGTGCATGCTGGATTAGATTGATAAAGGAAGCCCCTTGAGCTTCCATGTTGAGAAAAAGAATCAACAAAGGGAACTACATACATCAGGGAAATAATTGACAAAGAAAAGAAAAATCAGCAGAAGATGCAAATATTGCACATTTACAAAAGAAGAAGAAATGTCTACCGAAAATCTGATTTCTTAGCATGCCCTCTGCTAAGCTTATTTAAATAGCCTCCAACTAAACAAACGAAAGAAATACATGTAATCATCAGTTCCAAATGCTTATTACAGAGCAAAATTGGAATTTGACAAAGCACACGTCCTTGCAACAAAAGAAATTCAGTATAGTATTTGAACCTGCTCAGTCTGAAACAAAAGCAACTACAAATAGTTTTGCTAATAACAATCATTAAGAGTAATATGAATACACAAAGCATTAACGCAGTCGCTGCCTATGGGAGTCGAACCCACAACCTCATGACTTAAAGCCATGCGCTCTTCCAGTTGAGCTAAGACAGCAAAAGATAGAGGAAGCCTCTTGAGCTACATCTTGCACGGTTGCACCTGCAGTATAAATAACTTTACAACAATACCAATCATGAACAAAAAGATATAGAAATGTAACCGTGTATATAACTGTTGCAAACATAGCTTCAGTACCTGTGACAATCAGGAGGGACTTGATAGTCTAATTAAATCTAGACAAAAAAAAAAAAGGAGAAGATGACTTGGTTTCACCAATAATGTACCTAAAAAGTATGAGCATGAGTTGCCAAACATGGAATCTGGCCATGACAACCATGGTGGCATGTTGATCAAAGGTTCTTGCAGGTTTGTTTTTTTTTTGTTTTTTTTTTTTACCCCAGCCCTACAAAAACTGGTTCACCCCAAACTCAAGCAAGCAATGGTCAGTTCAGTACAACTATGGACATTATGGAAACCGGACTTGCACGTACAAAAACTGAAAGAATGACTATAGATCTAACTTTACATGTTGTATCAACAAATATTGCTTAGCAATTTAACATGGGAAGATAGGATATCGATTAAAAGAAATTCTCACTTAATATATTAAAGTATATGTAAATTTTCCCGTATCCAATCTGATAATTCTCCCATGATTAAAAGAAAATGGATACTAAGCATATATAAACAACAAACAGATGATACATAAATACCTATTATGAACGCGTTGAAACGGACTGTACACAACTTCATCCAGAATTTTATGAATGTGGTTCAGCTGCAACAATGCACTACAGTAGTCAAATAAACAATGCACTATCCCAACTGAATTAATATTTCTGTGTAAATAAGTAATGTTTACACCTAATATAAATTAATGTAGTTGTAAATTATTTCGCCGCTGCTATCATTAACCGTGCTTGCCGGACTAAAATATATTTCAGCAGTATCATTATACCTCAAGAGTCCTTCAGTACTATCTACATTTATAGTACCCACTCCTCCAGCTTTAGAGACAACTACATTAGCTGGAGTCTCCGTCGCGGACAATTTACGCACTACCACTTTTCCCTTGACCTCTTCTGTGTCCAACGTATCCTCGTCAAAGACACTACAATAGTACAATCACGTAAATAGGAGCATAAAATCATTATCCAGTACCATTTAAGCTTGTCATTGTATCCGTTAATACTGAGGAGTGATAATAATGAAATACTGTATGGTAAATCAAAGACTATTCTCATCCTTTCATTACCTTGAGTCCTTGGGATCATCATCGTAGTCGTTCTCAGTGTCAAAACCAGCTTGTTCACCAGTAATTAGGGGATATAATTTTTTCTGTGGAGTAAAAATGTCATTTCCGAGTCCCTGCATCGATCCCAGAAATCACACCATTACAGATGCCACTTTTAACTGCAACTTTATAAAAAGAAAGAGTAGTATAACACTTATCGAGAGGATCCTTTCGTTACCCAACTTTACTTCACCTCTGTATTGTCTGCTAATCCCACTTGCAATCACCGTTAAGATCCATAGAGCATAATTATCAACAGTAAACAGAGAGGGTCTGCACCTGCAGCAACAATTATGACCCCTTTCTTCATTACATGGAAGGCAGCAATGGCTATTGACTCCTTGAAATAAATGTGCGGATCGTAGTCAAGACCGCCCAGTGAAACAGATATAACGTGTGCCCCGTATTCAATTGCTACATTAAAGGCAGCTAAGATATCTATATCTGAGCAATCATGGGTTTCCCAGCATACTTTATACATCGCTAATCTTGACAACGGTACCGGTCCTCTTGCGTGCCATGTCCCTGACTGTTATTTAAATAGGCATAAGTAAACATCAAACAGATAATACAAAATTACTTATTATGAACGTGTTGAAACAAATTTACAAGACTTCATCCCGAATTCTGTGAAGGTGGTTCAGCTGCAACAATGCACTTATAGTTTTCTAATCAATAATGCACTATCTGTGCTAAGCACCAGGTTAAAATGCCTACATATATAGGAACTTGTCAGTTATATGCTTGTTGAACACATACATGATGGCATTGACGCGAAGGAAAAAACATGTACTCTGAATTTTATTTGTAGGTAATGGGGAAGAGGTGGAGCAGTGAAGCCTTAATCGATTGATCAAAACTCCTATAAACGCATGACCACAATGGTCAACTTCCCCTAAAATAATTTCTACAACAATTTAATAGGGCGGAGAAATTATACCTTGGTGTAACAATTTCCTAATATCCTCAAACCAATCAAAGGGGAATTTTTTTTTTAACACATACACAGTTCAGCTTCTCATTGCAATACTCCACCAAAAGCTCGATCAAAACCACCAGTTCAAGCCATGTTGCTATCCACACAAACCCATCTCAAATCCTGTAAACAACCACAGAAATTCAATCACAGCACATATTTCAGCTGAAATTCATCCCAAGAACATGATACAAATTCGAACACCAGAACCCATTAAAGTTACGGCAACAGATCCCTTGAAACACCTTCTTACAACCCAATTTCAGTTGAAATCTCAGGCCATAATGCAACTCAAACCAACTCAAAGTTCAAGGTAGGCCTTCACCACACCAAAAATTTGGTTAATTGCAATATGCATCATTAACATTAACTTTTTAGACTTCTTCACTGGATTTCTTAAAAGAACCTGATTTATAACGATAATTAAGCGTGAATCACATTGATAAATCAAACCTAATGATACCCAAAATTAACAAAACAGAAAAAGAAGATCGATCAACAATACAAAAATTGATTGATATTTACAAACAAATCCGATATATATTCAACAGATTGAGTTTTGGAAACCCTAACAACAGGAAATAAATGTCGGTGTAGATTAAGATGAAGAAAATCTCACCAGAGAAGATAGTCCATCTTCTATTGCTTCGAATACTTTCAGTCCATGATTGATTCTCCATTGAAATCTTCCAGTTGTACTTTTCTTCTGAGTTCAGACGATGAGAACCATGGCAGCCTCTTTTTTATTGAAGAACCGAAGAAGAAAATAAAAAAGAAATGGTTTTAGATGATGATAATTTCACGGATGTACTGTACACTTAACGAACGTCAGTAACGTATAAGTTTTTAGTGTAAATCAGGTGTAAGTTATTAGTTAGCTGTAAATCCTCGCATAAGTGTTGTATACCCACGTTTTTGCTAACGGTGTTACAAACGGCCAGTTAAATACAAGGTGTAAACAGAGTGTAATTAAAATTTTAATGCTCCGACCAATAGAGTCCCGCCACTTATCCTCTCCAGAATTGCTCTAGTTCAAAGCTTTTATCTCATTTAATTTGAGAGGGGTGTCACACTCACCGTGCGACGTGGGAGCTCATATGACTTAGTGTTTTAAACGAGGGGAGATGTGACCGGTTTTTAGTTGGTCTAGTAAGTAAGTTTGGGAAAGTTTTTCAGTTAACAAATAGTTTTGCAAGTGACATCATATCTGAGCTGACCATATATAAAATGGTCAGTTGTGGTGATACTATATCAATAATGTTCGAGAACCATGAGAGCAAAAATTCTAGAGAATTCAATTATCATGATTCAAGCTCCTGGTAAAATTGACTAACCTCTTGTTGGGATTTTTTACTATAATCTGTCATATGTGCTAAAAGTTGGTCCGGAAAGCAATTTGTACCTTATAATCCAAAATATGCATTCTGATTTCATCAAAACTTTGTCTCATCGTGGTAACTTTAAAAATGGTATCATACTCCCTTCATCCCACAAAATATGCATTCCTGTTTTCTCGAGATATAGGAGTCAGAAACGGAATGAGATTAGAAATCTTCATATTTCTTTTTGACAAATGACTCAAAATATTAATGAAACCTTGGACTTCCTCATCTATATCTTTATCAAAATACGAGTCACTTTCATTAAAAAGTTCATCCAACAATTTCTTTAAAACAGTTTTTACACCTTCAGCAAGACTTTGGCTAGAAAACTCATTCAATATGTTTTCAAGAGGATTTATATACCTTATTTGATATATATATATATCCTGATCACAATTACCATTTACATAGGCAACACTCTATGTCTTATCCTCTTGATAATTGATAATCATCAGACATATCATCAAGTGTTGCAGTGTATGCTTGTTTCCTGTAGCTCGTCTATGCTAGGGCATACAGATGATAAATGTCCGAGTCCAAGAAAATTGAAGCATTCAACATCATCATCATCATTAGTATGTGACTTATGATAAGGATATGATGTAACTTTAGAAACTCCCTTTTTCCTTTTTCGCAAAAAAGTTCAAAATTGTCGTGAAGTATCATCTTTAGTCTCTGGCCCACTAGGTTTACCCTTAGAGGAACTAGTATTGTTTATTACATCTTTAATAGAAACACGTATTTCTTTTCAGACCTTTGTATTCATTATCAAAGATCTTTGATTTGCCAACTAGATCACTCTTTGTTAGTTTTGAATGATCGTTTGCTTCTATAATGGCATGCTTTTTAGACTCTTATCTTGAAGGTTAGAATTTTACACATAACATATTTTTCTGGAACAGTTTTTCCTAACGAATGTGAGGAGTATCCGAGAGAGATTTTGGTTAAATTCGTCAAACATATCATCATCAGACATACAAATGTTTTCCTAGTCAAATGCTAGAATTTAAAGCCTTGCTTTTATCTGTCGTATTCCCTTCGAAAATGGTCTCCAAGATATGCCAATCTTTTTTTTGAAGTTTCACATGTACAGTCCTATGATGTTAAAGATCTTAGCTTATGGCATGTATAATAGCATTCAATCCATCTGCATTATGCTTTGAAGAACTTACTTCAATTGCGTATATTCACCAATATCCTTGGAAGAGTTTATACCGTTTACAGAAACTATTGGAGAAAAAATTTGATAGGGGAAAAATCCAAAGGGGGCATGGGGGACCAATCACAAGCTGGCACCTTTCCTTCTTTATTTGGAAGGTTTCCAGCCAACTTACGCTATGATTTTATATCCCTAATTTATCCTTCCTTTTAAATTTGAGTAATCTTATTAACTACCAATATTTTTTCTCCTTAATTGACGTAACACCTTAAAGACCGATGGAATGTATATAAGAAAAAGATATTAATCATCTTAATGACTAAAATATATATTCAAAATATTTTTTTAGGCAACTTGATTTCTTGCAGTTGCTACCTTTTTTATGGCGAGCTGAAGCGGGAGTTTTATAAGTTTCTTCCTACATGGATAAAAAACAAACCACATAAAGTTATACAGAATCCAAACGGATAAAACTTAAGAATACTAGTGGCACTGATTGCTTACCCCAATTTCTGCCACATGAGAAATAACTTTTGGAGCAAATGTTCGAGACAAAATCTGCTTGCGAGTTACTAGAACATCATCTTCATGAATGGGCTTGTTAAAGCAATCCAAACATGAATAAGGCTCAACACAATACACGCCATCAGCAAAGCATTCACAGTAACTGCGTTAAATACCAGGAACAAAATAAAACCTTCAAATTCCATGAACATATTATAACTCAGAAGTTACTCCAAAATATTAACCAGGTATAGAGATCTCCAATTATATGCTCCATGTACATAAGACCTAGCAGTTAGCTTAAACACAAAAAATGTGGGATGGATGGTGGTGGTAAAAAATTGAGTTAATGTACATCATCTTTATACACTGACGTTGTATTAGTTTGTTTCCAGTCTCAACGTTTTCATCAGTTGTCTGGGAGACTCGTGTAACTCTTTGTTCTTGTTTTTATTTATTTTTCTCTTAATATAATCTTTCAGTTCAAAATAAAATAAAAATTTACTGCGATTCTTGCGAAGAAAGAATTTTCCTTTTGCACTAGCGAATGGAATAGAAATGCAAAAATATTGCATAGTCGTAGTATAATGATAAAGGTATCTGCTGATAAATCGACTTCTGATTACAGAATTGACTGCCATTATTAGGAAAAAGAAAAGAAACGTACCAGACAGTGCTACAACAGTAACAACAAAATCCAGACAACAAAAAGGATAACCTCTAAAACCAGGGGGTATACCCACTACAAAAATAACAAAACTAACTTACAGCCAGCAAAAGGCTACTACAGTCTTTTCTTGGCAGGGATTGGGGTTCTCTTCCCACGCCCTAGTTTTTGATTGTTTGTTACTCCATCCCAAGAAAGCTTTGCTGCTTCTTTGTCAGATTTTGAAGGATTGTACCTGTCACCATTTCCAGTACATGTTAACCATAGAATAATTAGTCTTAGAATTTAGATCAAGAACTTACCTCTGGTTTGAAGAACCGTACAGAGGAAAACAAAGTTTAGTTTTGAAAGCTAATAAATAAATAATTTAATAAGATAAAAATATCTTTCAATATTATGGAACCTATAATTACGTGAGATGAGATCGTGTTTTTATTTCTTTCCATATACGATTGGTTTGCATTGACCTAGTTTAGGTTAGTTATTATTTTTAGATATTTAACGAGATTTGTTATGATATTAATGGAGGGGTAATTTGGGAGTGTAAAATCATAATAAAAATTAGTTGGAAACCGTCCAAATAAAGAAGGAAAGTTGTCGGCTTGTGATTGGTCCACCATGCCCCTTCGGATTTTGGCCCCATCAAAAAAATTCTCGTATCTGTTGGACGAGTATAACTTTGACAACCTTCCAACAATAAGTAATTAGTGCTATCAAATCCTTGTGGTAAGTGAATTTAACTTGGTTGACACAAGATCAAATTCATTTTTATAGGTTTGGGTAGATACAAACACAAACTTATTAGGTCGTTATGGTGTTTTCCCATCGTGATACCAATTGTATGCATGATTGTTTATTAACAAGGTATGAGCATTACAATGATAGTTTCAGATCAATTTATAATGGATTTGAACACAAATATTAAGAGATAGCAAAATAATATGATTCCAAACAATAAATGGAATTAATAGTCATATTGAGTTGAATAAAAGTAGGAAACAGGGAGTTGCAATGTTTTGATTTGATATAAAATAGAGAAGGTTCGGAGCATATATAGTTGTAATCGTTTAATTGTGCCACCTATTAAATTTGATTCTCCAAGATTGAATATAAAAAATTTGGTTTCTGAAAAAGTAGAGTTGATATTATCCTGATAGGTGAATAGTGTTACCTTGGAAATGGGATGAAATATCCGACTGCAACAGAAGAAACTGGAAGAAAACATTGTGATTGTAATTGAATTGTAATAGAGGTGATGATGAAACACCCTTCTTCGGGATAGCAATGAGAGACCTAATTGACATGGTGGTAGAAGCTTACGATTTGTGAAAGAATAAGTCCAGTAAAGCATGTCTCAATAGCTTAACCAATTGAATCAATATGATATAAATCTTGATTCGAGAAAATAACTACAACAACAACAACAACAACAAAAACAAAAATAGTTGAAAAATTAATTTGAATTGCAAAGTACATGATATCGGTTCCTCACTCAGCAAATCAAAAGACTACATCTAGTACTTATGCCTAAAGAGGTTTAGCTGAAAAAGAGGGAAGTAATCATGGTTGTGATCTACGATTGAGAATTATGGTTTACAGAAAGATTCCCAAAAAAATTGGTTTTAGGTGGGAAACCTAGTTCGACTTTGTTGTTAGTTTGATGACCTATGAGTTGCGTGAGTCCAGATTATATACATAAATAAAGAAAAATATATAATTATTTCATTAAAGAAGTACTCAAATATTCAATTAATAACCCATATGGATTCCTATTGATAGCAATTGGCTTTAGTGGTTGGCTTGGATCGGCTCATCCTCTATCATAATATCATATCATATCTTGTATATATCATAATTAAATAAGTCAATTTTTGTTTTAAACTTTTCACTTTCGTAGTGAGAGAGAAATATTATTATTTTTTCTTTAATAAAATGCATTAGATTAAGCATTTAAAGAAATTATATAGAGATATATCATTCCCTTTTTAAATACCTTCTAAAACTTTACATTTAAGGGAATTGTGGTACGGACAAAATAACTCTGGCCTTTTTTGCTAACTTATCAACTTTATTATATATTAATTATCCATCCCACATGCAAAACATTAATATTATCAACATAGGTAGTCGACAAATATTTCACATACCCGAGGATGGATTTATCTCTCCACAAACAACTTAAACCCCCATTTTGTAAAAACAGGAAAACTCCTTCACAATCACTCTAAACATGGAAATCTTTCATTTTCATATTTGCAGCCAACTCCACTACTCTCTTTACCACTAGAGCTTTTGCACAATCAGTACCAATTATGAATCCCGAGAAGACTTTAATGTCGTACATGCTATTACTCACCAAGTGGAGAGGGAGAGAAAAGATAAGACATATTATTTTATTTTCTTAAAATTGATTGTCATTAAATGTACGCACAACTTTCAGTAAAAATCAAATCTTTACATTATGATTATTTATTGTCATTATATATGCACAACTTTTGATATTAATCAAATCTCAAAATAAATTTACTTATTTGGATAAGATTTTCGTATATATACATATATATATATATATATATATATATATATGTTGTTAATCGAGTTCATCAATCAGCATCGTCTCCATAGCTTAAGATCAGTTTCCAAACAATGTCAAAATTTACCGTCTTCATTCATTGTTTAATATTTAGTATACTCTCTTTTTGAATTTTAATTCATGAATTAGTTGAAGGTAAAACAACTTCAGATGCAGCTAGAAAAATAATCAAGACAATTAAGGTTATGTATATTCTTTCTTTACGAGTTTTTTCTTCTTCTTTTACATCAATGAAAAAATCTTGAGACATTCTTTCATAAAAAGCTCATTTGAATGTATTTTAAATTAGGAATCTAATATATCATTAAATTTTATTTTCTAGAGTGACAATGACGAGATCATCGATTGTTACGATATACACAGACAACCTACTTTCAGCAATCCGTTGTTTCGTAATCACATGATGCAGGTCTGATAATACATATTAATATTTATATTTTGGTTGGTTATATATATATATATATATATGTATGTGATTTTGCATCAATACTTATATATATATACATATAAAATATTATCTAAAGGAGAATCCCGATAGACGCGGCAAATCCACATTAATCCTAATGTTTTTTTATAATTTAGAAAGTCACGTGGAAAATATACAAAAGATATGTCTTGGTTAACAATTTTTTTCCAATCCAACAGTATATATGATAAGGATATTTTTGGTGAAGTTGTTACCTACGAAAATGTGAGAAGATGAGTCCTTTGGTTAAGTTGTTAGTTGTTACCCAATATAATATTTGAGAAGGTAAGTCTTTACATTAGAAAAGATTGTTTATCTCCCTTTTTATTATGGTCTAAATGTCGTGAACCAATTTCGCGACACTAGCTCGTGCGAAGGAGGTGCTCCTTCTGCCCAACTAGAAAGAATTACACATGCATAATAGATATTTTATTTCAAAAAAGATTATTATGTGGTTCCTATTTTTATATTTCTTTGTAAGAAATGTTGTCATTATTGTTATGGAACAGATGCGACCAAGTTCATATCCTAAGGGAGTACATCTACAGGACCAGAAAAATCTTAAGCTAACCCAAAGTTGGCATAAGTATGGAATATGTCCAGAAGGAACTGTCCCCATATGAAGATCTGGAAAGAATTACCCATCAAACCCAACATTCTCGAGTAAACATCTTCCCTCAACAACTTCAGATGATGTTCCTAATATCAATGAGGTATGTTACGAATATACTGATTCCTTATCTAAAAAAAATTCATGTATGTACGTACACTGGTTGATTCAGTTATAAGAATTATTATATTTTTTGTGCCCCAGGGCCTATATGATAGTACGCGATAATTACTCCGGAAGGAGACAATTTTCAAGGAGCTTAAGCGAGCATCAACGTTTGGAAACCATCAACTAACAACCAAAAGAATCTAGCTCATCCCAGATTTGGATTTCAGCAGGTGACAGGAAAGAAGTTATCGAAGCAGGATGGGAAGTAAGCTATGGATCGAAAAACCATTTGATCAATTTTTTTATAAACTATTTTTATTTTACTTAAAACTCTTAATACGATCTTTAATTAGGTCAACAAAGCCGTATATGGTGACAACGATCTTAGAATTTTGTTGTACTGGACGGTAAGTGATATTAATATTTTATTTTCTTTAATATTTATTATAGACATTGCAAATTTGAAATATACAAAAACTTTTAAATAAGACCATAATAGTAATATGTTTTTACACAACGGAAAATAAATCTATGTTTTTCTCTTTCAGGCTGACGGCTTCAATAACACAGGTTGCTACGATATCCATTGCTCAGTCTTTGTGCAGACAACGTCGGAGTTCTCTCTTGGTTCTAGCTTCGATAATATATTTGTTTTCAATGGAAACCAATATTCCGCCACCTTCACAGTGTTTAAGGTAAAACATTAGCGATGATCAACATTCTTCATATCTAATTTAGTTTCGATCTTAAATAATTTAGATACACAATAATTTATCAGGAGCAATCAACTGGAAACTGGTGGGTACAATTAGGAGGCATTGCTGTGGGATATTGGCCACACTTTCTTTTCAAGAAATTATCAGTAAAAGCAACACGAACAGATTTTGGTGGACATATTTTAAACACAAAACCTAATGGGCGACATACCAATACTCAAATGGGTAGTGGCCATTTTCCTTCGGAAGGGGGTTTTGGAATATCAAGTTTCTTTCGTAGAGTTAAAGTATTTGATGGAAATTATGAAGCTAAAATCCCTGAATATGTTTCAAAGATTATAACAAATGCAAATTGCTATGATTTGAAACTTGACAAAGCCGATCCAAGTGGCATCAAATTCTACTATGGAGGTCCTGGTTTTCCTACTACTTGTCAATGATGTCCATTTTCCATTTGTTTTCAATTTTCTAAGAAGCGGTAAATAAAAGTTGTGTTTAGATGAATGAATCTTTTTGATAAATATGCCTTTTTACGCTTTATACATGGCTTTTCATCGTAGTTTTCAATTTTTCTATCGTAACAAGCTATATAATTTGGGGAGAATATTTGTGTTCGTTTATCTTATTTATTCTTTTTGTTGATAACATGGTATATTATCTACTCAGATATGCAAGATGGTACATGTAGGGAAGCACTATATGGAAATTATCCCCTCTCACTTTCTAAGCATATTCTCAAATTTGTGTTATTATTTTTTTATTTAGCTCTTACTATACTTAGAATATTCTTTGCTTTTTAAGAGTTAATATAAGAGTCTGATTGATTAGATATGAACCAATTAATTTTCTGTTAGATAAATTTCATAATTGTACTGGAAAATATGTGTGTATATATAATAATTATCTTACAACCGCAAAACTTTCTTATACTGCTGCATAAGTTCAATTTCAACCTCTTTTTGAATCGATGTGATGTGATATATATGTAGCTAAATCATCTGCTAGCGTAAGAAGATACAATTTTCCTTTGATATCAGCGAAACAAGCCTAGTTCTCTCAACCTTTTTGCCTGCAATTAATCGGAATTCACCCTGCTAGTATTTTCAAGCATACCCATCAAATATCTTGTCAAGATATTTGGGAAAACATTGTTGCATATTTTCAATTAACGTCACATTTTGTTCTTGAGAAGGACTTAATTACATAATTGGTTCCCAAAATTTACCCATTGAGAATCCATTGTTGCTTAGAATAAAACATGTATAAACTAATAACAACGATGAATATTATGTTTCTACTCAGAACAACAAAGATATTTCAGTTCCTACTGAAGATATAGAACCTAGAAGGAGTAAGAGATCAAGAAAAGAGAAAGACTATGTTCGGATTTTATATTGCATAAGTTAATAAGAATGAAATTCTTAATTTAACTAAGTATGTTATGCATATCTGTTTACAAGTTCGTTATACATTAAATGGATTTAAAAACTATTTTTCTATGATTTAGAAGAAGAGATACATATGGAATAACCCGAAGGTCTCATATCACTAGTAAAAAAAAGTTTTCGAATTAGTGAAATCTATGTTTAGCTTGAAGCAAGCTCATTTGCAATCGCGGGAGAAGTTTGACAAAGTAGCTTTGTCATATAGTTTTGTTTTTAATAATGCTGATAAATGTATCCATATATAGTAAGTAGGATGATTCTGGATGTGTAGTTCTCTGTTTGTATGCTGATGATGTGCTTATTTTTGAATCTGATCACATATCTCGTATGTAAGAAATAAAGCAGTTTCTTAATTTTATCTTTGATATGAAAGATCTTAAAGAGGTTGATGTGATCTTAGGGATTAAAAATCCTCAGAAAGGAAGATGACTTGGCTTTATCCCAATCTCATTACTTTGAGAAATTTCTCAAGAAGTATATGGTTACTTTGATGACCATCCCCCACTCTTTTAAATCCTAATTTTTGGTTTTGTGTTCTAATGAAATTGTTCTTACTTCTTTCTGCTTACAGGTATTGAGAAGAAAAACAATGATAAACTATCCTAGTGTTTGATCTTGGTGGTGGTATCTTTGATGTTTCAGGTACTTCATTATTCAATCTTGAAGTTCAGTTGTGCAATTTATTTTTTCATATGAGTGCATGTAATTTCAGTATGTGCAAATTTTGATGCGTTGTGCTTTGTGATGTCAGCTCAGTAATATGGTGGAAAATATCTGGATGAACAAATTTGAAATATACGAGTCATGAACTATATTCATCATGATATTACGGTCCATGTGATATGACTAGGGCTGCACAACGGGTAGGGTGGGTAGGATATGGCCTATTTCGCCACCCTACCCGCTGAATGACGGGTAAGAAATTTTTACCCGCCACCCTACCCGCCAGTAAACGGTTAAGATCCTACCCGACCCATCAATTGGCGGGTCGGGTAGGATAGGGTGGCGGGTATAACCGTTTTTTTTTTTTGTTTTTTTCTTCTTTCTATGTTCTGGACTGGTAACATTTGCAACCCCACTCAATGTTTTGTACAAACATGATAGAGGAATGTCACAAACACAAAATACATTTTCAAATTCACAGAGACAGGTTCATGAAAAGCAACATTTGCAATAGGTTGTTTCCCAACAGCATCAGTAGTCCCAAAATCAAAATCAGTTTGTATTTCAGCAGGAGTTTCAACATCCGGGTATGACGAAACATAGAGGAAATATTCAAACTCATTCAATGCACCTACACGATCTACAATAGCAGCAGCATAATCTAATGCAGCCAATTCAGACGTCATCAAGTCAACAGCAAACACAATCTCCAATGGTACAATCAGCTACACAAACTGGGGTCGTACAAAACCAACAATCTTCTGCTCTTCAGCAACATTCACAGTCAGTTCAATGGCAACAACAATCGCAAAGTTCTTTACACGAACAACAAACTTCAATGGCTCAACCAATCATGATCTCATCTCAGCAGAAACAACAGCTAATTGGGAAACAAACAGATGACAGGAACTTTCAACATAATCAGCCTTTTGGGCAGCCAAACAGTACAATGGAACTGCAGAAACAGCAACGACAGAAGTGGCTTGGACAGCAAACTAATTCTTCAAGTATGCAACATCAACAGCAGGTAGGCCATCATGCAGTGCTTTAGTTTTGGTTGTGTAATTTGATTTTAAAAGTCAGGACACCTTAAAAATGAAAATTTGGAATACCGAATGAGTGGCAAAAATTTCATGCACATTGATAACGGAATTCCCACAAAACAATAGCACTTCTGTGTGATTCAATCTCAAGATTAACATTATGGACTAAACCACTCTACTAGATGGGTTTCTCATGCCTTTCGGCATCTGAGCTTGACTGTTTTAATGTTCTGTCTAATCTACTTTTTCTCTTATCTCTTAAATTTAATCATGATGCTTACCTAAAAAATGTCAACAGGTAATGTCTCAGCAAAACGACATCTCAAGGTTTCATCAGCACAAAATATGATAGAGGACAAGCTTAAAACTCAAGGTTTTATAACATTTCTTTGAAACCCAGTTTTTAGTGGGGTTCATAAAGACATAAAACAAACAATTTGATGTAATTCCATATACAAAAATCCATTTCATTTTTTAGCTATGGTGAGAAGCAACAATCAATAGAATCATAACTGGGAATCATAATTGGGAAGGTAATAATAACACTCAGTGGCACAGAATCATGGCACTTGGAATATGAATGTGACAAAATATAACAAGTAAATACCAAGTCATTGATCTGCAGCTGATCCAGAACATTACTATACTAACACATACCTTATTCTTCATGTTTATTCTTTAATCGTCATCTACGATGATGGAATAACCACTTAGATCACCAAATAGATCTGCAACACATCAAAATTCAGTCAAATCTCTATAACCATTGGCAACAAAATCACTCAAACTCAAATTGCCCACCAAAATCAAGCAAACAGGACTACAAATTTGATCCACTTAACCTAATCTACAATCATGGAATCTGTTTCTGTAAAATACAACATAAAGATAAATTCAACAGCAGCAAGTTTTATACTTGACTCGACAGCGTCATCCTCGTCCGTCTCAGCTCCGAAAGTAGAAGGATCCATGTCAATTGGGGTACGCAACCAGTTTTGTAATAAAATCAAGGCATCTACTGTCCTGGGCCTTAAAGAATTTCGAAAATGACCAAGTATTCGTTTTCCAGTACTGAAAGCGGATTCAGAAGCAACAGATGAGATAGGGATAGCAAGTACATCTCTTGATATGAGTGACAGAATGTCAAACCTTGCAGCATTGATTTTCCACCAAACCAATATATCAAATTTAAAACCTTCTTTGTCTTTAGTTGGTGAGTAAATTGGCTCCGCCAAGTATCTTTCCACCTATGATTTGTCATAATCTTCCAATGTAGACATCTGGATTTTACGTGCATCTCTATGAGCCTTATGCTTTTTCTTTCTAGTTAAAATAGAACACGAACTCCCTTGACTAGAACTAACACTAGTTTCACCTACAGACTCTGATGAGGCTAACACACTTCCCACAACTGAATATTCTGATTTATAAGCTGCATATAAGTCATCAAAATCTTCTCTCACTTCATTTACCCAATTTTTTACTAGTCTTTGTTTCTGCGCGGGATTATCATGCACAATCAAGTCTTCTATTGTTACGACCAATCCACGTTCTTTTTCCCTTGGATCAAGAAGAACAGCAATAAACAACAAAACATTCATTTTCTTGTAATCTCCCCAATACTTATTGTATTTCAACAACATTTTTTCACCCATATGGCTTAAAAAGGCATCGTCATCAGTATTTTGCCAATCATGTAATTCTCCACGAACATCACTAAGTTCTTCCAAAAAAGTATGTGAAGTGACATACGTAGATGCAGAGTACTCAACGGTGGCTTCATAAAATACCTGTACAAACAATACAAATTGTTATCTAAATAATTTGTAAAAGCGTTTGTGGCCATAAATTTGAAGAACAATTCCCAGTAAGACATATCCATACATGCAAAAAATAGGTAGAGCCACCTGTGCTGGCAAGTTTAAACCTCTTCTAACTTATGCAAACAATAATTCACCACTTTAATTAGGAAGTACAAATGCAAACCATTACAGTAAAGAATATATTCCTAATCAGAAACAATAAATTTTCAGAAAAGCAATAAAAAGGTATAAAGGGGTGAAATAACTAAACCATGCATCAATATCACTATGCAACATAAAATTGCAGATCTTATTTCATTTTTTGGTTAAATTGTATCAACATATTCAAAATCTAGCACATTAGCAATGAAATTTTAATTAAATTATCATAGTTAATAGAATTGATATACCTTGAAGACATACATAAAGATGTAACAGATCTGAGATCAATGCTATGATTTGGTTGAGGCATACAAACAAACACTTAAACTGCCATGATATATTACGGGACCCAACAGTAAAATGTCCCCTGACCATCTCCAAATATATTCAAATCCTAGCAGGGAAAATGATGCAACATATCCATACATGCAACAAATAGTTAGAGCCACCTGTGCTGGCAAGTTTAAAACAAAAAAAACTATGTTGGCAAGTCTGACAGAGCATCAAGTGTTCGAATTTGTGGAAAAAGTAGATGCAGGAAGATAACAAAGAGAGAGAGAGTATGGTCCAAAGAAATTTTGCAGTTATCATGCTTTTATGTCTCTAATAAGTTCAAGAGTACTAAATTCTAATTAAAATAATTGAAATGGTTCAGTTTATAACATAACATAACATTCTGACCTTGTTTTATCATGCAATCAGTTCTAAAACGATTGAGAAAGAAGCTTAAAATACCTGTAGAAACTGACCTAGCACTCGAGCATTAGACCAATCATACTTTTCGGGAGCATGCACTCGAGGCTTTTTTTTATTGCCTTTTCTCCGACCAGCTAATGGTTCTTCGGGAGCATCCGAATCAGATTAACTAGATTCTAGTTCATCAGGAACGTCTGTACTATCAATATCATCAATATCAGCACCCATTATTGGTTCATCAGGAATATCGAAAATAAACCTATCACGAAATGCTTTGTCTGACCGTGCTAGCCTTATAAAGGCCTTTTCATACTTCTCTGCAGCATCCAGCATTAAGTAAATGGAATTCCACCTAGTTTTGACATCTAATACTAATCCTTTTTTATATTCTATCCTCTCAAGAGATACATCATCTAAGAACTTTTTCATTCTAGCAGGAGAGTTCGTGACGTATTTAACCACCAACCTGATTCTAAGCACTGAAGTATGATACTTCTTTAACCCATCCTTGACAACTAGAGCTAATACGTGGGCAACACATCTGACATGCAAATGTTTACCACTAACAATTGAGCTTCCCCAACTTACAACTCTCTCTTTGACATATTCAATTGCCTTTGTATTGGCAGAAGCATTATCAAGAGTGATAGTAAAAACCCTCTCAAGCCCCCACTCTATCAAACACTTCTCTAACGCTATTCCAATTTGTTCCCCTCCATGACTAGTGATTAAACAAAAACAAATGATTCTTTTGTGTAACTTCCAATGATCATCAATAAAGTGAGCCGTAACTACCATATAATTGTAGTTTTGAATGGACGTCCATGTATCGGTTGTTAGACAAACCCTTACCTTGTTCATCTTGAAATAATTCTACAGATTGGCCTTTTCACTCACAAATAATTTGCAGATATCACGATATATTGTCATCCGAGATGGAAGTTTGAACCTTGGCTCTAGATACCTACAAAATGCCTTAAACCCTTCTCCTTCAACTATTCGGAAGGACTGTTCATCCGTGACAATAAACTTTATCAATGCTCTTCTACAAGCTTCTTGACAGAACGTAACCCCAACTATTTGCTTCTCATCTTCCATGATAGGATGAAAATCAAGAGAGTGTTGACCCGACGACCCAGATTCTAGGGTATCTTTATACTTGTTACACTTAGTCAAATGATAGTTTAAATTTGTAGTCCCGTAATCCTTACCACCAACCCTATACCTACCACTACCAGCTTCACAATAGTTGCACTTCGCCCATTCATTACCATCTGCATCAAAACTCGTCACAAAATGTTTCCATACCCAAGATGTTCTCTTCCGCTTCTTACTTCCGCTGATCCCATGTAGAGAAGATGGTGGAGGTGGAGGTGGCGGAGATGCAACAGTACTAGCACTTCGTTGCACGGATTCAGATGCAGCTTGAGAGGGAGGTCTCTCTGACATCTCTTCTGTAATCTCAACCATGTTTGCTCATACCAATCCTGCACAAACTAAACCATGTTTAGTGACTTTTCCTGATGAGAAGATCAGTCTCAATAAGGACTTTTGACTAACTGGGCAGTTAAAGTGGAATAATTACATAAGATTTGCAAATATTGTATCATTTGTTCCCACACTTAACTACGAGCTCGGAGAATCAATTCACATTTTTTCCTTAAATGACTTTCCTAGAAATGTTATCAAGAAAAACTAATATTTTCGAAGAACAAGCGACAAAGGAAAAACATTTAAATAGTCTAAGGTTACCCAGAAGAGTTATACAGAAATAACAAAGCGACAAAGGCAAAACATTTTATTTGCGGATGCATTATCGAGAGTGATGGTGAACACTCTCTCAAGCCCATTTTCTACCCACCCTTCTTAGCTACATGCAGAGACAACAGAGTACTTAAGATTAAGAGATAATCATTCATATCTTACCAAAGAAGGCAATACAAGTGACAAAGCTTTAGCCCCCTGTAACTTCCATTTAATAGATATAGATAATTTCTTGGCATGAAAAAGGAGAGCACAATCAAGGACTAATCAGATTGCATCATTTTCACTAGAAACAACTGGAAATGTTAGTTACATTCATACATGTTGGTACCTACAGAATAGACATTCATAGTCATAAAATGATCCATAATTAATACATGCTGGTACCTACAGAATAGACAGAATGGACCATAAACTATATTTACAGTTGAATTTCAGGTACTTTTTAACAGTTTTACTCATCAACCACTATTCCAAAGGATCCATAAGTAATTACTAGAAAGAGTAAGATACAATATCATCAGTTGACATCCTATATCATCAGTAGTAGTCTTATATTGTTTTCACATTAGACAGTTCAGTTTTATAGGATATTTTTCTTTATTGTCATTGATGAATTAGACTCATATGAGTTGAAACTATGTTGATCAAAAAAAGTAACCCCTCAATCCCAGAACCGTAAGCTTACTCATAGTTGGGGATTACCTAATAATAACATTAGAAGATCACTAACTAAATTAAAATCAAATTTTAGTAAACCTCAAAAATCAATTTAGAAAAACCTAGAAATTACTTCAAATAACTTCACAATTAACTTCGAATCAGAAAGAAACCAACCTTTGATTAATTTGGAATTGTACTTCAACTCGAGATCGTATCCTGCAACATGCATGAAATCGTAAAACCCTAAAAAAAATCAATCAATTTAACGTACAAAAATAAAATGAAACAAAATAAACTTTGCAGTTAGATCTTACCTTGAACCAATCGATTAAAGGGTTTTAAACAAAACCCTGAAAGATGAACATGAGATCGAGAAAAGTAAGGTAGAGGAGAAATAGATTTGAGAAAAGAGATAGGGAGAGGACGATGAATGATTTGTGACAGTGAGTTTTGATCTTTGATGTGAGAGTGAGGTTCCTCTTTGATTTCTAACTTGGATTTCTGATTATTGATGGAATAAACAGGGTTTTCAATCTAGGGTTCTCGGAGGTGTGTAGAGGGAGAACTGGAGAAGTATGAAGAGGAGAAAGAAACTGAATTTAGTTTTTAGGAAAAAACCTAAAATCTAGTGTTGAGTTGATTAATAAAAAACCAACGGCAGAGATGATCAATAAGAGAAAGATCAACGGCTACTATAAGCTGCTATATAAATAGGCGGGTAGGGTAGGATAATTTGGAGCTTTACCCGTCACCCTATCCATCAAACAACGGATAAGAAATCTTTACCCGTCACCCTACCCATCAAACGGCGGGTAGGATAGGATACGGGTAAATCAGTGGCGAGTAGGGTAGAAATGGCGGGTATGGGTAGGGTATGTGCACCCCTAGATATGACAAATGGTTCCCAAAAGATAAAGTTTCTAACTTCGCAGTATTACGAAAAATACAGGGGAACAAAACTGCAAACCAGACATATAAAATGAAGAACTTACATTTCAGAGAGTTTGGAATCATAGAGCATTGAATTGTAAGCATTCCAGAGAGAATCCTGCCATGACTGAATATTAGAAAGCATACTAATCGCACTAAGCAATCCATGACTGAGCGAATCCTGTCATGGAACATGCTATAATCGTACTAAGCAATATAACAATGAACGTAGATTAGTTACACTTACATCCCACTTCTCAAATTGTTATCATTCACATCAGACTTTCACTTATCAGACTTCTCACTGGCATCAGCCATACATTCCTGTGAACACAAGGAGAACAAAACATTAGCGCAAATGATCTTAATTACATGTGCTCAGAGAATCAGAAATAGGCAAGTAAAAAGAGAAAGCAATTCAAAGTGGTGAGTAGAAGACCTCAAGTAGATAAGTTTCCTAGACATCGTAGAGATTTCTCAGAGTTTCATGCTTAAATCATTAATGAATCTCCCTTCAAAGGAACAAATTAAAGGGATTTAACTAAATCACCTGAAAAAATATTCGGAAAAAATATTGTTTGAAAAAAATAAAACTTAAATTTAATTGTTAATTCAGATAGAGTTTTTGATTTTGAAGGATTGGGTTTTAGTTTTTGATTAAAGATTGTTAATAGAAATGATTTAGGTTTTTGTATTATTTTTTTTAGATACTTAAAAATATTAAGTTTGTGTAAAGGGTAATTTAGTATTTTAACACACTTTAGACACCCCTTATCCTTCTTTAGCGCAATTCCTATACCAATCAACAAAACAAAATATTTTTTGAGCCAAATGGATGGCGAAACGTGATTTTGCACTATGAAAAAGCAGTGGGCGGGGGATTATTAAATGCGCGGATGAAGTGCAGCGCTGGCGGTTGTCGAAGAAACGCTGGTGGACGTGGTAAAACCGCTGGCATGCAAACTAAGACCGTGAAGGACTACTTTTAAACGGTCACCGGAATGTCTAGTTGTTACCCCTATAAATACACTCGAGTTTGATCTCACAAATTCACAATAATCTTTCATCCGATCAATCTTTTCTTAATTTCAATTGCTTTCGATTTTCAACCATGAATCCTGATTTTGGTTCATCTGAGGAAGATACAGAGATGGATGAAATGTTGTATGAAGAAGAGGAAGAAATGTGTATGGATATTTTGTGTCAAATGGATGAAGACGCAATTCAAGATAGAAGGAGGTGAAATTTTATGTTACAATTACAAACATGGATGATACTAAAGCCGTTAGAGCCATATGAAGTTATGACTAGAAGATGAACGCGGCGAGATCGACATTTTTACCATGACAAGATAATGAATGATTATTTTAATCATGGATGTGTCTATTCTGATGAGGATTTTCAGCGTCGATTCCGCATGGGCCGCAACTTGACTCAAAGGATTATTACCGAGCTTTGTCAGGTACAACTTTTATTTAATTATCAGTTTGATGCACGACATGTACGGGGATTAATTTAGTCCCTAAGAAAAGGTCACTGCCGCTCTACGTATACTATGTTACGGGTTACCAGCGGATTCCACAGATGACTATATCCGTATGGGTAAAACAAGCGCAGTTAGGTATCTCAAATTGTTTTGCGAAACAATAGTCGAGCATTTTGGTCCAACTTTTTAAAGAAAGCCTACTCAGGAAGATGTTCAAAGAATCACTGCCGAAAACACCACAAGAGGTTTTCCAGGAATGTTAGGTAGTCTTGAATGATGGCACTGGACATGGCATGCATGTCCGGTTGAATGGGAAGGTCAATATAAGGGTCATAATCCAAAACCACTTGTAATTTTGGAAGCTTCAGCTGCTTATGATTGTTGGTTTTGGCATGCTTTTTTTGGACTCCTGGGTTCAAATAACGATCTCAACGTTTTGTATAAGTCACCATTAATTGAAGATCTTAAGTATGGGATAGCGCCGCACTGTAATTTCACCATCAACGGTCATGACTACACTCAGGGTTATTATATAGCAGACAAGATATATCCAGAATAGTCAACTACGGTTCAAGCTTATAGTCAGATAGGTTTTGGACCGACGATTGTGAAGGATATGAAGCACTTTAACGACCAACAAATGAAACGCCGAAAGGATGTTGAACGCTCTGTTGGCATACTGAAAAGGAAGTTCGCCATCATAGTTGGGCCGACACGCTTTTTTGATCTTCAAGAAATGAACAAAATTATGCTGACTTGCATCATTCGGCGTAACATGGTCATTGAAGAAACCAGATTACGTGACCCAACCTGGACTAGTTTTCCAGATGAAGATTTGAGGCCGAGGCTTGTGGTGCAGCATGGTCGTCCGACAAGAGAATATAGACTTGCCACTGACAGAATTTAAAACCTGGGACTCTATGGACAACTAAGAGAAGATCTAACTAAGCACATTTGGGCTTTAAAAGGAAAAAGATACGATGCACGGGGGCGAGGCCGAGGCCGAGGCATATAGATGTTATTTTTCAATTTAGTGTTGTTTATTTTAATTAATGTGTTATTTGATTTAAAGTTGTTTGTTTTTTAATTTAATGATTTTTATTTTAATGCAGTAAGACTAAACTTAAAATTAAAATTAAGAAAATTATATTAAAAGTAATTTTAACTAAACCATTACATTTAAATTAAACTTAACTACTAAACAAGAATTAAAATCAGTTACATCTAATCAAGACGGTATTCATCTTCGTCTTCTTCTGAGGCATCATTGGAATTGGATTCGTCTTCTTCCACATTCTCATACTGTCCAGTTTGTTGAGGGACTTCTTGTTCCGCCATATCCATTTGTCTAGTCCATACAACAAGTTGTTGTGCGTATTCATTGTTAAAGTGTTCAAGGAGAGTAGCTTGTTTATCTTAAAATCCCAGTAGTGTTGTTCTCGCGAAAGACGATTTTTTCGGAGTTTCTTTATAACAATGCCATGGTCTATGGTTCTATCTTCTTCTATCTTCATCTCGAATTCATTGTGCTCATTATGGTTGAACTCGTTTGAACTTCCTTCTAATAATGCTCGTTGGGATGCGCTTCTTGCTGCTTTTCCAGCTCTCTGAACCGCTCATCTTCTTCTCTTGACGTTGGTGTTAACGTCTAGATTAAAGTAGTGTTGTTCCAAACTAGTTGGAGACCCAACATATATAGATCCATTTCCTTTAAGTGAGGAATCAGGCCCACCATTCTGAAAATCCTGCGAGATTGGGCCATGTGGTGATCTTATAGGTACTTGATTACCTTCCAGCAAGTATGGATTAAATTTGTTAAGCACCCTCAGAATGGTGAAAAAGTTTCATGTTGAAAACCAGTTTTGTGGGATCTTTGCCACTCTTCCCGACATCTCCGTTCCACATCCGGTTCACCTTCACCACTTTTTTTGTCACGCCACATTTGCATGATCAGAGACACATGTTCACTAACGGCTGCTGAAATTACGTGAAAATGATGAGAAAACCCGTCGGCATCATGACGATGGATGTTACCGGTTTCTTCATAAATTTTTTGAAAAATCTTTCCATAAAAAGTATTCTTTTCTTGATAACAACCATTGATTTGATCTAATATAAATAATACATAATTCCTACAAATTTATTCGCCTTCATCCATCGTATACTTGACACCACGAATTGTAGTGTTTCTTTGTTGTGATTGTTGTGTCTGTTGTTGTGTTTATTGTTGTGTTTTGTTGTTGTGATCGTTGTGATGAGGATGCCATATTTGTTAGAAATGAAATTTATAGAGTTTTTTTCTGGTAGATTGAGTTGATATGAGTAGTTGTGCTTGAAATGAAGGAAAAATGAGTATTGAGATGGTATGAAATTGTGAAATTTTGAGGTAGAGATGAAGAAGGTGTGAGTTTTAAGTTTGAAGATGAGCTAAATTTATAGGGAAAGGAATAAGAGACGTTGGATGATGAGAATGGAAAGTAGCCATTGGTGGTTTTGGATCACATCCTAGAGAATTACTACAGCCGCTGGCATTTGAAGGAAAACTGCCAGGTTTTGGATCACACGCCAGCGTATTTGGTGCCGCCGCGCGGTTGTTCATGAAGCGTGCGTGTAATCTACGACCGCACTCAACAAACCATCAAATTTATTGGTTTGCCCATCCATTTTTCAAGTTTGTTGAGTCTACAGTGGGAGTAAAATAAACAATTTGTTCATTCCATAGGAATTTCTCTTATCGGATAGATTAAGTAATCCATAGGCCTCGAATAAAAGCCATAAGCATCAACCTGGGGGTAAATTAAACTCATGTTCTTTGCCCGTCTTGAAGACCGCGACCATCAACCATATGAAAATTAAAGGGAACTTTTTTGATTTAAAAGTAAGAATGTCATATAACTCGGTTATGACGAAAAATAAAATATGATGACAAACTTAAATCCTGATGTGACAATTAAGCCTTCCATTTTCTATTCGAAAATTTAAATCTTGTTGAGTTTCTTTGGTTCTAAAAGTCTGAGAGTTTTGTTTCATCCACAATACAATTGATTAAATTACATGCAATTTCAATTTTAATTATCAAAGGGATTTCATAAATACAATTGATGCGACATTGCAAAAACGTTTTTGTACTTCAATTTAATGATATCCATGGCATGACTCATATTAATGCCCCAAATATCATTGGCCAAATTTTCAAATTTTATTTCATATATTCTAAAAACAATGTTACCAAAATTGCAAAACATAAAGGAAGTGTACAAATTTAGCCCACTTGGTAGACAACACGTCATTTAGTTAAACTCCATTAATATGATATTTTGGGCTTTAACAAGAATTTTTGGACTTGCCGAGATAACCTCTCCCCTAGGAACACTGGAGATACGATCTTGCGGCAATTTTTACGACCCACACGCAAAATTGGGTGCCAGTCTATACTGGCAATTCAAGTCAATTGGGATAGTTAGTGTATACACATAAATCAACAAGCAAATCCGACACGTGCACACCATGAGGTGGAAGAGCATCAAGACAATGATGCCACATTGCAACATCCCAAGGGGCATGCACCATCATCACTTGCCACGTACTCATCACCAAACAAATCCGACGACAAGGGATCAAGGAGTACCTGATGGGTAAGACGCCGCGAAGCACCATAGAAGACCCAAAAATCTACTTTACCCTATCCCAAGATAGATCCGAAACGAATGGTGCAGATGAGTTCCACAGACAAGGAAGTGACAGCAGCAGTAACAGCTGTCTGACGCGTGCGGACTGCCCAACCACCCGCCTTAAATGCTATAAACATAGGATACGTGTCGAGCATCCTATGAAGAAGGAGAAGGTGCACCATCGTCGTAGCACATTACCGTTGGAAGCATCGGGGAATAACGAAGGTAGCCATCGGATCGGCACATTGACCAAGACTATAAGCATCCAAGGTGTCAGTAAAGAGAGGCCCACACAAAAGAATCTATAAATACCCTGCTCAACCAAATGAGAGGGGCTCGATAAAATTTTAGGAGAGAGAACTATTGTAAGAAGGAGAGAAATTGTAAGAGTAAGTATGAGTTTTATCTACATTCCTCTTCCATCGTTCCCTACTCAAAGTCATTCGACTATCATTTGTAACCTTAACTGATACATAGTGAAAAACCAAACCCCCGTGGATGTAGGCCTTAGTGCTGAACCACGTAAATCATCGTCTCATTTACATTTCGCACTTGCAATATTTATATATCTTTGTTATGCATCGTTTGAATCACCATAGACATATCTATGGTGTGAAACAAGGACGAGCCCGAAGGCTCAGAGTTTCTAATACAGGCTTTAACTACCGTTTTATGTTTACTTAAATCATTATAGCAATTTTATCGATTCTGCGAACATTGATTGTGGACATGATGCTATCATCGTTACATCTGTGTTCACAATTTGGCGCTAGAAACATAGACTCTTTAGTCCCGATTTATCTTTCCATGTGAACCTCTTTTATCACCCAAAACTTTTCTTTAATATAGACTTTGGATGACAAATCAGTAAAGAAGACTAGATTTAAAAAAATATTTGGTATCGAACCAAAATGCTAAAGCGTCTGAGTTTATTATCGGCTAAAATCTTTGGATCTGTGAATCTATGTTCTCTGGTAAAAATCCTTAGATCTGTAGTCTCTCTTACAAAAATATTTGGATATGTGTTTTTTGGTTTCAAAATGACCCGCATTTTTGCGGATCCGAAGCGTGATTGTGCTTTAGCGCATAACTAACGAAAAAGACCTTCGTTTCTCTTACGTTTTCATTACGCTTATGACTAACAAGACGTTGGTGGATATGTTTTCCTTGCCAACGATTTATTCATGCAGGACATGGACAAAGCAAAGTACGTAGGAAAAGCTAAGGCTTCGTCAAAGGAGACACCAAGAACAACATCTGTCGTAACATGGAGCAAGCAGAAAGGTGAGAAGCTGAAGGCGGCAAGTAAAAGACAAAATGTCGTAGAGAGTACCACACCCCTGGATGCCAGTGCAGTAGCAGCGGCTTCCCACAAAACTGCAGCAGCTAAGGCCAATGCAGCAAAGGTGACTGCAACAACCCCTGTCAGCGAACAACGTGAAGGAGATTGGACTTACGCTTCGATATATTGAAGCTATGCGAGTATTTGGCTTCAACTGCTTATTTATTGGATGATTTACTAGATCTATAATCCAATAAATATTAGTTGGTGTTTTAATTGTTTCATGTTAAAGAAATATACCAGTTTATAAACAAATTTTCAATTGTGGGTTTATTATGTTGTTGTTTCAAGAGGTATAATTATATATATTATATATATGGTCAGGGGTTTAATTTAGTAAGAATTCAATCCATTTCATCTGTGTTGTTGCATATCAGTTGAGCTCTCATCCCTATTTTGTACCTTACTGTTACTGGTCAGGAAAGTGATGCATAATGATTGCGCGTTACAGAGTTGCAGGCCAAGTCATTGTGCAGCCATAATGGTGCAACACTGCATAAACTGTTAATTGCTAAGAATGGCATAACCGTGCAGGGCCGGTGAAGCGCAAAGGTAGCGCTACACTGTAAAGATATTTGGCTAAGTAATGAAGCTTATTGGCCGACACAATGAGGCTTCATTGAGGGATTGGCAAGACATGGCCAAAGTTAACAGATGCAACATGCGATGTTGGCATTGATGCATATCAGTGGAATTGAGTTGGCCCAAACTCAAGGATGTTGCAAGAATGAAGAATAGGCCAGGAGTTGGTCTATGGCATTAGTTTAAGGCTGGCCAAAGCTTGAACAATGCAAACAAGCTAGTAATGCAAGAGTGGTATTACTATTGTCAAGCAAATTGGCTAAGTGAAGCATATGACGCATGAGCAACCAAAATGAGCTTAAAGATTTGGCCTCGATGATTGAAGCACAAGGATTATCCGTGCATTAACTTAGAGTGATAAGCATGCAGGGCTAAGATGGCTGAGCTTTGGAGCGAGGAAAAATTCAGTAAAGCGCAACAGTTGTGCAATACGGCTCAGGTGGTGGTTACAAGTTGGTTATTGGCTTCACAAGCGTGCCAAAGGTGCGAGACAAGTTTGAAGGATTATGAAATGAGTTCATAACCTTATTAGAGTGTCCCTAACCGTTCAATATAAGTGTGGCTTCAATCTGCATGACAACACAAAAGGTGGCAGTTGAAAAGCAGATTGGCGGTTATGGAAACTACCATATGGGACACATGGCTGTTCCATGCAGGTGCAAGCGGTTGCACAGAGTTTTGGCCTGATCAATAGCTTGTATAAACAGCTTAGGTATCAATAAGGTTAGTGTTGTTCAATTGAGAGAAGAACCACTAATGTAGAGAGTGTTTTAGACATTCACCAAGAGGGTGAATGGCATGTTTTGGTCCATGTGATGGATGAGTTTTGTAATCTTCCTCAGTGCAATAAAATGGGTTTGTTGCAGTATATCTTTGTGTTCATTGTGTTGCTGATTTGTGTGAGAATTGTTCAAGTACATGGCAGAACCTCTTATGCTTATGGGGGCATGAAGAGTTAGAGAGAAAGAAGAAAAGACTTCCGTTGTGCAAAACCTTATGAGTGAAGGCAGAGGCGTACTTTGATGCAAGTATGCAAGGCTGAGTGATTGTAGGTGAAGATGATTTACTGAACCACAATCATTGCCAGTCATGTCCCATGAAAATTTTAGGTGATTAAATGGGCATGTGACAGCTGGTATCAGAGCTGTGTTTGGGGACACGGTTGCTGATTTTTCTCTCTTTTTACTCAAGTTGGTGTCATTTGTTTGTCGAATTCAGTGAAGAATTGTTTGGGATTCGCTAGTATTGAGACTAGAAGAAGTTGGTCTTGTGTGGAAAGATCAATTGGAATGAACTTGAATCTTTATGTAGCAACATGCCATGAAAGTTTATGACAAAGGTGTCAAAATTCCATCCCAAAGTGTTAGATGAACATGCGAGAATCATTGGAAACCGGGTTTTCAAGTGATTGCATGACAAAAATGAAGAGTATGCTGACTTCTATGGTGCAAGTCAGGTGTTAAAGTCCATGTTTCTCACAAGTGTGCGAAGATTATGCATTTGGAATGCATTCTTTCGTAGTGTTATCAGTAGTGAGTACGTTACAAGTGGTAATGGGAATTTTGCGAAAATTCCTGAACTCAAAAATGATGTTAGCCTTTGCAGTGGCAAAGAAGATGGAGAACCTGTCTATGCGATAAATTGAAGGTGTTTTCATCATAGCCAGTTGGTGGAAGATTTAAGTAACCTCTCTCGAATGCATGTACCTTGGTGGTAATGCAAAATCTGGTTGCGAACCAGCATTTTTGTGGCAATGTGATGCCATAAAAGAAAAATTGGATTGCCAATTCTTATCTAGAATAAAGCTTATTGAAATGATGAAGAAATAAGCACAAGTTAGGGGAAAACCGATACACCACGGTCTTGCGTTTGCAAAGAGTTCTTCGTTGATGCTATATGCACACAAGGAGTGTGTTTGCACCTAGTCTATGAGTGGGATCAGTGTTCTTGGACAAGGGTGTCCAAAGACCTGCATTTGATCATAACCACAAGCGGATTGTTCCTTTCGACTGCAAATCAACAATTGTTGCTACTGAAGTTGATTTTGGAAAAGGGGAAAGACAAGAGAAACCATATGTGCATGGGCAGTAAAAATAAGTTCCAAGTTTGAAGAAGAATGTGGCATTCTTGCTTCAAGGAACGTAGGCAGTGGGTGCCTCATTTGCAAGGGTTATGGCCTTGTTAAGATTGCCCAGAGTGTTTATCCGCATGAGTCATTGAGTGTTATGACTTTGCTGAGATCTATGGTGATGCTCAGAATCACCAAGTTAAGTCCGTTCCAGTTGTGCAAAGGTGCACAACTTTGTGTCAAGATTTGGGTGCTAATTGGCATAGCAGATATGCAACAGTAGCATGCTCCAAATGAGATTTGGGCATGGCCAAAGTTCATAATGCAGTTGAAGATGCAAGTTAGGCGAATTTTAGATGCATGGATAAGAAGGACCAAGTAGTGGTGATGCATAAGAATGGCATGAGGTCATTTTTGAAGAAATCTTCATGAAAGCTAAAGAAACATGATAGCATCAGTTTGAAGGAGTAGTCAACTAATTTTCAACTATATTGTGCTTCGTTATGGGAGTGGCATAAGAACGTTGATAGTTGGAAGAGTGCATGTGGCAAAGTGAATTGCTACATTGGGGACAGTAGGTGCTGTCTCGTTTCCTTTGTTGCTTAGAAGCGAAGTTGAAGTCAGTGTTGCAAGGCTTGTTAGGTCTTACAAGATGCAATCAGTTGGCGCGAGTATTTGCTCAAGTTTGAGTATGCTTTCAATTTGGGTCGAGTGGACCTTGGTGTTGGAATGAAGTCTCTCTATGTAAGGTAGTAGTGAATGAGGGTATTTGAAGTGAAAGATCTTGCCTCTTTCGTTCAAAGTAAAGCTAGTTCACGTGGAAGATGCTACATAGCATATTAAGCCAAAATATGCAATAGAAGACGCTGATAGTGAAAGAAGCAAATATAGGAGTTGGTGGCATAGTCGAGTTTGTTGTTGAGAGTTATGTGGAAGTGCAAAGGCATTTGGTAGCGATAGCATGGAGTAACGTAGCAAGAATGAAGATGTAAGTCCATCAAGTATATGAGTTAAGAACAACTCATAGTTTGGAAGAACATGATGCCGTTTTTCCGCCACATTAAAGCGTATCAGTTTTAAAAAGCAAGTGATGCTTAAATTGCTAGTTTCAAAGGCGCGTGAATAGGATACTTCTTTTAAAGCGACGGTGGAGAGCCCCGAGTATCCTAAGTCATGACTAATACAAAAGTCATGCATTTCAATCAAGGTGTTGTGTTAGTGCAAGCAAAGAACATTAAGGTGATGGTTCTTTGGCATACAAATGATGCGAGTCCGAGAAGGTAAAGTTTGCAACATGATTTGGAGGCCAAATCTAGTGAAAGTGCTGATGTTTGCAAAGTGCAGCAAAAGCTATTGGTTATGGCGCATACCAAGAGTGGTATGAAATCATAAGGTGCATACCTTAAGGCATGGCATGTTTGGCGAAGGCGCAACATGATTGAAGCATAAGACCAAGTCTTTTATAAGTCCTGTTAAGTTGCGTGGTGCAACTAAAGTCGGATAATGAATGCATAAGACTATGGTGATGATCATTGTGATCAGTTGGAGGAAACATTGCTTGTGTACACTTAGGCACAAATGATTCAAGTGAAATTCAAGCCTAATTCAGGGAGTTGGCAAGAAGAATTTCCAGTTTGCATTTGGGTGTTGATATGCGATTGTAGTTGAAGTTGGAGTGTAGGCCAACGTGACAACCACAATACAAGTTAGTAGGATCAATGGAAAGGAAGTAAGCTAAGTGATGTCATAAAGTACTAGGCAGGGAAGTTTTGGCAAGGTTAAAGGACAAGCAAAGTTTGTTGATTTCTGAGAAGGGCTCAGAAGCGTACAAGGCCAGAGAACAAGTATAACGAGTATACTTTGTTGCGTTCATCGAGGGCGTTGAACGAATTATATGGGGGAGGTTTGTTAGTCGTCAGGCAAATGACGCATAATGATTGCGTTACAGAGTTGCAGGCCAAGTCAGTGTGCAGCCAGAATGGCGCGACACTGCATAGACTGTTAAGTGCTAAGAATGGCATAACCCTGCAGGGCCAGTGAAGCGCAAAGGTAGCGATACACTGTAAATATATTTGGCTAAGTAATGAAGCTTATTGGCCGACACAATGAGGCTTCATTGAGGGATTGGCAAGACATGGCCAAAGTTAACAGATGCAACATGCGATGTTGGCATTGATGCATATCCGTGGAATTGAGTTGGCCCAAACTCAAGGATGTTGCAAGAATGAAGAATAGTCCAGGAGTTGGTCTATGGCATTAGTTCAAGGCTGGCCAAAGCTTGAACAATGCAAACAAGCTAGTAATGCAAGAGTGGCATTACTATTGTCAAGCAAATTGGCTAAGTGAAGCATATGACGCATGAGCAACCAAAATGAGCTTAAAGATTTGGCCTCGATGATTGAAGCACAAGGATTATCCGTGCATTAACTTAGAGTGATAAGCATGCAGGGATAAGATGGCTGAGCTTTGGAGCGAGGAAGAATTCAGTAAAGCGCAACAGTTGTGCAATACGGCTCAGGTGGTGGTTACAAGTTGGTTATTGGCTTCACAAGCGTGCCAAAGGTGCGAGACAAGTTTGAAGGGTTATGAAATGAGTTCATAACCTTATTAGAGTGTCCCTAACCGTTCAATACAAGTGTGGCTTCAATCTGCATGACAACACAAAAGGTGGCAGTTGAAAAGCAGATTGGCGGTTATGGAAACTACCCTATGGGACACATGGCTGTTCCATGCAGGTGCAAGTGGTTGTACAGAGTTTTGGCCTGATCATTAACTTGTATAAATAGCTTAGGGATCAATAAGGTTAGTGTTGTTCAATTGAGAGAAGAACCACTAATGTAGAGAGTGTTTTCTACATTCACCAAGAGGGTGAATGGCCTGTTTTGGTCCATGTGATGGACGAGTTTTGTAATCTTCCTTAGTGCAATAAAATGGGTTTGTTGCAGTATATCTTTGTGTTCATTGTGTTGCTGATTTGTGTGAGAATTGTTCAAGTACATGGCAGAACCTTTTATGCTTATAGGGGCATGAAGAGTTAGAGAGAAAGAAGAAAAGACTCCCGTTGTGCAAAGCCTTATGAGTGAAGGCAGAGGCGTACTTTGATGCAAGTATGCAAGGCTGAGTGATTATGGGTGAAGATGATTCACTGAACCACAATCATTACCGGTCATGTCCCATGAAAATTTTAGGCGATTAAATGGGCATGTGACACTTACTATGTCCATGTCTACCACTCTCACATATAGTTCGATTGACCAACTAAATCTGTGTCGCATATACAGCAAAAATAAGTATCGCTGCCACAGTCTGATCTGGCTTTGAAAAAAACTTTACCATTCTTGAGTTCCCATTGGAATGCCATACGCCGGCTCAACACTTTTTCTAAAATGCCATACGCCATTGCTTTTGGGAGTTTGGCAATGGACAATTGAGTCCAGGAAAACAGATATGTAATAGTTACTCATTGTTTTGATCACGAATTGGTCAGCTCCTTGCGAAAAGTTGAAGAGTGCGCGAGCTTGATCTTATTAGATCGCTTCTCTAGCAATTATTCACATATGCATCATATTTCAGAACTGGTGCAACTTTTGGGGAGCTTCTATGTAGTAAGCACAAATTCTGGACAAGGTGAGGGCATAGATTTCACAGCTCGAGCAAGAGAGAGCAACAATATACTGAATTAGCTTTTTGCATTTCCATATCTTTAATTCGGCACTACTTGAGTCATCCATACCAATAGTAAAAACTTCAGAAACCCATCTTGACAAAAAAAAATAAAAAAATATTAAAGTAAAAATAGGCAAAGAGGCAGTATATTTTGGATGGAGCATCAAGGAAATGAAATGCGCAATAAGTACTTATACTGCACTGTTATAATTTGCAAGCAGCACATTGTTATGAAATTGATAAAACATTCTTTTTGTCATGCCATTTCTAGGATGCTTTGTCAATGTCATGCCAAAACAGAACTTGAAAACACCTGATCAATTTTGTATGCTTTTATAAAAATGTAGTCAAACTTCACTTGAAAACTTACAATGTAAGAATAAGTGATTAGCACACTCCTCCTTTTCTTGACAAAATAGCTGCACTCACATCGTGTACAGTAATACCCATTTGCTTCAATATAGTTGAAGTAGGCAAAGAGTTGTGAAAATTAACCCAAAGCATGAAACTCACCTCAAGAAGGATATCCTTCTTCCACAAGAACCTTTCAGAACCAATGACATTGAATTCCTGCATTTGCATCTCATAACATGTCTTAACAGAAACACATAAAACTGACTTCATAGTCGACATCATTCTCCAAGTCAGGAACAAGCCCGCCCAAGTTATAATGTTGTTGATGAATTTTAAATTAAAAATTCAAGAATGGGTCCCTAGAGATTTTTAGTATTTCATAATAGATTCTTTGACTAATTAGAGACTAACATTGACCAGATTTATTTGCTGGCTTTTGACTTGTATTGGTACTGTTTAGTGTGGTTGGTGAGGGAGAAGTTCAAGTAACTCACAAGACAATTTGGTCATGCTTAAAACTCTATCAAGTTCATGTTATGCTATTTATCTCTCTTGTTTGCAACACTGTTGATGATCATTTTTTTAATCGCAAACAGTTTATATCATCTCTTTACATTTCATGTATGCACTTGCCGTATAATTTAACCATCTCTTTAACGTATGATGAAAAAGATGCACAAATTTTTTGTCGATAGAGATAACTTGTGAAGTCAAATGGATGTGTACAGTCCTTTTTTAATCCAAGGACTGGGGAGAACCATAATTAGGGAATAGATGGCCGAAATACCGACGATAATATCGGTTTCGGTGTTTCACCGAGATGCCGATATTGCCGGTATGGGCCGATATTTCGTCGATATTGGCCGATATTTCACCGGTATTCACCGAAAAATCGTGTCTCGGTACTCTACCGAAATTCACCGAAATCCGATATTGACTACATTGCATGTACCTTAAAAAACAAAATATACTCCATAAAATTGGTACTTTTATTTTTCTCAATGTAGATTATTTTTAGGCAAAAGTTAAGAAAAGAAAAAAAAGCATCACTTTTCATTAAACGGAAAGTAGTGTATTGCAAGACTTGATTGCTCATAATAAAACATGAAACAAGAATAAAGCATCATAGTTTCTACCTTAACCAATCTCATACAATTCGCTAATCGAATTGAGTTTCTACCTTAACCAACTAAATTTGTATCTCATACAATCCGCTAATTGAATTGAAATATAGTATCAAACTTAGTATTTTTTTACAATTCGCTAATCGAATTGAGTTTCTACCTTAACCAACTAAATTTGTATCTCATACAATCCGCTAATTGAATTGAAATATAGTATCAAACTTAGTATTTTTTTCCGGATGGTAAAACGAATTGGGAAACTTTTTTTCTAGCCCAATTTGATTTTTTCTTATACCACAAACCCACCAATAAAATCTTATATATTAAAAACCCAAAACTAATTTTAGTGGAAATAGATTACACTAATGATCTTTTATCTAAAAACTAATTTTGATTATTTTCTTAATTAAAAAACTTCCATATCTCTAACAGTTATGAATTAATTTAAATTAATTTATTATTATTAATGTGATAGATGTCAATCCCTAACAAATCTCCTTAAAAGACACCTCCTTACCTAATTAATCTATTCTCATTCCTCCTTTCATTGTTAATCTCTCTCCTCGGTATTTTTTTTTCTTTTTTTAACTCTTTAATTTTTTTCCTCTCTAGTTTTCTGTTTGGTTGGTTCCTTTCATTGTGATAAATGCAAAAAAAAAAATTCCTCATTTTATTTTTCTGTCTCTCCCTTCTCTCCATTAATCTAGCAAGAGTGATAGCATATTTTTTTACTCAAAACACAAGTGAAAAAGTTATTATAAGGTGAAAAATGAATTTTTCCTCAAACTACAAGTGAATAAATAAATTTTCACTGGAATATTGTAAGGTGAAAAACGATTTTTTCACAACTCAAGTGAATTTTCACTAAATAATGCATGTTTTAAAAGTTAAAACCTTATTATAAAGTCAAAATAAATAAAAAAACTGTGACAACTGAATTTATCACTAATGTACAAATGAAATAAAAACACAAATTTTCACTGAAAAATATCTTAAGATAGAAAAAGTCCGGTGAAAAACAAATTTATCACTCAAAATCCAAAGGAAAAAAATGTAATTATCACATAAAACAAGGGTGAAAAGAAAAAATTTCACACAAAAAATGCATGTTTCAAAGCCTTTTAAGTTCAAAAAATGCACGAAAACCTACATCTCATTTCCACCTAAGCATCTCAAGTGGGTGAAATAACAATGGGAAACACAAGGATACAAGTCATTGTATACTGTTTATTATATAGTAAGATCCTAAGCACAGAAATTTATAGCGTATGATGGGCCTTATGTGAGAATCACAATAATTACGGGTTTTCTTCTTCATGATGATGATAATAATGGAAGCTCTTCTCGTTGTTTGTTAGCACATAATAGTACGATTGCATCATCTGTATTATTCATTAAAAATATCCAAGGAACAGGAGGAGAAAATGATGTTAATAATGGTGGTATCATGACGCCTGGTCATGGAAACTAGGGTTTATCTTTTTCTATCTTGAAGAAGAAAAGAATCTAATGGCCGTATAAATTCTTGTGAGAGAAACGTGGAAGTCTTATGGAGTAAACGTGGAAGCGTTGTTTCCTTAAATAACGCTTCCCATGGATAATGCAATCAATAAATTCACCATAAAAAAATAAAAAAAACAAATTAAATAAAGGTTAATTTAGCCTAGTTGAAGATTTAAAACTATTAATCTAATCTAAAACTCGAATCTTAACCGTAGATCTTATTTTTTGGGCTAGACATATATACTATCTTATTGTTGGGTTTGCGGAAGAGAGAGAGTTTAAACCTGGTTTCCTCAAAAATTTCCACTATTAGTTATTGGAGGTACCACAACATCAAAAAGCTTGATGATTTTTTTTTTGAAGCATGAGAAACAGAAAGAGCAGCCTAGATAGCTATTACACGTGGGTATCTAGTTCCCACAGAGTCATTTAATAGAATTTGGTTGAGAAAAGGTGGGATGACATGATCCCATATTGTTGTTGATAAATTTCCTACTTGGCTTCCATTTGCTGCAAAATTTGCCAGGCCATATGTTGCTTGATTCCCCTCTCTATAATTATGTTGAATAACACAAAGAGGAATTTGTCGCATTCTCAGTTTTATTTCGGTAATCATTTCTGCAATATACCACGGAGCTTCAACCTCTATTTTTATGAAGCGCATCAGATTTTCCTAGTCCGTCTCAAAGATAACTTTTGGCCATTGTCTATCCGTAACCGTCCTTGATGCCAGCAGAGTTTCCCATGTTTCAGCTATTAGCGCGGTAGTTATTCCTAGTGGTTGTGCAAGAGCCATCAGAGTTTGAGCACTCAAATCTTTGCAAATAAAACCTGCACCCGCCATTCCTAGATGACCCCTAGCAGCACCATCTGTGTTGATCTTTATCCATTCCGAATCCGGTCTTGTCCAACATGCTAAGGTTGTTGTTGTTGTTATGATATTTGCTGGAATAGCCCTGGATGGTGTGTCCCCTGGTAAAACCGGGGGCATAATTGTTTTGGCCCGTTGTTGCTTTAAGGCCTGTGCAAGGATGTTGGCCTGGGGTGTATAGTGTTGTTTGAAAACTAATTCATTTCTGGACGTCCAGAGGTTCCAGAATAAAACTAATACAGAGAAGAAAAAAAAACTTTATGATGGTTAACCTGTAATGCGAATATTTGGTTAAACCATTGAATTTGAATGCGCATGCCGCTTGAAACGAAGATTGCACATTGCCGCATTTTGTTTCGTTTCAAAACTTGTAAAACATAACCGCAAGAAAATGCGATACATATAAACAGTTCTAAGTAAAGTCTACAATTTCATTGCAATCTGTTTCTAACCGATAAACATTGATATTCAAGACCTGATACTCAAACTTTTCATTCAATAACTTCTCAATTTAAAGTAGCTAGTCATTTACATAAATAATTTTAAGGCTTCAATAGAGAGTGAATTGTTGACTGCATCCGTTGTGGTATCAATCAACTGTCGAAGTCGATCGAGCAAGGATTTTTGACTGTCATCCGTGGTGACATTAATTAGTTTGATTGATAAATTGAAAAATAAATAATAATTCGAGTTCAAGCTTATACTTGGTTATTCTCGAAACATAAATTCAAGCAATGGATATTGATAGGTTAATCACCTTTGTGGTTCAGAACAATTTATTGTTCAAGAAACTATGACTGTAAATTTATATGAACCTAAAAACATCAAGTTATTCACGAACTATATAAGGGTTCGCGAACTGCGCAAAAATTTGATGCTCCTGAGTGCACAAGAGATCATGAACCTATTATGAGTTCGCGAACTATGTAATTTAAGGTGTTATTGTACACTTTGCAAATTTACTTTCGTATTAACGAATCTACTTAAGGTTAGCTAACTATGCAATTTTGGGTATATTCCTGGAACTGTTTAAAATTCGCTGTTGTACACGAACCTACTCAAGGGTTCGCGAACTATGTACTTTTGAATATGTTCCTGGACACTATTTGAACATCTTGTACACGAACCTATTAACGGTTTGCAAACTACCATGTTTTTTGGTGTTCCTCAATTCCAACATTGCTTGACGGTTCACGAGGATTTTGGGCAATAATATTGCGGGCTTACTATTATGCACGGTTTTAGAACGACAGTCCTATGTGCACATTCATCTTTATAACTCAAGGCAAAATTCTTGCATGTTTACATGAATCAATTTATATTGATAATTAGTTCGTAAACATAGAAACTAATTCGCGAACTTTGCTTTGTTTTTAAGCAACCTAACCATATTCATCATTATAAATTGAAGACTCTCTACAACTAGGATTCCAATCCTGACATGTTGTGTCCTAGTTGGGGGTAGATTCGTCCTTTAAATACATAGGTCTCCTCGATAAACATAACTAGGTTACGACTTTTGAAGTATTCACTAAGGGATTCGTGAAGCCCGGATAAACTATCTTTTACGCGATAGTTCTTGATATCCGAAATCTTATCTTGGTCATTGTAGTTCTTGTTTGTTCTAAGGTCCGCCTCTTCTGCTGTACGTCTATTCAAGAACTATTACTTTACGAATAAGAATTATATAAATTAAAAAGTTCTCTTCGCCTCAGACTTTATAACTCCACAAGATTCAAATCTGGTTTTAGATTAGTCTTGTGAGATACAATCAATTAGGCATCTATATAACTTTTTGAAGAGAGTAAGATATCCTAACTGTTGAGGTTTGCTTGAAATTTTCTTTACCCTTGAATATCCCTCATAAGAAAACAAATTTCCATTACCTTGATTGAATATCTTTATGAAGGAACTCAATATGTTATATGTTAGACCATATTTTTCAAAGTCTTTACTTCGGCTGAAGCAACTCCTAGGCATGTAAAGGATGTCATTTAGGGGAATCAAGTGCATAGGTTCTTACGAGATCCAAGAGATGAAAGGAGCACGAATGAAGTTGAATTTCTTGGATGGTCGACTCGTTCTCAACTACATTTGAGTCCAAAGTATGATAGTAGGATAGTATTTGTAGCGGTTTAATATAGTGTGATATTAAATATTAATTAAGCACCAAGGTTTTTCTGCACATTGTAGTATTCATCGTTAACAAAAAAAATTGTGTATTGTATTATTTCTTTTCCGTATTATATCGTTTATCTTTATAATTATAATATCACAAATGTTAATCAACCTAGATAATCTTAGCTCAATCGTAGAGAACCTACCAGACTTGTACTACTTGTGAATTCGTGATTGTATCTTTAAAAAATAGATTACGAGACTTGTTCTTGTTGGAATTTGGTTCTTGTACAATTTGGATACGCACTAGGTTGACCTTGATATATAATCAGGTATAAGGATATTTTATTGTTGATCTATACTTATTAGTTGTACAAAAAATTTCCATACAGGTTCGCACGCGAACGAAAAAGTTGGTGGTATCCTAGATACCCTATCCTTTTCAAATATGGATCACAAAATATACTTTTATACATAGGTTATTGTTATATGAAGGTCTAACTTAAAAAGATCAAAAATAAAATTGTCATACATGTACCAAGGAAAATTACATACACATGCATATGAGACACAAAATTGTACCTTGGTGATATAATCACTATTAGATTTTGTTTAGGTTTACATGTATAAATATATGAAAACTTCTATAACATGACTCACAAAAACTCAACCATGGCACGAAAAGTTTACAAAAGAAATTTTAGTGGAGATATTTGAACTGAATTGTGTAAAAAATGAGCACTAAATCCCATTTTGAACCAAAAAGATCTTGAAAAATGGTTACAAGGGTGTATACAACATAAACTTTGATGTGTACAACAAGACCTATATTATTCATATTATAATGTTAATTATTATTATATAGTGGTAAGTTCCTTAAGATGGTACCAAAAAAAATATAACTTATTCCAATAGTTACATTAGTGAAATCAAAATTTCTGCAGTGGATGATCCTATTGTCAAGTTTTGACTTGATGTATTGTTGTTAGGAAATCATTAAGGGGAAAAAATCCCTTTCAAAAGGCCCTGTGACTTGAGTTCGCACAGGGCTCTTGTAAATTAAAGTTCGACTTTGTATGTGACCGTCATGCATATCTGAGTATATACATTTATGAAATCATGCTACCAATATTAAAAAAATAAATAAAAACAACAGAACGAATACTACAATATTCCCGCAAACTACAACTTGCTAAGATAACTAAAATCAAAAGGGAAATTTGATACAATACCCTAGTTTGAAAATCCGACTTAATAACGTATCCCCATTTCTTGAACATTTTTCCAAAATACCCTCACAGTTAAGTTTTCCATCTAAGTTAGTCAACACTAGTTTACTTTTCTAAATTTTATCTATTTACCCTTTACTTGTTGCCACGCTTACCTTCTACGTCACTTTTCAGGTTCGTCGAGCTCGGCTCAGGATCGTTTCACTGTTTTCAGGTTCGTTACATCATTCACCAAAAAAGATTCATCGTTTTCAAGTGTCTTGGCGTTTTTGGTTGGTGGAGAATCGAATCAACCTTCTACAACACTTTTCAGGTTCATCGAGCAAGATTCTGGATCGTTACACTGTTTCAGGTTCTTCGAGCTCGGTTCAAGATCGTCGAATTATTCACCCTCCCCACAAAGAAAATATGGTTCATGGTATAAATATGACTTTTAGTAGGTGAAATAACTGTCAACTATCACTTAACTTTGAAACCCTTATTTGAAAGAAGAAAACAACTGTCATAAAAGATATAAATTTGAAAAGTTCAAAAAATACAGGAGTACTTTAAGCTAGTGTATTTCAAAACAGGAATACTTTATCAAAACAAACTAGGATCGAAAGGAATTCAACGAAAACTAGCAAATCTTTATTTATCGCATCTTAAGGAAATTAAAAACAAAGGAAAATGGAAAATATGGTTTTGATCGAGTGATAGCTAACCCTGTCATTTCTTTGGTTCTTCCAAGGCAATCTTTAGTTGCATAAGTAGATTATATATCAGGTAGCCAGCTCAGGCCTAGCCAGTAGAAAATAACCACCTTAGATCACGTCTGAGATAATCATTAACAAGTATCGGAAAAACCAGGACCTCCATAGTTAAATTTATACCACTCAAATCATCTTCGTCAAGTTTCAAATCATAGCAACTTGGATTTGTTATGCACTTGGTAACATATTGTGGGATTTCGGCTTCATAATTTCCACCAACTACTTTAACTCGACGAAAGAAACTTGATATCCCAAATGCCCCTTATGAAAGCAAATAACCATGATATGTTTGTTAAAGAGGGTTACCGGGATTAGCAGGGGGTACCGTTTGAGTGATTCGACGGTTAGGATCGGATGTAACTTTTTTGTCTCATATGAAATGGTAACCTCCGCTAATTCCGGTAACCCCTTTTAGCAATCATGCAAATAATCACTACCTATTTGAGTTTTTTTTTTATACCCTAGACTACTTCCAAACTCAATAGTTTCCTTAAATTTGAGTGGATTTTAGCGCAATTACACGGTTCGAACCCATACCTCCGCAGTGGAATGGAAAACAGGAACCATTAGACCATTTGATGGTTCTCCACTACCCAGCTATATGAGTTCCAATCAATAGATTCTTTAAATTTGAGTGGATTTTAGCGCAATTACAGGGTTCGAACCCATACCTCCACAGTGGAAGGGAAAACAGGAACCATTAGACCATTTGATGGTTCTCCACTATACCCAGCTATATGAGTTCCAATTAATAGATTCCTTAAATTGGAGTGGATTTTAGCACAATTATAAAGCTCGAACGTCTATCTCCGCAGTAGAAGGGAAAATGGGAACCAGTAGACCATTTGATGATTATCCACTCACTAGCTATATGAGTTCCAATAATTGAAATAGTAAATCCAAAGATTCCAAACATGGACTTTTGAAGATTCCATGCACGACCACATGAGTTGACTAGGTTCACTGGGTAATCACAATTCACACGGCCCTTTTATTAAACCAAAAAAAATAAGATGCAAGTGGCGGTGTCGTTTATTCCTTGTTCACCTCACTAGCGTAAGATAGCCACACCCAATCTCATCATCATCAGTTTCACAGCATGAAGTAACATTGAAGAAAAATTAGGTCAAAAATGGCAGACACAACAAAATTAGGGCAAAAAAATTCATGTAATGCAGAAGAATATTACTAGGGGTTTTAATAATTACCGGGTTCTAATTTATCCGGCGAATTAAATCTCATGTTGAGCTCTTGTTGTAATTGTTTATCTCAACGCCCTTTTGTTCCGTTACCTCCAAATTCTAGGGTTAGTAGGGTTTCTAATCCAATTAGAACCAAGGCGTTTAATCGAAGCTTGCGTTTTGTTGAACTTCAATCTAAATCTTCAGTTAAGGTAAGAGTTAATGTCCTCTGGCTGAAAATTTTGATTTTTTGATTTTTGAAGTTTTTTTTTTGTATTGAATGAATGATTGGTAGAGTTAAAGTTTTTATCATTTTTGTGTAGAAATGGAAGATTTCGTGCTTTAGACATGAAGAAGAATCATGTTCAGGGGAAGGGGAGATGGAGTTTGTCAAAGGGAAGGTGGTTGAAGAAGTGGTTGAGCTGAAATCGGATACAAAAATTGTTGAGAAGAAGGATTTGATTACAAGTCTTCGAGATGTAAGTGTTTATTTGCTATTGTGTTTAATTTTCTAGTTGAATTATTGATTCTGAGTTTGGAAATGAATGTAGTAATTTACAATAGTTTTGGTGGCTGTAAGTGCATTGAATATCCTGTGTTGGATTGGTAAAGCCAAGAGGTGGGAAGTTTGTTTCTATATGGGTTGGTGAAATGCCGCCAAACTAGCTTCTCTTAGATACTTGTAGTTATGTCACTAGTGAACACTTCTATGTGCAATTTCAGTCAATTAAGTGAACTAGTTGCAATCGCCTTAACTCAGCAAAGTTGCATACGAATTTAGGAGGCATTTTGGAACTTGACAGTGCTAAATACTTATATAGGTGTATTTATAAGATTGTTGGTGTTCTTTAGTAAACCGTATATTGTCATTATGTCCAAACACTCAGTTGGTTTAGTTAGCCAGCCGAGCATTCTATAGATATCTAGTATTTAGATTTTGCTGATAGTGGAACTGTTTGTTTCATAAATATTTCATTCTTGTTCAGACTTGTTTTAGTCCCAAGTTCCTGTCAGTAATTTTTAGATACTTCGATAACAGAAGACTCCAATTTATTAAAAAAACCTTAAAGATTGTATTGTAGTATCATAAGTTTCATCGTCTTGTTCATATATTTTTTAGTAACAAGTTACTTTTATCATACTTAAATGCTTTAGATAACCTGAACATTCCGTTTTTCTCAAAATAAATTTGTGTTAGGCAGTTGTGTATCTGGTATCTTTATTCAGGTTACATCCTGACACTACTTTCCAGACAAGTTTTCTTGTTATTTAGATATGTATCTCTTGGTTATAGAAATGCTATGTACGAATTACATACCAGGATATCAGATTGCAACATAGTGCCAAATGTTTATGTGATACTTTGATAACCAGTAGACTCCAATTTATTCAAAAACTTAAAGAGTGTACGTAGTATCGTAAGTCTCATAGTCTTGTTCATATTGGTTGTCACAAGCTACTTTTGTCATTTTTTAATGCTCTAGATAAGGCATATACTACCTCTGTTCCTGCAGAAATATTACTATCACTTTTGCAGAAACGGAGGGAGTATTATTTATATGTCCAAATAGTCAGTTGGTTTAGTTAACCTGTGCCAAGCGGAGATATCTAGTATTTATTGGAGTAAGTGGAAGCAGATTTTGCTAATTGAACTGTTTGTTTCATAATTCTCTAATTCTTGTTCATACTTGTTTTAGTCCCAAGGTCCTGTTAGTCATTTTAAATGCTTTGATAATCAGACAGTAGAACACTCCATTTTATTCAAAAACCTTATGGGTGTATTGTAGTATCATAAGTCTAATATTGTTGTTCAAATTGGTTTTAGTTGCAAGTTTCTTTTACCATTTTAAAATGCTCTAGATACCAGAACGTTCCATTTTCCTCAAAAAATTTGTGGAAGGCAGTTGTGTATCGCGTAGTATCAGTATTCAAGGCACATCATGACACTACTTTCCAGACAAGTTGTTGTTTTGTAAATATGTATCTCTTGGTTCTAGAAATGCTATGAACGAATTGTGTACGAGGATATCAGATTGCATCATTGTGACAAATGTTTATGTGATTTTTTAACAAATGGATGAAGTTTAAGGACATGTAGTACAGTGGGCTTTCAGTTCACTGTTTTAGTTAAATCTTTATAATGAAATTGATTCCTTCAGTAGGGAAATTAGGTAAAAGGCTCCTCAATTAGCCTTGAATCAGAGAACATAGTTTTTGATTAAGCCTAACTCTCTCTGTTCTGTGGTTTTTCCTCAGTTTTTCGATTTTTATGTTACAACTAGACTTACATTCCTTGTCAACAATTTCATTTGAGTTGTATCACTCTTGTGCTCAACAGTGATAAGTCTTGGTTCCTGCAATCGTATCATAATCATGACCCCATTTTCAAGGCTAACTGAGGATCCTCTGACCTTCACTGGACAAAACCGTGTAGATAAGAAATATATACTTTAAATAGAGCTTCACATGTACAAACCCATAATTCCTCAACCAGTTACTAGATTTTGCTCACACCAAAGAGTCAATTAATCAATGACTACCTCAACATCAACCTACTTTCTCTACTACTAAGAATATTATAACCATTATCGAAAATAACTACTGATTTTTTTTTTTAAATATTTTAATTCACTTCCACACTTACACTTATTTCTTATAAAAATGTGATTGTAGTGTACCATGATGTACCAAATGAGTGAGATTTTTTGAGTATGGAAATGAATGTAGTAATGTACAGTAGTTTTGGTGACTGTTGCATTGAGTATCCTGTGTTGTATTGGTAAAGGCAAGTGATAGGCAGTTTGTGCTATTCTGGTTGGTGAAATGCCGTCAAACTAGCTTCTCTTAGCTACTTGTAGTATTTGTATGCAATCTTAGACAACTTAGTGAACTAGTTACAATCGCCTCAACTCAGCAAAATTGCCTATGAGTTGCTCAGAAATTTAAGAAGAACTTCACAGTGTTAAATACTCATATAGGTGAAGTTAGAAGATTGTACGTTGAGGGAACATTTTCTATATCCATTTTCTTTAGTAAGCCGTTATCTTTATGTCCAAATACTCAGTTGGCTTAGTTAGCTTGTGCCAAGCATTCTAGAGATATCTAGTATCTAGTAGAGTAAATGGATGCTGATTTTGCTGATAGAACTATTTGTTTCATAAATCTCTAATTCTTGTTTAGACTTGTTTTAGTCCCAAGTTCCTGTTAGTCATTTTTTAATTCCTTGATAACCAGAACACTCCATTTTATTCAAAGACATACAAGTGTCTCGCAGTATCGTAAGTCTAATATTCTTGTTGAAATTGGTTTTAGTTGCAAGTTCCTTTTATCATTTTTAAATTGTTCTAGATACCAGAACACTCCATTTTCCTCAAAATAAATTTGTGTTAAGTAGTTGTGTATTGTAGTATCAGTGTTCAAGGCACATTCTGACACTACTTTCCAGACAAGTTTCTTGTTTTATAAATATGTATCTCTTGGTTTACCAAAAAGGCTATGTACGAATTATGTACCAGGATATCAAATTGCATCGTTTTTATAGGGTGACTAATGTTTACGAGATTTGTTTCTTCAGTTGGGAAAGTAGGTTATGGTCGAGGACTTAGGGGAGTGATTGTTTTATCGAGTCTTTGATGTTGTGCTATCATGTATGCATTATCTTGTGAGTAGTTATTACCCCTGCTATATACAGGTTATGGGGTTGTACCGAAGAACAGAACCTAAGGAGTTGAAACTTAAACGATATAGAACTATTAGTTTGATATATTCCCTCTTTGTATTGACTATTGGTTCATCACGGTAGAAGGCTCCTCAATTAGCCTTGAATAAGAGGACATAGTTTTCTCCTTAAGGTTAAATCTCTTGTTCCATCATCAAGTTATTCCTCTCAATTTTCTATGCTTGTTATGTTACAACTAGACTTACATTCCTTGGCAGCAATTTTGTTTGAGCTTTATCACTCTTGTACTTAACAATGATACGGCTTGGTTCCTGCAATCATGTCATAATCAAAGAGAAAATGTGATTAGAAAAATAGAGGGATAATTAGGTTTGCAGAGGGGCCTATGATCCCATATTCAAGGCTAACTGAGAATCCTTTGACCTCCTGATGAGTTTGTTATGCCCCTGCATCATCTCCATTAATAAACTGTGACGATAAGAATGATATACTTCAAATAGAGCTCCATACCTACAACCCCTAATGCCACAAAATAGGATTCATAACCAGTTACTAGATTTTGCCCACACCTGAGTCAATTAAACAATGACTACCTTAACAGCAATCTACTTTCTCTACTGCTTGGAATATTATACCCATTATTGGAAATAACTAGTGAATTTTATAATAACAGCTATTTCTTATTATAGTTCTATTGTACCAAATGATTGGGGTTGTTTTGTTTTCTTGTCTAGAGAAAAAATGTTTTACTGAATACCTCGCTTTTGTTCCAGGCAGCAGTTGCAGTTTTTAAAGCATCTGAAAAACCCTGGACGGTACCATGGTCAGCAGAAACAATTATCCAGGTATGTTTTTTCATATTAAACTCCTCCTTTTCTTTTTCGTATCCACCAATGTAGCCAGATCTTAGTATGCGGTTGCCCACTTTTTAGTATACGCCAGTAGCAGGTGAAATAAAATAATTGTAAGTGCAGTGGAAGTGATAACTTATGTTTGTAGTGAAATATTCGAATGGAAAAATGACCAACGTTCGAATTTTCATTCTGTTGGCTTAAGATTTGAATCACAATTCAGAATCTGACTCCTCCCGATAGGAATAAGTGAATTGTATTCAGCTTCCACATGATTATCAGCTAGTGAAGGTTTCTGTGGTTTCAAAGAAACTAATAGCATTAAGTATGAAGTTCACTCTTGATTCTTGTTCTTGGCCTAGTTTGGCCGACACCACAATTCAACTACTTGAATAACCCCGTTATGCACCTGCTCATTCTCCCAACATTTACTTTTACACAGAAATAAAAATAAGAAGAAAATGGGAACAAAAATACTGACTTTACTCTGCAGGTCATGCTTCTGTGGATTGCTGCCTTCTGGTTTGTTGGATCTTGGATAATCCCATTCTTAGCCCATGCGTCAGGCTTTAGTAAAGAATCTCTAACGTATAGAGCTCAAGCCCTATACAGCCTCTTAACGGATGTGGCTGAAGGACTTGCAGGAATTGCAATCCTCCATCGCTGCCTTGACAGGTTTCGACCCCTTCCATCAGACTGGTTCAAGTTCAGCCTTAAAGGAAACTGGCAATTCGACGTGGGGTTGGGATGTCTTATGTTTCCCTTGGTCAACCGGCTATCCCAGGTGAATCTCAACTTGGTACCCCACTTGTCCTCAGCTCCAGTTGTAGTGTCAAGTGTGGAGCAATCAATTGTTGCACGAGACCCAGTGGCTATGGCCCTATACGCCATAGTAGTAGCTGTGTGTGCCCCAGTTTGGGAGGAGATTGTATTTCGAGGGTTTCTCTTGCCTTCACTAACCAAGTACATGCCCGTTTGGTGTGCAATTCTAGTCAGCTCAATCGCTTTTGCACTAGCACATTTCAATGCACAAAGAATGTTGCCTCTCATTTTCCTTGGGATGGTCATGGGAACAGTTTTTGCACGGTCTAGAAATCTTTTGGCGTCAATGTTACTGCACAGTCTTTGGAATGGGTTCGTATTTTTAGATTTAATGAAATAGTATTGTAATTAATTCTTGGCACATCATCTCAATGATAATTCAAACAATATTTTTCCCTTCTCTTGTGCAAATTCTTCTTCTTCTTTTTTTCTTTCTGAAAACACCAAAATCACGCATCTCTAAGAGGATCACCATGGCTGCTACAGTAATTTTCCTAGTTTGTTTTTTTTCCTTTCTTTTCTTGCAGCTGAGCAAAGTAACCGGGGCAATGCAGCCCTACGTTACATCCTGGTCTCCTTGAAACTACATTGATTAAGAGAGGCCACATGAACAACTAAGAGGAACGGCAACAAAAATATGGCACATATGCTAACTAATTCGGCAGCTTGCAGCTGCCCATACGATTCTTGCAACGTTAAATGTACATTCTTCGACCAAATCATCTGTCGAAACTTGGGACCGAATTGTTTGTCGAAACATGTATTATGGACCACGAGAATCTTTCGTTATTTTTAAAAAATGTCTTCGACATATCACCTTCATATATGTGTCTGCATTGTTGTTCATACTGAAAAACAATCGAAACTCTTATCTCTTTACCCACACCATTGTTGGGCTTGTATTTCTTCTCATCTTCAAATATCTCTCAAGTACTACCAAAGAATAGAAAGAAAAAAATGAAGCTCAACTGACCAAATCATTAAGCCAATTTCCTTTTTGTTTGTTTTCTTCTTTTTCATGGCGAGGGACCAAAATTTGAAGTCATTCTCTCCAAACTTTCTCCTCCTTTGAGATCCTTTGCTTTCATGTCCCCATTCTTGCCCGACCAGTTGAGGACCCTTGTCTCCATTTTTGTTGCTTTTGTGAACTTCTTTTCCTCATTTTTTAGCGTCTTTAAGAGACATAAAAGATGAAGTCTTTCGCAATAGCCTTAGAAACTCATGAAGGTTTAAAGACCCTACATTCATGCATTCGTAGACTTATTGCTGTTGGTGGATGTTAAAGCTTCACCAACCTCTTTGCCAATTCCCAACACCATTATATATCTCTATCTACTTTTCTTTTTGATTTTACTTACTTTTTTGCCAGTTTTGTTTGGTTTTTTCGCATACATAGAGGGTGGAAAATGGACAAACTTAAAGTGTTGGTTTGTAGCTTAATTAGGTTTAGAAATTTAACTATTATTAACTTAATTGGTGTAATGTCCCTTCAACCATGGTTGGATGGATGGATGATCTCATGTGCATGATTACTTCTTCGTCGGGTCATTATATAATGGGCTTATATCAAAAGAGAAGAAGAAGAAGATATCTACCAATTTGCAGCAATTATTGATAAAAATGAGCTCATGATCAAGAAAAAAATTGCTAAATATGTCTCAATAATGCTAATATGAACACTGAATTTTTCAGCTTGTTGTAGAAGGGGGTTTTGCCAACTTGGTCCTTTTGGACGATGTATATACACCCTTTTATTTGTCCAAAGGTTCCTAAAAACATATTTATTAGAAGAAAAATTAGTGTTCAAACGTATAGGAGAAAGTAATGCACTGTTATGCCATTGACATTCCATAAGAAAAAAATAAAATAAAAATTATGCTACTGACATATTCTCATATTCATAAGCATTTGCTCATCAAATGAGATATCCTTTGAGAGATACATTTGGAGAACAAAATGGTCGACTCTAAGATGCAATGATGGCCAGTTTGAGAAGGTGCGAAGCCAAGCACAAACACCACTTACCAACTGACTTTCAAAGCTCTACCAAATCCCGTAGATTTTTTTTTTCATCATCTGTCTTTAATAAAAAAATAAAACTATCGACCCTTCCACCTAAAATCCCGACTCACCATTAAATAAGTATATCAAAAATTTAAGAACGCATTAACTTCCCATGTTCTTTAGGATTCTCGCAAGAATATCTACTAGTTTATGTGCAAGCACCTAACCGTGTGGAGCCTAGGCCCTCCCTGCCTATGGCACATATATTTAATAGAAAAGCAGCAATCAAGGCATCTGCTTGGGAGGTATGGTTGAAAAGATGAAGAAGAAGAAGAAAATCAATCAAGATTCTAGTAGTATTTTTGAAGCTACATTTATTGTACTAAAACACCATTTAATACCACCCCATAATTCAGTGACCCCCTTTCTTTCACTTTACATTAAAGTCCAAATTAATGACCAAAATAACCTTGAGTATCTTAATTAAGAACCAAATCAACCGACCATATTTTCTTAAATTAACAATTTCGGCTACTCGCCTAAAGAAAAATTATTTTATCATCAACTTGTCACTTCTAGAACGATAATCTCATTTCATATACCCTATTTATATAGATGATGCAATGTGAGTAGTAACATAATTTTTTATTATTCGCGTCGACAATGATCAACATATATATTGACGTTAAATTAATGCAAGAAAAAAGAGCAAAATTATATTAGTTTGATCAAAGAATACATTTGACGTGGTCGGACACAAGTCTATATATCCCCTAAACGCGTTTGGTCGAGTAATGAAAAAATCTGAAATATTGATAAAAATAATCAAAAAAAGTAGATAAGAGAATCTAAGAAATTAAACTTTTTTTCGATTTAAAATAGTGGTTTTTGATAAATTGAAAAGTTAATGAATAATGTGGTTGATGGTTATGATTAAATCATCAAAGATTAATTTAGGACCCATGCAAAAAGAAAATGGTATCAATCAAATTTTATTCTTTCTTTGATAAAATTTTAAGAAAATGAAACAAAAATGAAATAGATGGACACAAGAGAAATGAAAAGAATTTATTAGAGGTATAGTATTTATGGTGCATGAAATAAGCAGGATCACATGTTATGACCTTTTATGGACAAATCAATGTCATCATCTCATCGAATATAATTGTTTCATGCCTTATCTTCAAACAAGAACCCTTTCTCCATCTCCGACATCAACCAACTGGAACCAAATCTAATAAACTTTTAATCTAACTGTAGGAAAAAAAACAGATGAATTGTATTGCTTTCGGAGACTCAATCCCACTTTTTTTGTGTGGTAAGAGTCATATCATATCTAGGGACGAACGTCACAGACCTATGAGAGGGTTAATCCGGGCTTTAACTCGGATAACCCCTGTCTGGTTATCTTTACAAGAAAAGAAAAACTTTTTCCTTAATTTTTGGGTTTGCTTTTAATGATATCTTAGATCGCAAAACAAATGTTTGTGCATCCAGGTCTGTCCGTGATCATATTTAATCATTTGCGGAGTGATCATGTTCTTTCGATGAAAATATCCTACCGTATTAAAAAAAAAATACGTAAAAAATTATTTTAAATACATTTAAATTTTGAGGTCACAAAAACAACAAGGGCGCTCAAGTCATTTTAACATGATTCCTCATTTAATAGGGGCAGTTTCGTCATTTTGCACGTGACAACCTTTACTCAGCGCTTCTACTCCTCCTTTTTAAATGTTTCTCTAGCTGGTCCTTTGTTCATTCACTCATCATCACATTCACAATTTACAGACAAAGAAAGAGAGATTGAGAGAAGATCTTCAGAAACAAGAGAATTCATCAATGGAAGGAAATACAGGCACAGCAACAATCTCAATTGAAAGCTTCTCATACAGATGGTTAGTAAACTTAAAATCAACACTTGAAAGTTTAGATGATGATCATCTAACATCATCAGATATTGAAGCTGCAGCATTTATAGTAATGGATCCCAAAAATACACCATCAAAAAGATTCTTAGTAGATGATTTCAATTTCCCAACTACTCCATCATCAATTCATAACAACACCCACAACAATTTCAGTCTTGTTCATGCCGAAGAATTATTCTCTAATGGAACTTTTCTTATCCCAGCTGGTACTACTCTGTTTTCAACTAAGAAGATTGAAAAATCCATTGATAATGGAATTAACTCAAGCCCCGTGAATTCAAAACCACTGAAAAACAATATAGTGATTTCAATTCATCAAATTCACTCAATATTTGCAAAGAAATGTTGGAAATCATCTAAGAAGATGTTTAGAAAATGTCTTATTGGGTTATTCAGTAATCATAACGATAAGACTACTGTTTATTCATCATCTTCATCACCTTCATCATCACCAAAATCATTGGTCAGTTCAAGATCATTATTAGTTGATAGAAGAAGAAGAAATTCACAAAATCTCAACAGGTCTATGTCTTCACCATCATCATTAACAACAAATACTACTACAATTGCACCCGAAGGATCTATTTATGAAGCGGTTCTTCATTGCAAGAAATCCATTGGTATGTTCTTGACATCATAATCATTCAGTTTCAATTTAGACTCTTGTTTACCATTTTAGAATGTTTTTTCTTTGTACTTATGAGTCAAGTCAACACAGGTTGACTTTGGTCAAGTTTTTTTCTTCACTGAAACAAGGATTGATTTAACATTTGATTTCTTCTGTTTTTTTTTCAGAAAAGTGAGCAAGACTATATGTTCTCTTTGGACATAAGAAAAGCTAGATTGCTCCGGGGATTATCGGATTCCACGACGAGTTACTAAATTCAATATGATGGAAGAGTCGGTAGTAGCAACGCTCGGTGGAATTTGGTAAAGAGGGAGCTAAAGAAGTGAAGACTATTTTTATTAGGTGTTTAGGGTTCATCATATACATAATGACATAGAAGAGCAAAGAGAGAGAGGTCTTACAGAAGATCCTCCTTATTATTAATCATTTTTGCTTATTTCCTCTGTTGTGAACAGATTGTATTTACTTTGTCCTTTTGAGGTTATTAAGATGGAAAGAGTAAATAAAACATTTGTAAATAGATGATTAATATTTTATTATTGTAATGCTCATGAATAAACTAGTCTGCTGATGAATTTCAAATTCAAATTGTGGGAATCAAGAATCAACTTGGAGTCGGCCAGATTACTAGTTCGAAAGGCGTGATCGACTAATTGTTGATTGTTGATACCCACAAACTGAATCGTCAACATCTTAGTTCTTATACATAATACAAATGCGAATTTCGTGGGTACTTTAATTTTTATTCCATAATCTGAGTTTGTCAAGATGGTAAATGCTATGCTCGCCATTCATTTTGTGAACCATTCCATTCTTGTACATGCTCATATGTAATGTTTACTATTCAATCACATGCATTTACTATGCTTACTTTTACACGTCTTTTGCTTTTCTTCTAATGCCTTTTGATTCCTAATTTTGTCAAAAGCTAGGCTTTCTTTCTTGTCATATAAATTTTCCTATTCAAACCCACGGTGGAGGTAGAAAAGCCAAAATAAATAAAGCATCCAGCTTTGGTTTGGGGTTGAACTTAACTTTTAACCCTTCTTTAGTTCATAGCAAAATTTAGCTAGAAAACAATTTTCATTGCCTAATGCTAATTACAAATAGGTGAGAAAAAATCCAATTTATGATGCTTCCAGAAACTTCATTTTAGGATTTTGGTAATGTCTTCCGATGATGAAAAAAGAGAGGAAAGATTACTAGTAGGAGGTGCCAATTTACTTGGGAGTATACTAAATTCCATATAATTTACCTTTGAAATGGTACACCCCTATCACATTGGTACGCCCTATTAATATCCATGGAATTTTTTTTGACATTTCAACAATTTCATTTAGGTTGATAATTTATTTGAAATACCTTCTCAAACACCAAAAAGTCTTCACTCCTAACTTCTTCTCACTTGTTCAAGTTTTATCTTTTTGTGCAATTTTTTTTATTTTTTTATTTGAGTTTGAAATTTGAAGATTTTAGTTAAGTCACAAGATTCTAATAGATAGACTCATTGCTCATAGACCCACCAATGAACAGTACCACGTGAATGTCAACATTATAAAACAAAACTTGTTTTTAATTTATAGCTTTCTTGAGGTGTAAATTTTGGATGTGAGTTCTTATATTTTAGCAGCAGCTTGCATCAAAATCTAACCAAAGCCGTGATATTCCATCCTCCATCCATCAGTTGTAGAGTTTCACTTTTCAGTGCTTGGCTGTGGTGGGTTTGACATTAGCGTTGTTTAAGAAACATTGATAACAATTTGTCCTAGACCTTCCATGGCAGTGTACTGTTGGCATTTGGCAACAACCCATGTTGCAGCCAACATTTGCAGCTATACAGACAAATTATACCCATATTATAGTTTGATCAATTATGCTCAACTCTCATCTGTTTCGAGTAAGACATCGATAACGGTACGAAACATAATAAATTTCTCTTGTTTTTTTGATAGGAATTATGTATTATGTATAGTTGCATAAATATCAGAAGAGAACAGAGAAGAGACATGGACAAAAAAATGAGTTTAAAGACAGGCCTGGATTTCATGGCATTGTCTGCTCTCTACTACTAGTTGCTGTTTTTGTTTTCCTATTCTCTACCCATGAAATTAAGCATGGAAACAGGTAGTTGTTTTGTTTGCCCGTTTTAGCAAAATTTGCTTGGTTAGGTTTAAAGGAGACCAAGAACCCCCATATCATTAGATACTGTTATTGATAATTGGTGGCATTAAACAGATGTGAAGAGTTTAGTTATGTATCAGTCATGAACAGTTACTTGCGTGCGGTTCTTTTTTACGATCCAGACAAAGAATACGAAATCCTCGAAAAATCCATACTTACATAAGAAACGTACAAGCATTTTCATGGGGAAGATTTTTTTTTTTTCACGTCATGTTTAGTTTGTAATGACGCGAAATATTTCTGTATTATCTAGAGGTTCCTCAAAATTTCGTTAGCTACATGATTATAGTGCATAATCTTAATTATCATCATTTATAGCTATCGAGAAAAGTAATTAAATTGTGGAGTTCTTGCTAATTACCTTATTAATGATCAGTTCTCTCAAATAATGCAACATTATGTTCAAAATTTCATTATTATGAAAATGACTTGAAAAATAAATATTTTTATTATTAAGATTTAATTTTTCGTCCATAACACTATAATAACCTTGATAAGAAGTGAGAACAATGGTGATACCTCATATGGCATATGTAAAAAAGTACAACGCCATCAGCATACCAAACCGGATCAAACTTCGGTTATGTGGCTAGACAAGAGAGGACTCGATGTACTTAGAATCAGAAGAGGTTGTTGGTGTTAGAGAGGATTCATTGTTTTTACCCTCCTTTAATCCTTTCGGTTTTCTGCGAAACTTCTTACTTGGCTTTGCTTTCTTTTGTGCAATGGCAATGACAATGTCATTAGGGAAAAGGTTTTGTAATACAAAAGCATGGTAAACAGTGGAGATCAGAAGAGCAGTTACTACGCAGGTAGAGATAGCCGAGAGTATGACTGACATAGTTTGTGTCAATGGATTTTTTACTACATTTGAGTATCTGATTGTTGCGATGGAAGCCCCTGACATTGGAAATGTGTAAGCCCACCATGACAGGGAGAACCTACAAATTGCAACATGTAAAATACAACTTCAAAAACTTACACCGAAGATTCGTTTCAAGAAAAGTGATACTTTCACTTTTTCATTTTTGCCTAAACGAGGGAGTATAATTTACCTGAATCCTCTGAAGAAATTTATCCGAACAGCCTGTAAAATGCAGCAAAAGAACGGAACAAGAATATAATCAGGGGATTTATTTGGTTAAGTATTATTGATTTCTTGATAGAAAGAAAGAAACATACCAATGAGCAGTAGAGGAACAAGCCAATGAAGTAGCAAATCTTCGACCCGCAATCGAACGTTCCTTGAATCCTTGCCCATGCCATAGAAGCAACACTAGGTCCAGCAACAAACAGGAAGAAAACAGGATGAAGCTCCTTTGGAAGGGTCTCATTTGTAGGAAGTCTTTGGTACAGAGTAACAAATAAAACCACGTAGTGCGCTAACCCTACGCCAAAGAAGAAAATAGGCCCTTCTTTTAATCCATTTGATGCTCCTAACAATGCACCAACAAAGTTCCCAATAATGGAGAGATGATTTGAAGGATTTGCCACTTTTGAGAGCCTACGTTGACCCCCTGACATCCATTGCCCGTATATTTTAAGTTCGAGACACAAGATTGGGGTCATCAGAATATACCATGAAGCAGCATGCAGGGTTTCAACATGCGATGGAGGAATCCCGAGTGCCAAGAACAGTAAAGTTACCCATGGTGCAAAGAAAAAGTTGACGCGTATTGGGTGAAAGTACTCACGGCGAACTGCTTCGAAGTAAAACACAACTTTGAGAAAGTAAATGAAAAACACTATGGAAGTGATAATAACTGCGATCCACCATAGAATGAGGTTGACAGCCATGCTTATATGGAGAAATCTTGTTGACGGAGATGTAGCTAGCGCCTTCCATAGGTTGGCTTGGCTGCTAACTCCAAGGCATATACTAAATGCAGAGACAGGAAAACGGAGAAGAAATGGCCACTTCTTGTCTTTTGGAAGAACCAGTTCCTCTGTATCCTGCAAAAGGAAAGGGTTGAACGGAATCAGACTAACAGAGTATCTGTTTTTACTGACTCCGTGCAATCTTACTCGGTACGAGCTAGATGTCAGACCGTTTGTTTTTAGTTTGAGTCAGATCTGATTCAGACCCAACCTTGTCTCAAACCCGTTTGAGTCTGGTAAACTTATGGGGCAAAGCCAGTGACTCACATATTTGTGAGTCAGATCCGGCTCAAAAAACAAACACATTGAGTCAGATCCAAAGGAGTCAGATGATTTCAATCAGATTCAGACGAGTCAGATCCAACTAACAAATCAGAGAACAAAAACAAGTAAACATACCCTGAGAGTTTCCAGTTCAGGGCCTTTGAGTGCATCGAAATAGCGATGCACAGGTAAGTTCTCCATCTCAGCATTCTGTGGAACATTAGCCTCATCTTCATCAGGTGATTGTTGCTTTCCGCGTAAATGTGATAACTGCCTCTCAAATTTCCCAGACCATGTTTTGAAAGAATCAAATCTTTTATCCTTTAATCTATCAATCCGTGACTTTCCTGCCGGAAGCTCCTCTGCATTTGTTGTGCTACCTGACGTTATAGGCAGAGAGTGAAAAATCGCATTATTTGTTTGTTTGTTGTTAGCAGTTTCGTACCCAACAGGACGGCCTGGTTTCCCAATTTGTATACCTGTTCCAACACTACGACTGAAGAGAACTTTTCTTGCGTCTTCAACGTTAACCCCTAAAGGAGAACATGGCATGCTTATCGAAACGGATCCCATTTGGTGGGATTCATCAATGGCTTCAGATGCATTTGAGTCACTCTAGAATATCATATATGTATATAAAATGTTAAAACCACGACATGCGAAAACTGTTGAAGGTAGAGCTAATCTTAAACGGTGTGACTTACCATAGCATTTACAAGATCAGTTAATGGACTCGAAGTTGGAACCCCTATGAGGTGAGACCGATGATTTGGCGCAGAACTCTCTGCTACGTCATCCAAGCCAGTGAATGTTATGGGAGTTTCAATTTTGAAGCTGGATGGTTGTTCTTCAGCAAATCTTTCCTTGGGTGAAGTCATGACAGTGAACTGATATCTACGCCAAGCAAACGATTTCGGCTACGTCAGGCTCTCTCACAATGTAAAGAGAAAAAGGAAATGCAGAATATGTCTACTTCAAGATGGATGAATGAAGTTGATTCGTAAAAACACACATACACACAAAGTAGACATGATAGAGTTAGTTAGATCATCTAAGAAGCACACTGACCAACTATAGCCTCCCAACTGATCAAAGAATGTTTGAATGTGCAACCACGAAAACCGACTATTTGTAGATACCAAAATGCCAAATTGTGCTGGAGCTTGAGGCTAAATTCCACTAGCTTATTCAATTTCCCATTAAACATGCGCGCCCATTATGCTCTTTCCACTAGTGTCTAACCACTGCAAAAACAAGTTCAGCATAATCTTCATTGAGTCCTACCTATAACGGGTAGTGATCTTTCTATTCTTCCAACCTATAGGTTTAGGTACTCTTTTCCTTACGTTTTTTTTCTTTCTCTGGTGGTTTTGGCTTCATGTTCACCACCCTTTTTGTATTCTTTGGACTCTGGATTGAGCTATAAGGTAGGCAGGGCCGCAGGGGAATACCTCAGACCACATACTTTGAGGAAGTGACTCCATATTCTTGTCGGGAAATGACAATGAAAATCTGATAGATCGATGTAAGCTGTCTCCAGTGGTTGATTGCAAAAAGCGCAGCCACTAACCAGCTCCACCTCCCCTTCGCATGTAATCAGGATTCACGAGTACTGATCTAACATACCTCCTAAAATAACAATATAGCTCCACAGGATTGTGCGTCTTCCAAATATTTAGAATCAAATGTCATTCGACATTCCATTCCCTGAAATGTCTAGATTCCTCTCTACGATTTCCACTATGTCTTGCTAAACATAATTTTCTGAACTTATTTGCTCTAAAAGGCTAGACAAGTTTATTCTCACAAAATTTTCAAACATTCTTGGAAAGACCACGTTCCAGTAGGAAATTCATAAACAAGTGAATCGAAAGGATAACCACTCAATTAGATGTCTTACGAATGTATCAAACGAAATCAAGAGAAGATCAACAACACTGATGAAACCACCAATTAATTATATTCTGCTCAAATACAGAATCTATCAAATGTTAAAGTAATCGACGAATGACTAAAAATTCCTTAGAAACTAATTCATGGCCACACAAATTCTTATCTCCAAGGTATATGCCTCTGATTATCCGTTCTTGTCTTGGTAGGTTATAATACGAATCAACAAAGAAATCAAATTAACATATCAAAACCGAAAGCTACTACTACTATTACTTACCGATAATGTTGATTGACAGAACCCGCCTTCCCTTTTGATAAAATGATAGAATATCCGAGCTATAAGCTGAGACTGAACGTTTTTCCACTTCTCAGATCCAGAGAAGAGTCAGAAGAATGCCCAAAACACAAAAACCAGGTAAGATAAATAAGTAGCCAACCAACATATAAGTACATAGCACTCATATCCAGCCAAAAAGGGAAGCAACCTAGCAGGACTAATAAATGTGATTGCCATGTTAACTTTGGATTTGTTTTTGCGTAGAAATCAAATCAGATCAATAAGTGATACCATAATTCAATCCGATCCGACAATTACCCATCTGGTGTGGGCCAAGTTCTGCAAGAAAATGGAAAAGGATAAAAGACCAAAATGATCATGAACAGAGAATCCAATATATTTTCGAAAAAAGAAAAAGTGAAATGTAGTCGATCGAATCATCATCCAAGTCGACATTGTTTATACAATGTTATTATGAATAAGCATATCAAAACAACAAAACGTAAGTACTAGAAAAAGAACTAAAATTTGCTAAAGGATGATCAAATTCTTAATACCACGTATCGTTATCGCTATTGATAGTGATTTTATTTATCATGGAAGCACCAATCTTCAACATGTTCATGAAAACGAAATAAAACAGTCAAACATGTACAACTCACAACTGTCACTAGCTACATCCAAATTGGATACAGTATATATTTTTTCTTTTGAATTTGGACTTGATTTGTCTAATCCCAAAAACACTAGGTGTCCTAGAAAGTTCTCCGAAATGGAATAGAACTGTGTTGCCATTGGTGTAAGCAAAATATTTGCTCAAAAGATGTCCGGGTAGAGTTAACTCCGATTTAACTCGGTTGTATACAAATCCATTCTGATTTATTGATTGAATCAAATTTGTAAATGTCAACTACAAGGTTGTAAATGTAGTTGCAGGAAACCCTTCAAGCTACACCCAAGTGATACTATCAAATAAATCTAAGACATGATGGAAAAATCTCTAATTTAATTTTATTAAGAACATGACCAAATACAAATGTAATATAAGAAAACCCTAACTTAGAGGATAAATAACTTTCTTTTTCCTAAATTCCTCACCTAGACTCTCAAAAAGGTGTCTCTCTTACAATGGTTTCTGGTCCCTTTTATAGGAGGTTACATAGTGGAGGACAGCTAATAAAGCCCTTTAATTCGGATCTGAGAGAGTGATGCTATCGCGCTTGTATTATCACCGTGTTGGACTTCACATGTTAAATGTGACTCTCGTGACGTCATCGCGTTCGTCGGTAGTGACGTAGTGGGCTTGTTAATTTCGCCTTTGAGTAATTGCTTCCAGATGATCTTCTCGCGCTCTTATTGGTTGAGCGGTATTTTGTATCCACAATGAAATCGTAAATCGCAACGCAAATCGTTTTTTCAATTTTGCGAATCGAAGATTCTTAGTCATTTTAATGTTTATATGGAAATCTGATAAAACATATGATAAAAACTGAATAAGTACAATGTAAAAAAAGATCGTAGTCTGGTGGTTTGATTACTCTCTAGTACGAGAGGGGTCGGGAGTTCGAATCTCCTCATAAATTTTTTTTAAAACTACTGATGACCACCCAATTCAATGGTCAAAGCGGTCAAAATCGCATAATTAGAGGGGTCGGGAGTTCGAATCTCCTCAGAAGTTTATTTTTAAACTACTAATGACCACCCCGCGGTCAAAATCGCATAATTTATTTGAAGCAGAGCCGGGCCTGAGGCCGTGCAGGGTGTGCGACCGCACAGGGCCCAGCTCTGCCAGGTTCCTTTTTCCCTATGGACCTATGGTGTATACTCACTTTCCCCTCTAAGCCTAGTAAGCCAACCTATCAAAGAACGGATTTTTGGGTAAAAATGGAGGGGGACTATTTTGTGATAGGAATGTCTACCCTATACTTATAAGGGATGTCCTAAAGTGTGGAAATGACTAACCTACCCTTAACCTAATTTAATTTAAAACCAACCTAATAACCACCTATATATATATAACCACCACCTCCTCCCACCACCGCCCATCACCTCCAACTACCACCACCACCTCTATGTATATAGCTTAATTTAAATCATTAACGAAGATATTTTCACAAACCCATTACTTGTCATTCGTTTTTGGTTGAAGAAATGAGAAGTAATCATCAAAATGAGTTGAAAATGAAAGTTGCAGAGAGAAGTTCGTCTAGGAATTATGTGAAACAGTTTGTCGAACTAGCCAAACTCAGCTTTAATGGAGTTTTTTCTTTCAGAAAAAAGTTCGGTTACCTCGCAAAAAAAAATTCCCAGTCGAACTTTTAGTTCGGTCACGTCGCAACTTTTTTTCGTTTTTTTCCTAGCCGAATTTTTAGTTCGGTTTTGTCGCAATTTTTTTCTAATAACCGAACTTTTTTTTGAAAACCTATATATTGAGTTCGGTTACGTCGAGAAAAAAATTCCTAGCCGAACTTTTAGTTCGGTTACGTCGCAACTTTCTTTTTCCTAGCCGAACTTTTCTCTGAAAGCAAAAACTCCATCAAAGCTGAGTTCGGCTACCTGTGTCTTCAGAACCATTAGCCGAACTACACTTGCAGATGAGTTCGGCTACCTGTTCTTCAGATGTCGCAGCCGAACTTCATTTCCATGGTTGAAATCAGTTTATAAATTTCTCATTTTTTCGAAAGTTTTTGTCAATTCAAGCAACATTAACTAAATTTGAAGTATACCTAAGTACCCAAAACCCTCATTTCGAAATCAACCATCTTAAAAAAAAAAACCTAGACCCCCTTCTTCTTAAAAATTATTCTTGTAAAAACACTCAGCTAATTAATCTAACCTCACTAATCAATCATTACACTAACACTAATTAATCATTACACTAACTAATTTAATCACCAAGGGCAAGTTTGGTATTAGAAAAACACTAAGTTAAGGGGTGGCTCAAATTTACTTCAAATATCCACCCCAAAATAGAAGAGTAGTCCCCCACCTTTTTTGAGTAGTCCCCAAAACATCATTCAATTTCTATGTGGTTTTTCCCACGGTTTGTGAAGAATTTTTGTAATTATTTCTGTTCAAATCTCGGATTTTTTTTTTTACTTCTTGCGATTACTAAGGAGTCAATAACTAGTATCGATGAGCATGTATACCTTCAAGAAGGAAGAATTGTCTCCAAACTTAGAAAGCTTTTTAATTTAGTGTACTAGTATGTAACCCGTGTTACGCATTGGATCTGATGGGAATTGCCGATTGGTGTGGCGGGACTTCGTCCTGTACCCGTGGTCCAGATTCATTGGGACATCCTTAAATCGAACGTGTGACCTTAGGGGAGATAGTTAAAGTTCCTCGATCCACTAGGCTGACTAATTGATTTTGTTATATTTTTTCGGCTCCTGACTATCAATACATTTTAAATCTTTATCATATTATCACCGCAGGCACCTGCCCATGCCTATATATTTTGAGTTTGCTTCGGGAATTCTTGTTCTTGTAGGTGCACATTAAGAGTTACCGTTCGCGTCAAAAAAAAATATACAAAAAATTGACCTTATAAAAGGCCCTGCGATTTTTTTTTCGCACAGGGCCCTTCTAGACTCAGGACCGGCTCTGATTTGAAGAATCATCACGATTCTAAAAGGATTTGATTCAACATAATGACTTGAATCGTTATGGAAAAAAATGATCGATTTGAGAGTCGCACGATTTTAAAAACCATTGTCAACTAACTTAACAAAATCGGTCTCTCTGTGATAAATTGGTTGTATACAAATCCATTCTGAGTATTGAAGACGACAATGGATCTGTTGTTCGCTTTAGTTAACTACAGTTAGCAATTGATATTAGCCCAGTTGGCCAGGGGTTGGGCTCCCAACCTATAGATTGCGGGTTCAATTCCCGCATTGATCGTGTCAAAAAAAAAAAAAAAAAAAAATTGGTCTCTCCGAGTTAACTCAGTTATAAAAAAAATCTACGGTAAAAAATGTCTCTCCGAGTTAATCAGGTGTAGGCGTAGCTGAGGAGTACACTTTCTAAATACTACGGGTTTCATAGGTTGAATTTTGCTGGGAAAAATTAGTTACAACACCCGCTATTTGTCATAACTAGCGTTTGTAGTCCAACGAGTTAGGATAATGGTTCGACTCCCGGCAGACTCAATCTGTTTTTTCCTTAACGACGACGGTTTGCTGCCATCTTTTGAGTGATTAGTTTTGTAATCTTGTAGGTACATAATGTTTGCAGAGGCATTTTTTCTATTTGTACTCTGCCCTGCCAACCTCCATAATTAGTACGTAACTCGGTGTTCGCCAAGGTTGTGTCCAAAGTGGACTGACGTCTCATACTGGACGTGGCTAATAACTTAATAAGTGTAGAGGACTGCGCAGGCTGCCATCTTTGTTGCAATGTCTAAATTTTGCTCGCAGGTCGCTTTGTTCGTCGGCCCCGTAGCAGTAATCTAGCGAAGCAACAATTCAATAATACATCTACAGCGAAGGTCTAGCAATGGTGTAAGCCTATTTATTACTATCGGCTATTTTAAGGAAATTACTATCAGCTAGTTTAAGGAAAGTGGATGTTTGAGTTGGCGTGGCTATTAAGCCAAGTACAGTTTCTATATACAACGTTTCCTAGTTTGACTTTTTCTATATTGCTGACCAAGACTAGCGTTTATAAATAAGATGAGCTAGGGAGGTTCAGTAAAAGCTTGTGAGGCGTGAGATACAGGAGAGATCAATACGTGAGAGGAGAGGAACAAAGAAGAGATACAGAAGCTTGTCTGGTTAACAATGGCAGCTCCTGGTGATGTAAAATCTCGTTATGAATTCCGCAAAGAATTAGCTAAGTGTGGTAAGTCACAAATTATACCAATTTTTTAGTTTGATCACTTATGCTCAACTCTCATCTGTTTTGAGTAGGACATCGATAACGGCACGGAATCATAATATTTTTATTTATTTATGGGAATTATGCATAGAGTGTATAGTTGCATAACTATAAGAAGAGAACAAAGGCAACAGAGAAGAGACATGGACAAAAAAATGAGTTCAAAAACAAGCATGGATTTCATGGCATTGTAATGTCTGCTCTCTTTACTACTTGCTGTTTTTGTTTTCTTATTCTCTGAATCTCTACCCATGAAATTAAGCATGGAAACAGGTAGTTGTTTTGTTTGCCTGTTTAAGCAAAGTTTGATTGGTTAAACCAAGAACCCCGTATATGAATAGATACTGTTAATGATAATTGGTGGCGTAAAACAGATGTGAAGAGTTTAGTTTCGTGTTAGCCATGATGAACAGTTAATCGCCTTCGCTACTTTTTTTACGACCCGGACAAAGAATACGCCACTTTTAACGCGTCACTGAGATGAAAGCCTAAGAGCTGATGCAAGCTCATTTTATTTGAAGAATCTTTACTGTCATCAGAAATATACAAGCATTTTCATGGGGAAGAATATTATTTCGCGCCATTTATACTTGTAATGACGCGAAATTTTCTGTATTAGATAGAAGAATAAGCCGCCACATTAAGGAGGTTCCTCAAAATCTCGCTTGCTACATGAATGTAATGCATAATCTTAACATCAGTTATAGCTGTCGAGAAAGTGATCAAGTTGCGGGGTTCTTGGTAATCACCTTATTAGTGATCAGTTCTCTCAAATAATGCAACAATAATGAATCAATAATGTTAATTAAGATTTGATTTCTCGTCACCGTAAAAAGGCTTCAGCAAACACAGACTACGAACATACAGAGTACAGACAAGAGCAAAAATAAGTCAAAAGCAACCGGAAAAGGAAAAAAAATCAAAAGCAGAAGTCTATTTCAAAAGTCATAAGCAAAAATAACTTCTGACGAGCCTTTCCCATATGCTTATTTAAGGAAACATCGAAGCCCTTACATAGCACACGACACGGCTGAGCTTCAGTAGAAAGATATCACCTGCGTGTAATCAAAATCAAAACTATTTTCTTATTTCCCAGGGTTTTGCAATTTTTGTTTGTTGGATCCTTTCAAGCAATATCATGTATACAATGGAGGGAACGTTGTTGGAATCTGATAATGAAATTCGCAAAGGAGGGTTATGCGTTCCTCCTGGAAAAGATCGGGTAATTTTTCGAACCCCAGAGAAGAAGTCTCTTCTAGGTTTAGATGTTCTTGCTAATGCAAAACGAGAAGCTGTTTTCAGGGTTCCGAAACGCTATCGAAGGAACAGCGCAATAGATGATTCTCCAAGAAGAGATTACAGGGATTCTAGGTCACCAGAGAGTAGAAATGTCAGACAAAGATACGATGATAATGGTAGAAAAACGCCCAATTATCGAAACAGCGATGATCAGAGGTACCGGAGAAGAAGATCTGATTGGGATGATGGAAGATGGGAATGGGAAGACACCCCAATTAGGGATGGACGATGTTCTACACCTAGCCGGAGGAGCCGCCGGAATTCACCAGCTCCAATGTTAGGTGGTTTATCATCACCTGATGGGCGTTTGGTGTCGCCATGGCTGGGCGGCGATACACCTTCTGCTGCCGCTTCTTCTTCATGGGACTATGTGTCTCCATCTCCGGCCCCAATACGTGCTGTCGGAAATTGTAAGGGTAATGGTGCAGATGAACGTTCTTCTTCCAGTTTGTCAGAAAGTCATGAGATGACTGAAAATTTGCGATTACAGATGGAGTACGAGGCTGATCGAGCGTGGTATGATAGAGACGACGAGGGTAACACTGCATTTGATGGTGACAGCACATTAGCTTTTTTGGGTGATGAGGCTTCTTTCACAAAGAAAAAGGCAGAAGTGGCAAAGAAACTGTTCGCAGGGATGGAAGTTTAATGTCGCTTGCACAGAGCAAGAAATTGTCGCAGAGGACTATGGATAATGTGCAGTGGGAAGACCGGCAACTTCTGAGACTGTTAGAGGAACAAATGTGCAAACGGAATTTGAAGATGAGGATGAATGCAGAGTGAATTTCCTTATTCATGATACGAAGCTGCTTTTCCTGAACGAAAAAGTTGTCTTCACCAAACAAGCCGATCCTATTGTGCCATTGAAGGATCCCACTTCAGATATGGCAATTATATCGCGTAAAGGATCTGCACTGGTCAGGGAAATCCATGAGAAACGGATGCAGAATAAATCTCGTCGGAGGTTTTGGGAACTTGCAGGATCAAAGCTTGGTGACATCCTGGGTGTTGAGAAGACAGCTGAGCAAATTGATGCGGATACTGCTGTAGTTGGGGATGAGGGTGAAATCGACTTCAAAGAGGATGCGAAGTTTGCACAGCACATGCAGCTGAAGGGTGAAGCTGTCAGTCAATTTGCAAAGTCTAAAACTTTGTTGCAGCAACGTCAGTATCTGCCAATATATTCTCAGCGCGATGAGTTGATGCAGGTAATTCGTGAAAACCAGGTGGTAGTCATAGTGGGAGAAACTGGTTCCGGAAAAACAACTCAACTTACGCAGTATCTCTACGAAGACGGATATACCAGAAATGGAATTGTTGGCTGCACACAACCACGGCGTGTTGCAGCAATGAGTGTTGCAAAGAGAGTCAGTGAAGAGATGGAGACTGAGCTTGGTGATAAAGTTGGTTATGCAATTCGAATCGAGGACGTGACTGGTCCAAATACAATGATAAAGTACATGACTGACGGAGTGCTTCTACGGGAGACGCTAAAAGATTCTGATCTCGCTAAGTACAGCGTCATAGTCATGGATGAAGCACATGAAAGATCTCTGAATACAGATTTGCTGTTTGGAATTTTGAAAAAAGTTGCTGCTCAGCGTCGTGACTTTAAGCTCATTGTGACATCTGCAACACTGGATGCAGAGAAATTCTCAATTTTTTTTGGAGGTGCTCCACTTTTCAAAATCATGGGGAGGACGTTTGACGTTGATATCATGCACAGTAAGTGTCCTTGCGAAGATTACGTCGAAGCTGCCGTGAAGCAGGCCATGTCCATTCATATCACGCAGCCTGCTGGTGATATCTTAATCTTTATGACTGGTCAGGAAGAGATTGAAGCAACTTGCTTTGCGCTACAAGAGCGTATGGATCAACTTGTTTCCACCACCGAGAAACGGGTTCCTAAACTTTCGATTCTTCCAATATACTCTCAACTTCCAGCTGATTTGCAAGCCAAAATTTTCCAGAAATCCGAAGATGGAGCGCGGAAATGTATTGTTGCTACCAATATCGCTGAGACGTCACTGACTGGATGGTATTTTTTATGTCATCGACAGTGGCTACAGTAAGATGAAGGTGTACAATCCTAGGATGGGTATGGATGCTTTGCAAGTGTTTCCAGTCAGCCGCGCTGCTGCTCAACAGCGTGCAGGACGTGCGGGGAGAACAGGCCCAGGTAAATGCTTTCGGCTTTACACTGCATCTGCTTTTGAGAATGAAATGCTTCCCAGTCCTGTACCTGAAATCCAAAGGACAAATCTTGGTAATGTTGTCCTATTGCTGAAATCACTGAATATTGAGGACCTGCTGGATTTTGATTTCATGGACCCTCCGCCTCAAGATAATATCCTTAACTCGATGTACCAATTGTGGGTGTTGGGTGCCTTGGATTATAATGTTGGGAGTCTGACAGAGCTTGGGAAGAAGATGGTGGAGTTTCCGTTGGATCCACCGCTTGCAAAAATGCTTCTAATCGGAGGAGAACTTGGGTGCTTAAACGAGGTGCTGACAATTGTGTCCATGTTATCAGTGACCAATGTATTCTTTAGGCCAAAAGATCGCGCGAAGGAAAGTGATGCAGCTAGAGAGAAGTTTTTTGTGCCAGAATCGGATCACCTGACTCTGCTCAATGTGTACCAACAGTGGAAAGCAAATCAGTATCGGGGTGACTGGTGCAGCGACCATTATTTGCATGTGAAAATATTGAGAAAGGCCAGAGAGGTGAGGTCACAGCTGCTAGACATTCTGAAGACGTTGAAAATCCCTGTAACCACATGCGGTCTGGATTGGGATGTCGTACGCAAGGCTATATGCTCTTCTTATTTCTACAATGCTGCGAGACTGAAGGGTGGTGAGTATGTCAACTGCCGCAATGGAATGCCTTGTTACCTTCCTCAAAATAGTGCGCTGTACGGATTGGGTTATACGCCAGATTATGTGGTGTATCATGAATTGATTTTAACTACCAAGGAGTATATGCAATGTGCAACGGCAGTGGAGCCACAATGGTTGGCAGAGATGGGTCCAATGTTTTTTTCAGTCAAGGATTCAGATACGTCGATGCTGGATCACAAGAAAAAGCAGAAAGATGTGAAAACTGCAATGGAAGAAGAGATGGAAGATTTGAGGAGGGAGCAAGCAGAAATGGAGAAGGTAAACAGGGAAAGGGAGAAGCAGAAAAGAGCAAAGCAACTGCAACAGATTGTAATGCCTGGATTTAACAAATGTTCTTCGACTTATCTAAGACCGAACAAGTTTGGATTGTAAACTTGTACGATTAATGATTTACTCATTTTTTCTGTATCTACAGAGTATTTCTTCTTTTTCTTCAAACAGAAAGAACAAAGATTTTCAGAATAACATGGAAGCAGAACCTGCCTTGAAAATTAGATCCTGAGGATGTTTGTCCCAGCTGAGAACCAAACTGCAGTTGCTTCAATGATGAGGGAAACAGAAGTTACTCAGAGGCTGAGCTACTAAAGAATCATCCAGCAGAGCTATTGTAATTGAACTGAAGATTTAATAGATCCATCAAAAAGAAAAAATCAAAAAACAAAGATTTTCACTGAAGCTTAGGTGTAATTTACATAATGCTATCCCCAGACAGCCAAGACTCGAGGAAAAGATGGTGGTTGTAACTTGTTTATGCCACCGAACTTTAGAACAAGAAACTCGACCAAATTTAGCAAGCTCATCGGCTCCTAAGTTGTTATACCTTCTAGTAAAACTAAGCTTGGCCTTACACAACTTATGCAAGACAAGCAGTAACCAAAGACCTGTCTACCCAAGACACCAGAGAGAAAACCATTTACACCATCTATTGACATTTTACAATCACTAATAACTTACAATGGGAAAACTGGGGACTCGCAGTAACCAAATTCAAGTGGCTTGTCAGTTTGCTCCTGAGAAAATGCAACCTTCCTCCTCTAGATATGCCCTATCAAAATTTTGGAAACTCAAGAACAGCTTCATTCTGGATCCACCGAGTAAGATGCCCATATTTCGTTCGATGGAGGTGGGGGTTGAACCCAATGCCCAGGTATTCGACTGTAATCAAAATAGATTATTAGAAAATAAACTATAAGGGCTAGGCTATTAAAAATAAAAGTATGTCAGGAAATATCCGAAATGAAGTTAGCTACCAACAAAATGAAGTTCAGTGATATCCGAAAGGACACAGAAATGTAGCAGCCAATGGAAACAGAAGACATAATAATGTACAGTAGAAGTCATTAGAGAAAGGAGTCTACACGGGTTTTTGCGCACCAAGAAATCCTAACAGATTAATCAAATAACATGTACGGTTGTATCCCGAGTTCCTAACCCTCATATATCAGTCTAAACAGAGATCGTGAGAACTGTCTTTAAGATTTTGTGTTTATGTGTGCACCCCATGTCAAAAAGAAGAGATGATATAGGTGCAAATTAGTAAGCTTACCTTCCACCTGGTCTGATATATGCATCCCATGTTCTTCTTACCTGCACATAGAGGGAGTAACTTTAAAGAGAAATCAAGACTACGCGAGAGCTACAGAGAAATGTAGATTTTCATCAGAAAATAGAAGATGTGACAAACAAAATCGTAAATATAGTGTTGCTCAAATTCACTGAGAAAAGACTTGTACACATGAATATACCAGTATTCCACAACTCTGGGTATAAGTAAAATGCAAACACGTTTTCAAGAAAAGTTTCAAATTTGTGACGAACATGCAATCTAGTCCTGTAAAACCTAACAAAACCAAACCCCTTGAACCAAAATTTGGAACTAAATATGCTCCCTAGGATACATGTCTTCATCTGGAAATGTTTATATAACATAATTCCAGTTCGGCAAGACTGGGCATGATACTAAAATCAATAGACATGGGAGTGCAAGTTGTGCAACAATGGGGTAGGAACACTTGGAGCATCCCTTCCTGAATTGCGAATTCACTAACAAGGAATGGAATTTTCTGGGTTTAAATGAGTTGTTTGAAGAATCAGAAACAGGGAATGTGGTGAGCTGGATCAAGGGTTGGTTATCTAGATGCAGGAAAAAAGACTTAATGGGAGATAACAGCAAGGCAGAGACTCTGGCAATTGGGTCTTGGATAGTCTGGAAGACTGGAAGCATAGATGTGAGGTTGTTTTTACCAAGGTCAAACCAAATCAAAAAAACTGCGGACAACAAAGACTTCAAGAACTCAAAAATGGCAGCAAAGAAAGAGATGATGGCTTAAGTACAGTTTGGCAGAACAAAGAAGCAATACCAAAATATTGCAGTTTTGGAACATAATTCATCTTGGGTTTCCTTGATCAAGCATATATCTATTTTTAAATGTAAACCTAAGGAGATGGACTCCATGTTAGTTAACATCAGCTGGGTCTGTAATCTAATTAATAGCGGTGTGTGCTGGTATGAAGACGATTATGAAGAGATGCAGCTTTGGTTCAAAACTGCGGTGAAGATCCAGAACAACAATGAAGGGGACTCTACTAACTTAAACAACAGATCAACAATCGGTAATGAGGAAGGAAACAATATGGGCATTACAGGTGCAGGCATACTGGTAGTTCAAGGACTGGTAACTTCAGTAAGTCCATATATGATTATGGTGGATGAAGTAATCGTAATGTCAATAAGCTAACAGACACTCAGGTCACTACTTTAAATCAAAGTGATGGTGTAAGACTTATTCAGTAATTAATCTATCTCTTATTTTATTTTATTTAAAAAAAAAAAAAAAAAAACTAACATTTCAATAGCATTCAATGGACTGAGTAGGTGAAAAGCGCAGAGAATCCTTGGGAAATGCTTGATGAATACATTCAACAATTGGAATTTGTGATCTAGATCGTCAACTTTTTACAACCATCCAGTTGGTGTATCTGTTTCTTTACTTATAATCTAGCTGGCTCAATGCTTTCCTGCACTCTGTGCTAGCTAACTCTAGCGCAGAAATCCTAGTACATGTGCTTTGTATCACAAACAATTGACTAAGTATGACAGTTCATGCTAAGTATTGCATACATTTAAGTTGGTACCAGGGTGGGTCCTTCAAAACCTTCAAGTGTAAACCAGACGTGAATGAAATAAAGAATTTTACCTCAATAAGAGTTCCCATGTCAGTGTTGCTGCCATGGTAATAATGATAAAACTCAAGCGGTAAAGTTTCAACAGGATCCCCGCCATAACCCTTTGCTTCCAACTGCTTCTGCTCAGTTTTTGCCTCTGCAGCTACAGCGGAGTTACCATCCTTTTCAGTCTCAGTGACCTCATCTGCAACAGCTCCATCGATATTATGACTGTCATCTTTGAGCTCAGGCTCAACATTTTGGATGGCTTTCCTAGATTCCTCAGCCGTTGCAATGGCATCCTTAGCAGCATGAGTATCAGCCGCTGCGGCACCTTGGCGCTCCTCTTCCTCTACTGCTGCCCGAACTCGCTCAAGAAACTTATCATCCTCATCTGGGAGGAAGTGCCCTGCAACAACAAAAAAAAAAAAAAATTATATGAGATCATCAATTTTTCCTACGATGCATGGACGAACAAAGAAAAACAACGAGGCAAAAAATCAACTAAGATCTACAGAACTTGGCGCTGTGAGTTGGTTTTCAGGCACTAGTTTCAGACCACCAACCAGCAGCAGTAAGACCTAGTGAACATTCATAGTGGTTAGAGACTACACACATTGAGTTACCTACTTACATGGCAGAATAAGTTTTTAGGTTCTATTGCCAATGTGCAATAGAATATCCACCACATTTACAGCTTGAAGTTGCAAAGAATTCTTATCACACCAGCTGCATTATGCATGATGTGGTATTCTAGATTCTTAGACACGGATTTCACTTCCGACTCAATACATTATTAGAAAATTTCTATCAGGTATATACTCTCTATTAACGTGTACCAATTTAAAGGCCAGGCTTCGGGAGTTCAAACAAATTATCCACAACCTAAACTGAACGTCTGAACCAATAAGCAAGTACTAACTTAATCATAAACAAGGCATCCCAAATCTGTCTAAATCGAAACTTCATAGCAGCAAGAAAACAGAATATAAGTAATACTGGTGAAAAAGAGGAAAGAAAATTGCCTTGCTTCTTCAGCTTTTGAATTCTGATGGAGCGTAGTTCTTGCAACTTCTCCACGATTAAAACCATCTCAAGCTGAAAATTTAAAAGAACCTTGTCATGAATGGATAATACTTAGCAGCAAAATAACAGTATCCCTATCATGCGAGAAAAGCTCAAAACAGAATTAGCCAGATGAAGTGACCAGTGACCATAGTTCCTTCTAAGTTCTAACACGGTAAAAGCATATGAAATGTTTTATTTGTGCAAAATAATTCTCAGAGTATACTTTAAAATATAGAAACAATCCAATACCACTCACCTCAGATTCTAGTTTCTTTCTCTCCTCGTTCGCTTTAACTTTTGCTATTTCCTTCATATTTTCAACCTGCACATAATGCTTCAGTTATCACTGACATACTAATCGTTGACATGATTTAGAAAGAAGACTTATAATTTTCAAGAATATGGCCCTTACTCGGACCTGTTACAGTCCAAACTACCATGACTACGTTGTAGCGTATGTCATTTAGTGTTATTCTGCACAATTTACATCACATGCTTTCACAAAGACAAATTTCGTGACTAACAAAAGATAGGTTTTTAACATATTAAAACTTGACAGAATTCCACTACCTGTCGTCTAGCAATATCCTTGGCGATTTCTCTAGCCCTCCACTCATCAGCTTCTTGATCAGCCTGGTCGAACCTTTCACGCTCCTAAAACAAAATATATACCAAATTAAACACTTCCCTCATTGTTTAACAAGTGAGTGAATGCTCATAAAAGTGATCTGGTTAGTAACTAAGACATTATTCACCTTAGTTAGCTTTTCAGCCACTCGTTTCCTCTTTTTCTTCCTCCAACGTTTATTCCTATTACATTTCTGTATCTTATTAGCTAATCGAACTGCCGCAGACTTCTCTTCCCACTGACTTGTTTGACTACTAAATATCCCCAAAGGCTCAATTTGGCATTTCAAATTTGACAGCAACGAGTTTGCAGCTTCAACAGACAACAATTCTTGCACCTCCAAATTTGTTGATTTCTCTTTGATTACTTCAGAAATCTTAAGAACGGACGAATCAATGTTTGCATCATCGACCTCCCCAGCAGACTCAGTACTTCCTTTACACAAAAGTATTGCCTCCAATTCTTTTTGCCTATTGTATATCCAAAAATCAATTCACTAACGATACAGAAAACGCATCACGGAAACAAAAACAATATGATTCCAAAACCAAAACAAAACATAATTCAAAGCTGTTTCCAATCAATTCAACATACATACATTGCTTTGGCCAAATCAATCGTATCTTCTAATTTCTTCAAATGATTCTGTACATTCTCCGCCTTCCAAAACGAACTATTGAGTAATGGATCAGGTTGTACCACCGGGAACCAAGGTGGAGGAGGTGCCCTAGGCGGTGGTTGATATGACATTGAATTCATATACATTTCACTAACAACCTGTGTCAAACAACACCACAACACTTGCTTTCCATTAACTGCAATTTTGATGGTCAATCTTTAAAACCTAAAACATGGAAATTCAGGGTTCAAGGCGTTTATTCAAGCACCGAAATGGAGTTAACTGATTGAATTTTAGCAGCAGAGGAGTTACCTGATTGAGGGCGTTTGAGTGAGATTCTTGAGAAAACGGTAGAAGAATTTGGGAATAAGAATTTTGGAGAAAAAATAAGCCCCCGTCTCTTTTCGGGTTTTTATTGAACAGGTTAACCTTGTCGATTACCACGAACCGACACTTTATAAGAATCTTTTCTTGTCGGATTTACGTAACCGATAATGGTAAAATTGGAAAAATCTTTCAGCAATATCTAACTGCAACTGCAGTAATTTTGTTTCACTGAGACTTTAAAACCGAAATATTTTACTGCAAACCTCATGTTCTACAGATTGTTTTTTTTTTTTACAATGTGAATTTCTCGTTTCTTAAAACGATAACAGAAGATTACACATTTCCAAAAGAAGCAACTGCACAATTTATCTATCAGCTGCTTTTCTATTTTGATTGTCTCCAGTTTCACAAAGGTTCAAACCGGAGACAACTGCTGCACCACAAAACCTTCAGATGTATCTAAATGCTATCCAGTCAAGAAACTGATCTGAGCTCTCTGACCAATTAGGTTCAATACAACTGCAGCTTAACATCTCCTTCGAATCGCGAAAATCACAAGCACAATGTTTACTTGCAATACTGTGGTACATACCTGTATCAAGAGAATAGAAAAGAATCCTTTCTTCATGCAACCTGGAAAAGTATATTTTGTTCTCCATTTCACTAGTCGGAGCAACTGCAGAGATGCAAGATGTATTGCTAATACACAACATATGCTGCCCCAAATTCTTAACTTCAACTCAAACCATCTCAGTCAATCTAAATACACGAACCCATTTCCCCAAATGGCCTAATAACACACACAAAAGTTTTCCATCGCACTCTACCAAGTAACTTTCATAGATGAACTCACAACTAGGACGGGGTACCATGTCTAAAATTTCCCAACTAATAATTCCTTTCTCTTGTTTAGATACCCCTAGAATTCCCTTCAACTCTAAGCAATAGAATGCTCCATTGTAAAATACTGGATTGTTCAAACCGGCGTGGAAATTCATGAAAAACCCGTCAAAAGAACCACACCTCCAATGTTCTTCTCCCCGTTTAATGTAGAAGACCCATATATTGTTACCCAATGCTTTACCAACGGCAAAAACCGTGCAATCTGAAGAAGTCGGCAAGGACGAGAATGAGATACTGGAGAATCTGCAGACATCCTCTGGCAATTCTGGAAGTTCGATACTGGATCTCGTGAAGGGATTGTGGAAGAACAAGTGCAGACCTTTTCACATGAGCAACCACCCACCTTTAAACATCTCTGGGATATTCATGAGGTATTTCTCATTATTACGCAATGGGTTTACGAAACTGAAGACAGATGTATCATAATTAGAAAAAACCAGCCATGGGGATATATCTGTTGTCTGAATAGTTCCAGCAGAAGAGGATCTTTTAAGATTCAGTATCGCCCGGTATCTTTTACTCACTGCACGTAAATGAATGTAATCCAATGTATGAAGATGGTTAGACACCGACCATAGAAAATCATCGCTAGCAAGAATACCTGTTGTTGCTTCTCCAATATCATATTTCTCATCTTCCCAAGCAACTGAAGCTATGTTTTCAGTTACCTTTATAACTTTATCCATATGTTCGGCTATTCCTAAAATACAGTCTGTGGTTTGTATTTTATCGTCGACCCTGCAAATTAAGGAACCAAACATTACTGTCATCTATCACTGATCAAAAAGAAAAAATGATAAAAATCCTTTTATCATTCGACCATGTAAAGGAAGCTGTGTGTTCTGATGTAATTACTTAATAGTTTGAATGCGGGGTACACAGTTTGAATAAACACCTCTAGGAATGCTCCATTTCAGAATTTTGAACACCTCGCCAAAAGATTCAACATAATATTCTTCCCGAGTTCGAATAAGACCTCCACCTGCTGGTTGAGGTTCGAAATCAATATCAGCATTAATCCTATCTACGCTAATAGAAACTTCATCCCCTACTGCAAGGATTTCGTCACCGTCAATATCAGACCCACCTTGTACTTGTATCTCAAAGTAGACATAATTACTGCACATAACATGTAACTTATTTCTGAGATACAACATCTTTTTTGGTTTTTCAGAATCGAAGAACGTCTGTAAAATCACCATAATGCTGACCTTCATCAAAAAGCAGATATACCATGGAATCTTTATCACAATTATCAACATCAATACTACAATTGCTGCTGATGGCAGCGTTGATCTGAGGAGGTGAAGTCAAGATACAATCTTTGAGCCGATATTTATTATCATCTGTTTCATAGTAATCCAACAGAGAAGGTAATTGGATAGTATCTAGTGTTTGAGGATTCCAAAGAAAGCAATCTCCATAATTAGGATTAGTAGTATCATCACAAAGAACAGGTAACCATCCCTGATGACAAATTTTCTGCCGAAAACTTCTTTTACTTAATTCTGGTATGAATTTATTTAAAGATCTCTTCCTCAATTGATCATCAGCATCATCACAAATGTTATAGAAACTATGAAACTTACCATCTTTACCATGCGGGAAAACAAGCCAAGGTGCTACCTTTGGTGGTGGTGGTGGAAGTCTCCGATCACTTCTACTTTGATAGAGATCTGGTTTCTCCATTGCTGCTGAAACTGAAGATGAAACAAACCCTTAATTAAATCTCTTGTGTTTATACGGAACAAGAGAAGAAACAATCCCTTGATTTCCAAATGTCTGGAATCCTAAAAAGAATTAAGAAACCGAGTCACTTAGGAATGAGATCACCGTTTTACCAACCAATTGCATTCATTCTAAAAACGCCATTAATTCACAACTTCCATAAGTAACGCAAAAAAGAACATTTCCACCAAAATTACTCAGAGACAAGCTAAAGAAGAAGGAGGAGACTGAACCAATGTCAAACCATGGTATTTAAAGTTGTTGTAGTGTTTTGGATACAATTTTACTCAAATCAAACAACAGAAAAATCCAGTTCTTTTCAAAATCAAAATACCACTTGAAAAGAAAATCTTCTCTTCTAATAGTCGTTATCGCAAGAGCATTTGTAAAATTTCCACTTTTTCTCTTTCAAAAAACCTAGAACTCAGTAAAGTCCAAACAGTACTTAGATCAAACACGGAAAATTAAGGAATCAATCGCAGTTACCTGATTGATTGAATTCAGTAGTTGAGTTTCAGTGACTGCAGATTCATTGCAAGGGAGTTCAGTGAGGATTTTGTGGCGGGAGCCTAAACTAAATAGACTGTCTTAGCGGGCTGAACTGGGCCTTGATATATAATAGCCCTTTCGTGGAGTCGTATCAAGTTTCTTATGGAAACAGGGGCTGCTCATGTAAAACAAAATAGGGTTACCAAATCATTCACACTTAATTAGATTAGCTAATTCAGTGTTAGTTATTAGATTAGATTAATGATTTTGGTTTGTAGTTAGAGAGAAAAAAATAGAGTTAGTGTTTCGGTTAAAATAGAGTTAGTGTTTCGGTTTTTGGAGGGAAGAGAAGTAGAATGAAAAATGAGAAGAATTTTTCTTTAATATAATATCAAATAATAATAAAATGTATCATACAAAGCTTTCGGTTAAAATGTATCAAAAGAAAAAAAAAAATTCTTTTTGAAAAACTTAAGATTTTGATCCACTCAACTAAAATAAGTGATGGATGAACCTTTATATCACAAAGAGAAACCAAATTGGTTAAAATATGTAAAAAGATTGCTTTCCAGACCGGTTTACGGTTGAGGTTTTCACTTCGTAACAAATCGTAAGAAAGACAAATTTTGCGGTTAGGTGACGATGAGTTCCTAACAATTGTTTGGGAAAACCCAATTTGAAAGAAAAAAACACTTACGATTAGTTAAAATATTTAACCTTTTGGTTGAATCTGATCTTTTTCGAGGGATCAATGGATGAGCATCCTGAGCTATGGCGTTAATTATTCCTTGTTTGTTTGTTTGATTGGATTTTCCTCAGCGATGCTCGTCCCAAGTTAAGTGTCAATTTTCTTTTTTATGATCTATGATTATAGATTTGACTCGGCTGATACATCTCAATCAGAGGTATTTGGGTCATGTACAATTTTATACCTGATTCATTAGGCACATGTTTGACCATATCCGTAAAAAGGTTTACAATGATATTTATTGATGTTGAGTCATATGTAATAAGTAGGACTTGGATTTAAGAGTCAAACTTAGACAAGTAACTTAAGTTAGAAAAAGCAACCAACATATCATAGTTGAGGTGATTACGGGATAATATAATTAAAATTAGGGGTGAGAACGTGGTCTATTATTGAATTGAATGTCAAACTGATATATATCAGCTATTTTTTTTTTAGTTTTACACCAACCATGTTTGTGATAAAACAAGACTGACTTAATGGCTTGTTTGGTTGGTCGGTACGTAGATTTTGACATATCCGCCGCTTAAAATAACAAAAAAAAAACGTTTAAAAAAGAAATAATTTTAGGTAACTAAGAAGGTAGCCGGACTCAATGGTTTATATTGGGCGCGTAACTAATTTAACCCTTTTGGTTGAGTCTGATTTTCTTCGTCTCTTTTTGTTGGACCAATGGTTAAGTTAAATTATTTATGACTAGAGATTTTACAGATTTGACTCGGTTCATGCATCTTATTAGAAAGTATTTCAGTCATGTACGCTTTTGTACCTGATTCATTGGCACATATTTGACTATATTCAAAAACATATTACAATATTATCTAACGATTTTTGAGTCATATGTAAAAAGTCGGATTTGGATTCAGTATGGATTTAACGAGTCAAATTCAGACAAGTCAGTTAAGTTAGGAAAAGAAGATAACATTATAGTGTAGGTTACTGCAGGATAGTTTGATTAAAATCGGGGTGAGTATCTGGTTTATTATCGAACTGGACATCAAACCAATACATATCAACTAGGTTTGTTTAGATTTTGACCAACCAAGTCTTCGATCAAACAAGATCGGCCAAACTCAACGACGTGTTCGTCGGTTTAACATATCCGACTTTTAAAACAACAAGAAAAAAATATAAAAATCCTGGTTTTAGGTAACCATGAACAATAAACATTGAAAACTTTGTCATATTAGTAACTTAAGTATACATTTGGTCAAGAATATTGATACCATTTTGTTCAAGTTATACAAATATTGAATAATTTTAGTAAGATTTTACACCCAAAACATTTAACTGCAAGAATTATGTTATTTGATTTCAGAGAATTATTGGCTTATTGCCCAGTTTTACTTTTTTTTTTTTTTACATAATCCATTTTTCAGATAAAACCAACTACACATCCACACCAACTAACTAGAATTGATATGACAGAGTAATAGGAGAAACCTTGGTTCAACAGAACTAATAACCAAAGAACAAACTTTTTCCAAAAAATCTAGATTCAGACACCCATTAACAAATAACAAATGTTGGAAAAAAATTAGACGAGTAACCAATTGAACCTTAGTTATATTGTACCCAAAAGAAAAACATCCTTCTTATTATAGCTTAAAAGGAACAAAATTCATCAAAAGCCAACCACATTTCATAAGTCTGCTTAACCTAGCTACTATTGTCCACCATCACCAGCAGCTGTCTCAAGATCACGACGGATCCTCTTCATGTTATCCTGATACTCCTTGACAACATCCTGTGAAAACTCTGAATACAAGGAGGGTGAATCATTTTTTTCAACTACCAGACATAATAGCCTCATCCAAATGTCTAAGAAATGTGTCGTGTTTATTACCATCCACTGAAAATTCCAACTCCCGTCCCGACTAGTAGACTGACAAACAAGCATTATCGACTCCACACGAGTTTTCAGATGTTTGGTGGGGCGATTATTCTTAGCATTACCAGCATACGAATGAATCTTAGACATAAGTTCATGACACTGCTTATCTTTGTCAAGCAGTGAAGCGAGCACTTCCTCGCGACTTGGAGGATTTGGATTTTGTTCCATACTGAATCATTATAGATTGCCCATTTTTACAAACATGGATAATTATTTTTTTCTAAACTCATCAGCCATTTTTTTTATAAATGTGACAACTTGTTTACTTTTCGCAACACATTGAGAAGTAAAGAAAGTTGCTAATGATGAAAGAAAAAGTAAAGCTTACTTTCAGATCCAGAAGGACTTAAAACATGTAGCAAATATGTACAAAACACTATCACTAAGCATCCAAGGAAAAAATTGGGATACATATCTCCTATACAATATCTAATCATCCACCCCATTATAAACCTCATCCACAATATCTTCCTCATCAGTTATAATATCATCCCAAATACACAAAATGTTAACGCCAATCATAAGAGAATCTTGATCAATGTAGCCTTTTTTAGGGGCAGGTAATTCTTTAAGGCTTATAAACTTAGACCAACCCTGTCTTTCAATGGATCTCGCAGGAAACAAATATGATAATTTTTTTCACTGTTTTTTTACGGAACTCTTTCACCAACAACTATTACATCAACACTTTATTTTATAATGGAACCACATCATTTCCAGGTTATCATAAAATGGGTGGATACTAATTGCTTGTGAAATCTACAACCGACATTTTTTTAGGTAGGAATTTTGTTGAAAATTTTGAACGTTATACACAAAACAGTAAACAAATTATAGATCAAACACCATAAAAATTCATAGAATTTGGTCTAATTAAATATCAATAAAAACATCTTACCCTCTAGTGACGGTGAAACTCCTGTCGGTGTTGACGAAATTCATCCTCCAAAGAATTAAAAAGAAATGAGGAAGAGAACTAGGTCAAGAACACCTAAAACTATTCTTACTTTTCCGTTATTTGAAACTTGAATGCATTACCTGCAAATCCACCTAGATCCAGTGAGAAGTTTTCCCTTTGAATCAACAATTTTAACTGTGATTTCCTTTGGAGTCATTTTTATTGAAGTATAAAATAAACAGATTTCGATGGAGAGAAAATAGAAAGAAATCCCTTGTAGTAACTGATGTAATTTTAAATAGTGGTAAGAATGGGTTCGTTCAGATTTGTGAAGATTCGAGTTTTTTAAAATCAATAAAAATTATATACAAAAATAGTACAATTGGTGCAAGAGGTACTGGGACTAAGGATTTAATTTTTAGAGTGAAAATAACCAAGACACTAGATTCCACTATTACACATGAATAAATGATGATAAGAATTCCAAAACTCTAATTATTTTTAAAATATCTTTTTCTTAATTCACAAATTATCAAGCATATTCTCAAACATTAATTGTATCCCTTAAGCATAGATTATCTAACCAAAGCATAACCTATCTAATTGAATCACAACTAATTAGGAAAAATTATGCAAATAATTAAAATTCTGCAAAGCAGTAATTTGAGTGAATTATAAATTGCAAAATTAGAGAAAAGTAAAATAATTACCAATTATTCATGCAACAATAGCCTCCTCCATGTCTTGGTTATGCGAGAATTAGCTCATCATTATCATGGAAATATGCTCAAAATTCATCTTTATTATTGCTCAAAAATGGTTCACAAATGATGAAATAGGAGAAAATTGACAAAAACCGGGTTTGTAACACTTCTGTTTGTTACAAACTGAGCTGTTACATAGAACGATAAAAATGAAGTGTTGTTAACACTGTCGCATTACGACCCTCATCCTTGTGTCGCTGTCACTGTTGAAGAACGACGGTTACCTTGCGTCTAATGTTCTTCGCGTTTATCAGCAGCAGCAGCAGCAGAAAATGGAGTTTTCCTGCAACTTGATTTCTCGACTCTCTGGTTCTTCTCAGCTCCCCAAACTCTCCACACCCTATCTAAGTCTCCCAGGGACTCTATTTATACCAAAAACAGGCGTTGAATCTCCTCCATTAATTCCAAAATATTCACAATATCTTTTATTCATGTACGGGAATAATCAAGATTTTCATTCTCTGTTTAGCTCCTCCACGCATCTGTTTGATCTCCACACACTTCTTGCACGCTGAAAATGTGTTAAACTCGTTCTAATCTCCACAAAATCTTCCACAAAATCTTCTCAACACGTGAAATACTCGTTTCTCCCTGTTTTCTTCTTGCGGATTATTCAGCCAAATTCGGTCGAACCTAAAGCCCAAAACATGTTTATTAGGTCATATAACAACTACCCATAAGAAATCAGCCCTTTAATCTCTTCATAACATCATCAAAAATCGATCGAACCAACTGCCAGTGAAATAAAAAAAATTCCCGCCAAAAATCCATTTTCAAATGATGAAGGTGAAGTGCCCTGAATCCAAAACTCGGGTGCCTTTAACAGCTCGGCTGCCTTGGGGGTGCCCTTATCCAATTTTAGGGTGCCTTTAGTAATTTTGGTGGGTGCCTTTAACACTTTTTTCTGGGGTTTTTCCAACATTTTTTCGGGGTTCCTACGGTGTATTTCTGGGGTGCTTCCGGTGCATTTCTGGGGTGTAAAACACCACTTAACGAGCCAATTCCGTCGCAAGAGCTTATTTCTCTAAAAATACCTACAAAGACATAAAACACCATAATAAGTACAAAAATGGGTACTAAAAATATATACAATAGAGATGAAAATAGACACATAAATGCGTCTATCAGTAACGTGGAAATACTAATATACTAGTTGAATCAAGTTATGTTAATACGAGTCAAAATTAGGATGAGATCAGTAATTTATTACTTACTAGAAAATTACTTCTAAGGTTGTTTGGGTAACATTTTAGAAATTACTTTTTAATTTTCGAAAAGTCGAATATTAGGTATTACTGACTGCTAGAAGTAGAACAAGACTGATGTATATTAGCTTTGTTTAGTTTTCAACCAACCAAGTCGTGATCAAACAAGAGTGCTAAATAGTGTAATTAAAATTTGGGTGGGTAACTGATTCATTATTGAACTGGACGTGCAAGCTGATACACATCAACTAAGTTTGTTTAGTTTTTGGCCAACCAAGTCTTTGATCAAACAAAACTGGCCAAACTCAAAGGCATGTCGGTCGATTTGACATATCCGACTTTCGAAACAACAAAGAAACATAAAAAATCCTAGTTTTAGGTAACCAAGAACAATAAGCATCGAAAACTTTGTCATATCAAATTAGTAGTTTAAGTAAATATCTAATCAATAATATAGATTACATTTTGTCCTAGTCATACAAATATTAAACAATTTTAGTAACACTTTACCCCGGAACATTTATCTATAATTTCGTAGAATTATTTCTCAAATTTATGTAAAGTGGTCCAATAAAACTTAAGTCTTTTTTTTCCAACTCATCGGCTATTCTTATATATGTGACAACTTGTTTAATTTCCGAAACACATGGAGAAGTAAAGACGTTGCAAATGATGAAAAAAAAGTAAAGCTCACTCTCAGATCCACGAGGACTTAAAACATGTTGGAAATATATACAAGATATCCTGACTAATCATCCAAGGGAAAAATTTGGGATAAACATCTCCCGTATAATATCTAGTCATCCACCCCAATATCATCCTCATCCACAATATCTTCCTCAGTTATAATATCGTCCAGAGTACACAAAATGTTAACACTAACCATAAGAAAATCCTGATCCATGTTGCATTTTTTAGGGGCAAGCGGTTCTTTAAGGCTAATAAACTTACACGGACCTTTACCTTTCAGTGGATCTCGCAGGTTGCAAATATGATTATTCTTTTCACCGTCTTTCTAGGAACGCTTTCACTAGCAACTATTACATCAACACTTTTACTAGTAAAACCCGTGGTTCACGCAAACATCAAACTTGACAAAATCAGGTATTAAGATAATCCAAATTTTATTTACAAGAAAAATCCTAACAACATTTACCAATGCAAAAGCAATCTTTAAATTTATCAAAATAATATTTTTTTTATTTGTGTATTATAATCAACAAACAAACTACAAATCGAAAGTGAAAATTAATAATAAATGAATTCTTAACCTCGCCTACTAATTAAATTATCCTTATGTTCGACCAACACTAAAAACTAAAACAATATATTTTTCTTTTTTTTCTAGGAAAAAGAATTTTATTGCAAAGAAGAAGGATTACATAGAGGTATTGAGAAAATCTGGGACATTTGCCAACCATTCTCCAGAGGTTCTATACCTTCTATTAAACTTGGCTTATTAATCAGCTAAAACAATATGGTTTCTTCTTAAACATTTAAACTTGACAAATTGGAAACTAGAAATAAAAGTTTTACAGTCATCTAAGACTGATTTATTATACCAGTATGACTGGTTACTATTTAGGTTCAGAGAATCAATCATTGATTTAATATCACTAATAAACCAAACTTTCTCTAGTCATTTTTCCTTTGCCCACAACACTTCTTCCAATAAGGCTAGACTTTCTGCTTCCTCAGCATTTCTCACTGCCCCTCTTTGAGTTTGCGGCCAAAGAAGTTACCTGCAATATTATTCATAACCAAACCAATGTCAGATGAGTTAGTATTCTTGTCAAAAGAAGCATCACTAAAAACAATAACACAGTCATCTGGCAAAGAACTAATGACAATAGAGAGGTTTTTCTCTTCCATAGGTTCAGGGATATTGTCCTGATGAGCATCATCATTACTCAAATATATTTCAGTATCATTGACCAATTTAAGTGATTCAAATTTTTCCCCTGAAAGATACATGAACATCTGTCTTTCCATATGCTCCAGGCAATTGAAAATAAAGCACCAGCCTTGTGTTTCAAATTATTGTCAGAAATGCACTTAATAACCCATTCTTGAATACTAATGGAAGAATCAATATCTTGATCATATCTGCATAAGGGGTTAGAGACCAAACTGACTTTGCAAACAAACAATGAAGGATAATATGTTCAGGAGTTTCAAGCTGACCATAATTACACATAATGCAAGTGGCGTCATGGCTATCATTGTATACCTGGCAAGAACAGTTTTAGCAGGCATGATGTTTTCATGAGACTTCCAGATAAATAGTTGGACTTTTGGAAGAATGGAAATTTTCCGTAAAGCCTTATAGAAAGGATTATTACTCATTGTGTTGCTCATAATATTAATCTCAGCAGAAATAATTTTGTAAGCAGACTTAACAGAAAATTGTCCATTTTTAGAGTGTGGCCAGATGAGTCTATCATTCCCAGAAGGAGAAATCCTAGAATCAAGAATGTTCCTAGCATTTTGAGGTGTGAAAAAGTACTGACAAGTTCAGGAATCCAACTTTTAGTGTCTTCATCAATGAATGCAGAAACTTTAAGATTAGGATTAGGATTATCTACAAACATGGGATCACAAGGGTTAGGAATCCATCTATCTTCAAAAGCAGAGATAATCTTACCATACCTAACTTCCCAAACAGAGTTTTGTAAAATGAAATCAAGACCACGACTTATACTCCTCCAAGCCCAAGAGCAATCAGCCTTCTTGGGATAGTGAAGAGGAAGACAGTTTCTAAAATACTTACATCTAAGAATGATCACCTATAAAGCATTAGGATTATGAATAAGTTCAAAGCAGTTTTAGATAATAGAGACAAATTAACATGTTTGAGATTTCTAAAACCTAAACCTCCCTGATATTTATGAGTGCATATCCTTGGCCAATCTCTAAAATATATACCTCCATCTCTAGACTTACCCCACCATAAGTCCATTTGAGAAGCCTCCATACTATTAATAATGTTATCTGGAATAATAAAAGTGTTCATGTGATAAATAAGAGAGGATTTTAGCACATGTTAGACCATAATAAACCTACCTTCCTGATTGAAATGCTTACCTTTCCATTTAGCAACTCTCTTATCAAAATGATTATTAAGATAATTAAAGGAATCAGTTCTATACCCAGTAATGAAGAGGGGAATTCCTAAGTATTTCTCATTCAAAGCTATTTTTTTAACTTTAAGATCATTGTACAATATGAACTACCATACTTGATTATCATTACGAGTTCATTTTACAATATGAATTATCAATCCTACAATATGAACAACCATCATGAGTTCATTCGACAATAAGAACATCTATCACGAGTTCATTCTACAATGTGAATTATAATAATGAACTACTAGTGTGATTTCATTCTTAATAATGAAGTACTTTTATGAGTTCATTCTACAAAACAAATTGCTAGCATATACGAGTTCATTATACGAAATGAACTGCTAGAAGTAGAATGAACTACCATGTTCTAAAATAGTGTTCATTCTTGGATATGAACTATTATTATACCGAAAAAATTAAAATTTCGAAACATAGTATAATGTGTATTCATTGTGTAGATCTCGACGAGACCTTTCCGAATATATAAAATTTATTAATTTTCGACTTATATTTTCAGAGATATTTCATTTTTAAGTTTTTTATATTTATTAATGTTAAGAAGGGAGAGAAAATAAAAACAAAGAAAACAAAGAAAAGAAACACGTGAGGAAGAGAGAAAATAAGAGAGATAAAGGGTATTTTAGATACTTCAATATTTTTGAATAAATAGGGACCAAATAAAACTTCATTTTTGTTGGTGGACCAAATTAACTTGGGACCACATAAAATAGGGCCAAACAATTATTTTCCCTTTATAAAATCTATTACTATAAAATATGTTCATCGGTAATAAAACGTCGGCCTTTCCGGTAAACTTTGTTTAGCTCTGACTTTCCGGTAAATTTATGTCCTAAAATTATGCATTTTCCGACTTAACTAGACTTTTTTAGCATAAACAATAAGAATTCAAAGACCTTAAATAACTTCTCTAGGCCCTGAACTAGGTAGGTTATAAAAGTGATGGTATTTTGAAATATTTCTCTAAAGTATCTTATGATTCAACAAGTATTCCCATTTCCAATGCCAAACTAATAAGCTTTTTTTTTTCTTTTTTTGTAAGTTAAAATGTATTCAAAAGACTAACTTAGGGAGTTACTAACCCTTACATCAAAGTTAGAAAACCATCGAATGTTGGGCTATCAGAATCAACCCGAACATTAGATTTATCTAATTCTAAAGCATGCATGATACATGATGGAGGTTCATACTTCCAATTAATAGTAGTTTGGAAAGATTTAGCCTCTTTGGCTAAGATGTCAGCCACATTCTTTGCTGATCTTGGAACATAAAACAAAAAAAAACAAAAAGTTTTGACAGAGATTAAACTCTCTTTTTACTTCATCCATAAGGCATATTCCTATGCAACATGCCAAATTTTTTTATTTGGCATGCCATGTGGCATGACAAATGAGTTTCCCCACTATGGTAGATATGGCAAACTTGATTAAAAAAATATATTTAATTGTGTTGGGTGGGACCCTAATGAATAAAAAATATGTTTGTGTTTGTGTGGTGGGGTATGTATAAAAGTTTTAGTATTATTATATATTCAGTGGGACCCTTTAGATATAAAAATATATTGAAAAGTGAAAAAATAGGAGAGAAGGAGAGATTATATATATATATATAATTACTCGGAGATAAAGTCTTTATCGCTGGAGATAAAGTGATTATCGCTGGAGATGGAAAGACCATCGAGCGATTGAGTCTCTATCGCTCGCTGGAAACTCCATCGTGTATGCATATATGTTATTTCTGACATATAGGCATATGAGTTTGGCAGTTTGCCATACTCATAGTGGGTGCATATATGGCAAAATCCGATGTTTGCCATATGCATAGGAATAGGCCTAATAGATTGGTTCTGTAGGTAATTTGAGATGGTATACCATTCAAGTAGTCAAAAAGATTCTTGCAGCCTTCCTCCACACTGAAATTTGAGAGACCTTTTTATGTTCCCATTGAGATGCTTGTAGAAGCCCTAAAGCTTCTGCTTCTTCTGGGGTTGAAGCTGAGATTGGTCCTGCTCTGCCCTGTTCAAATCTCCATCACCCTTAGCTTCTCTGTTTTCTTAACTCCATCCCTGCCAAGTTGCAGACTAAGAGTTGGACTAATGAGACCACAATCCAACTAATAGTGACCACACTTATAGAAGAAATATAAAATTAGGTTCTAAACACACAACATAATAAACCACACAAAAACCGAATTCTAAAAAGCTCTCACAGTTTTTTTGTGTGGGTCCCATGGGCTCCGCGGAGGACAATAGGGGCCCGGTGTCTGTGAGAGCTTTATGGCGGGTTGTTTTTGCACGGTTTATTTCATAGTCTGTGGAGAATTTTTGGAAAAAAAATAATAACAGTAGCCACAGGAACTCTTTCCGTTCCCTTATCATATTATTGAACAATGCATGGGACAATGAAGATTAATGAAGGATATTAGAAGCCAGGGCAACTACGGTGACTTTTTTTCTTTTGTTAAAGAGGGATAACGAGGAGATAATAATTGTATTGGGCCCGAAATAATGGTAAGAAAAAAAGTAAGATTTTCGATTAATTTGTTTATAATATGAGATATTAAACGTGGCTAAATTGGGGCCTGCTAATAGATGACAAGAAAGATCATTAAAAGGTAAAAGAGAACACCCCTTATCCAACTATTTATATAATGACTAATTTATCCTTAATTAATTAGTGTTAATCGGGTGATTAATCGATGTTTAGTCAAATTAGATTAGAAATCAACTAACCTTGATTCATCGTCAAAACCTTTTTCTTTTTGAAAAAATCAAACCAGAATCGGTATATGTTCATATTCTCATAGACCGATTATGGATTGATTTTTTTCAACAAAAAAAAAAACCATAATCTGTTTTTACACATGTACACAGAAAACCGATTCCAACAATCGGTATATAATCATGTTTTTATAATCCGATTGTGAGTAAAAAAACTAACAGAAACTTTGATTTTTTTTGCCAAAAGCAGGAATCGGAATATGTTTATGTCCCACATTCCCCGTTTCTGACTGAAAAAGATTAAACAATTCAAATTGGTTCCTAATAATATATCACCACGTTTCCCATTCAAATCGGAATATGTTTATGTCGATAAAGGTTTCATCTAGAATGTATAGGGGTTGTGGCAGGTGTAAGAAAAATGTAAAACAAAAACACTCTGTAATGCGCACTCAAGAGTGTGGAGATATGAGACTGACTGGTGATTATTCTGTGGGAACACTTGTGGAGTGGTTGGGACAAGAAATTTGGCTTTTGACATGACACTGATCAGTCTAGTTGCCTGCCAAGTGGTGCATTACGGTGCACATTTGTGAACATCAAGAAAGAAAATTGTAAAGGAAAGAATCAGATCGAAGTACCACCATCTGTATGTTAGATTTGATGAAAAAAAGAAGTCAAAGTATGGGGAATTTTCTTTTCTTCAACCACTAAAACAATAGTATGTTGTAACTGCACGAAGAACATTAGCCCAGAACCGGTTGATGTTCATATAAATATTGTCTGATTCTGGGTATACCGAGACACATAGTTTAAAAGAAAAATCAATCAAAAAGATAAATGTTGGAATAAGATGAATAAGTTTTATATCGGAATAGATAAAAATAAAAATTAACTAATCTTGATTCATCATCAAAACATAAAAAAAAAAAAAAATTATTATTAGGATTTAATAGATGTAAATTTAATAATGAATAGAGGGTAGATTGATACTTTCATCCCTTAATTATCTTTTTTATCATCTTCTAGCAGGCCCTAATTAAATGTCATAGGCCCCCAATTTAGCCACGATATTAAAGGTTGTTTTTGTTTGTTTTAGTGCAAGTTGTGCAAGGCTTGACAAGCCGGCGTAAAAACTATGTTATATTTTTAGGAGATATTTTCTAGTCGACCCGGTACTTGCTACTGGAAAAGATTTTGGATTTGGATTTGGATTAAAGGGTTGTTTTTTAGTCATCACACCACATCCCAAAAATAGTAAACTTAAAACTTAATTGGGTTAAGGATTTTTTGTGGATCTATCTTGACGATGGGTTCCGAAGAACCCAAGAAAAAATCATTTTCACAATTGTCGACCATAAATATTGTGGAGACCCGAAATCCTTTGTACACAGTATATGACCTAAAATACTAAAGGTTAGCTAAATAAATCACCTTAATAGGTTTGGTTTTTTAGGAAATAATTGAAAACCTGTTTGATGCATTGGTGTTTGCAATTGCATGTGCTGCTTTTCGTACAGATGAATTTTTCCTTTTCGAGTCTTATGCAAAACAACTCCAATCCATGTGGTCAACCTTTGCAAAAATACAATCTGCGGTTTGCCTTTTAACATCAACCCTACAAATTAAAGAACCAGAACATTACGAAGTTAAACACACGCTGCAGAGATTATAGGCTTATTACAGCTAAAGGAGGTACTGCATTCTGATGAAATTACTTAATAGCTATGTGAAGAAAAAAAGAGCTTCATAATAAATTTAGTAAAATACAAACAGAGTGATTCATGAAAAAAGGAGAGTTAACCCGTCCTCTTCAACATTTTTTTTTTTTTTTTTTTTTTGTTCTTTCTAATCTCTTCTTCTGCATCATCCTTGTAGACATCGGTAGTGAAAGTATTTATTTGAAAGTATCTTTTCATTGTGAAGGTTGCAAGAAAAAAGTCAAGAAAGTTCTTAAAGGCATTGATGCATAATCATTAACTTAAAAAATCTTCTTATTCCTCTTGTCCTGTAATATCATTGTAACTGAAATATACATGTATGAATATACTCTAGGTTTTTTTTTCTTCTCTAAAACAGATGTTTATGAGTTTATCAGACACCAATTGATTCACAACAACAACAAGTAACAGTAACAGGAGATGATAATTCAGAAAAATTGATCAAAACTTGCGGAAATCTGACTTCAACCATCAGAATCATCAACAAAAGAGGAAAAACAGAAGAAAGGGAAGAAAAAGAACAATAGCAGTAAGAAGAGTGATAAAAAACAAAAAGACACAAATCCCACTGATGATAATCAGCATAAAAAATCAACACCAACAGCTGACAAGGATAATACAAACTACAAACTACAAGTGGTGGTCGCGTGGTTATGGCCTATGCAGTAAATACAAACTACAGTACAGTAGATATATACGGCATCCCTTACCATCAAAGGAAGAAGTCAATAGTAACAGATCATCAGCAAGTACAAATTAGTGAGAAAATATGAGATGTTCTTGAAAGTTACCTTGGAGTTGTAGTAATCATCAGCCACTCAGGTTGGAACCAAGGCGTTGGTAGATCAGGATCTGGTACAGAAAGCAGAATACTTTGATCTTCCAAGTCATATTTGTACAAGCTCATTTCTTCGAATTGTGTATAATACAAACAACCTTTTGAAAATCCCAAGTCTGAAGCCAAGCAAGACAGTTGTGTACCGTAGCTTATAAAGAAGACACAGTCATCCAAGCTTTTCACATTCTCCCAAGCCATTGAAGCGAAATCCAATTTCAATATTTCAATGCTGCGTACATTGTTTGAATAGATACCTCTACAGATGAATGAAATATGAATTCTGAAAACCTCACCAAAAAGTTCCAGAAAATATGGCTTAAAAGTGACGAGACTACTTCCACCTATTGATTCAGTTACAACAATGTTATCTGTGCCAATAATAACTTCATCTCCTACTGCGAGGGTTTCCTCATTATCCATAGCAGATCCACCTTGGACTTCTATCACATAGTAGACAGGGTTGAAGCACATTATATGTAACTTATTTTTGAGATACAACATTGACTGTGGATCATGTAATCCATTAAGCTCATGCCTTCTCCATTCTTTTTCACCGGGGTGACAAAATAGAAGGAGGTCAGTGCAATCAACATTATTGTGACCTCCATCAAAAAGCACATATACCATGGAATCTTTATCATAATTACCACCACTACTACTGTGGCCGCTGCCGGTGTTGATCCGAGGAGGTGAAGTCAAAATACAATCCTTGAGCCGATACTTATACTTTGTTTCATAATAACACAATATAGAAGGTAACTGAATGGTATCTAGTGTATGAGGATTCCAAAGAAAACAATCTCCATAATTAGGATCAACAATATCATCAGAAAGAACAATTAGCCATCCTTGATGACAATTTTTCTGCCGAAAGCTTTTTTTACTTAATTCTGGTAGAAATTTGTTTAAAGATCTCTTCTTCAACTTCTCATCAGCATCATTACATATGTTATAGAAACTATAAAACTTACCATCTTTACCATGTGGGTAAACAAGCCAAGGTGCTACGTTTGGTGATGGTGGAAGTCTGCGTTCACCTCTTCTTTGATGAATTGATTTCTCCATTGAATCAATGTAAAATAAAGTTTTGATCTGTGGACTAAAAAAGAACGCGTGATTGGGGATATCAAAACTAATTGGGGATATAAATTACTTCCCCCAACCAATAGTGTCTGCTAAGGGTATTTTTTGGGGGCAAAAATACTAAAATACCCTTCTCTCAAAATAAAAATCAAAAAACAAAATCATATCCCCCATTTCCATCTTCACTTCTTATTAATCTCTTTAAGGGTTAGGGCTTTGAAACCTAAATATTCCCCATTCCCTTTCAAATTCTCTTCTCCTTCTCTGCCGGCTCCTCACTTTGAATTTTTTTTTTTTTTTTTTTTTTTACATTCAGAAGTGATGAAGACCATGTCGGAAATCAATTTTTTTTACATCGCCGGAAGTGATGAAGACCATGCCGTAATTGATGAAAACCATGTCGGAAAATGGTGCCGACATGCTTCGTATCTAACATTCAATGCTGTAACTAAATGCCGGCATGCTCGATAGAAATCTATCAATGCCGGTAGTCAAGTGAAAAAAAATTCTACGAGACGCTGTCTCGCACTCTGCGCCCCCTAGACCCCCGCGACACGACCGGGAGGGGCGGTGGGCCCCCGGGCCCCCCCGAACCCTCTGGAAAACATCTATGAAAATTTCCAACAAATGCCGCCATGGATGAACAATCGACAACAATGCCCGCACACTGTGTTGGTGTGCCGGCATTGATATAACTATGAATACCATGCCGCCTTGAATTTCAAATTGGGGGATAAGATCGGTACCGGCATGGACGTGGTATGAATACCATGCCGGTATTGCTGCTTCCGGCATTGTATTCATACCACGTCCATGCCGGCACCGAGCTTTTTCAGCTGCAAAAATGGTGGATTCGAAGAAAAAAAATCAAATTTTCAACCTCTTAGCAACAATTCTCTCTTCACAATCATCCTCCATTTTCACCAAATCAAGTTCCCTCTCAAAAATTTTCCCTCCTTTTACTCTCACCTCACTCACCCAAATACAAATAAAAACACACACTAATCATTTATCAAATAATCTTATGAATTTACTAATTATAATTAATAAGAAAACCTGATTAGTGAGGGGTAGATTGGGTATTCTGTAAAATACTTAGATAAGGGGTGACCCTGATTTGATATTTGGATCCGGTTTTTGTCCTTTTCCTCTATCCCCCAATTAGTTTTAATATCCCCCAATCTTGCGTTCCAAAAAAATCGTAGATTACACTGTCAAATTACCATAGGTTTCTAAACCTGGCTAGTTTGCGTCCTAGTGTGAATATTTAGGGCTTGTTACTAGATGACAAAAAGGTAATTAAAAAGTAAAAGAGAACACACTTATCAAACTATTTTACATAATTGCTAATTTATCCTTATTAATTAGTGTTAGTTAGGTTGATTAATTGATGTTTAATCAAATTAAACTAGAAAACAACTAATCTTGATTCATCATCAAAACATGAAAACAAAAAAAAAATCAAACCAGAATCGGTATATGTTCATGTTCTCATAGACCGATTCTGGGTTGATTGTTTCAATTAATAAAAAAAAACAGAATTTGTTTTTACACATGCACAAAAAAAAAAAAAAACGATTATTGGAAAAAAATAATCAAACACAATTTAAATCATACTCTATCTGAAAAATCTGAAAATGAGTATGATTTCATACTCGATTTCAGTTTGCGTAAATTTCATACTCATTTTAAGATTGAGTATGGAATCATACTCGTTTTAAAATTGTGTAAAATCGTACTAATTAATATTCATTTTCAATTCGGGTATAACCAGAATCGGTTTACACGGTACACGCATAAAAACCGATTCTTGACATTGCACAACAGGAATCGGGTTATAAAAGTGCTGATGTAATCCGATTCTAACAATAAAAATATACAGAAAAACAGTTATCTCTTCCATACCAGAATCGGGCTATGTGGGCATTAACGTAGACCGATTCTGGTTCAATTTTCTCGAAACAAAATATACATCCAGGACAATCGGTCTTTGTGGGTATAAACAACAACCGTTTCTAAATGAAATCTGTTTACAAGTATACTGGCGTATACCGATTCTTATAAACCCCAAAAAAGATTTTTGAGTGATTGCATGTTATTGAAACCTAAAGTTGCACAAGACCCGCCCGACTTATCCGAACCCGCCCGTACCCGGTAAACTTGTGGTTTTTTAAACCGAACCCACCTGTAATGGATTGGTTGTTGGTTATGAAAATAAAAACCTGATATAAATTGGGTTGGTAGTTGGTTATTAGGTGAAACCCACCCGAAAAACCCGTTAAATATTGGCCGTTGATAGAAACTAATCTAGCCCTCCCTTAATTCAAATATGCACATTGTTGATGGGGTAAATGTGAGAAGGAGGAACTAGTCCTAATCACAGAAAGTACTCCCAAGATGTAGAGGGGTTTCTTGAAAGTAGTGGTGGATTAATTGTGTCCTCTAAGTATGCTTTCTTTCCCCTTTTATAATAAACTTCTCTTCCCTTTCTTATGGATAAGTGCCCATAAGATTAATATATTACTAAACTACTATTTCCCTCTCCTCCAAGTTATTAACAAACCCTAAGAGGCTTCTCTTTCCTTCTTGGACCAAAGCCCAACATGTCTAATATCCTCTTTCATGGGCTAGGACTATCCCAACCTTGTGGGTTAGGCCTAGTCCCCTAGTATCTCTATCCTAAAGAACGATGTTTTGGGGACTATCCAAAAACAGTGGGGGACTACTTTGTTATTCAAATGTCCACCCTAAATTTTAAGGGGTTTCCTAAAAGATTAAGGAAGACTAATCTGCCCTTATCCTAATTAAGGTTATAACTAATCCTAATAACCCACTAATTTAACCACTACCCACTAATCTAACCCCTAAATTAAAACCTAAAATCAGTTTCAAAACCCTTATTTTTTCTTTTATTCTTCTTCTTCATCTTCCTCTTCTCCTCTTCTTCGTATACATCGTCGATTCGAAAAAATTCATCGTTGATTAATCAATTTTTAAAAACAATGCGTTCTAAGCAGACACCAAGAATTCCCGGATTGAGTCCGGGTCTGGCTAGCATAGCGAATCTCCAAAATCAATTTGAAGTTGATAAACAACTTCAAGCAAAGTTGGGAGACGAAGTGAAGCATCCAACATCAACCAAGGAGTCTGATTCTATCAAAATGAAAATCCGCAGGTAATTTACTTCATACCCATTCCTTTGAATCATTTTTGGTTGAAGAAATCGATTAGAAATCATCAAAAACCATTGAAAATGGTCGTTACAGTAGATATTTCGGCTAGGAGAAAATTTTAAAACCCTAGAATTCGGTAACCGAACTTTCAATATGAAGAACAGTTCGGCCAATTAGTAATTTTTAGGTAACCGAACTATGAAGTTCGGTAAGATCGCAAAAAATAAAACGTAACCGAACTCTTTCTTTATATGAAAATTTTGAGTTCGGTTACCTCGATAAATTTATATAGGTAACCGAACTTTGATAAAATATAGTTCGGTTACATCGCACTTTCTATGTGGTAACCGAACTTTGATCTGTCACATACAAACTTGTAGTTTGGTTACCTATCAACTTATACCAGATAACCGAACTTTAGTCTGTTAACATTTTGTGTTTGATGTAATCCCATGTTCAATTTTATTTGATAAGACAATATTCTGTTTAGCTAATAATGTGGTTTTCATTCATTAGGAACAAAGGGAAAAAATCTAATCCCCACGTAGCTGAAGATTTGAGAACTCCAACCCCTCGCGGTAGGATACATCTGGATTTCCGAAACTGTGGTACTAAAAATGCAAAACATGGAGGGGGATCATTACAGGAAGTCAATTAAGAGGTGATGGAATACAATTAATAATGTTATTGAAGAAGAGAATGATGATGAAGAAGAGCAAGGAAATGAAGACCAAGGAAATGAAGAGGTTGAACAACAAAGAGAACACGTTGAAAATGTAGAGGAAGAAGAACAAGGACAGGGCAAAAAAGGAGAAGGACAAGAGGAAGAGAAGGATGAGGAAGAAGAGTGAGAGGATGAAGAGAAGGGAGAGGATGAAGAGGAGGAAGAGGATGAAGTTGAGGAAGAGGAAGAAGAGCAAGAAATAGTTCTTGTTAAAGAGAAAAAAAAGCGGAAGCCGCCTTGTGATAGATACTCACACATTCCCCCTGATAATTTGTGTTTCCCACCAGTGAACCCAACTTATGGTACTCCAAATGATGGAGGGGCCACATTGTTTGGCTACAAACACTCATGGGCTGCGAAGATCTATGCGACAAAGGTATTCTTTAAGTTAATTCTTAACTAACAAAACGATTTTTTTTGGGGACATGTTTCGTCAAGTATTAATAGTGTTATGTTATTTTCGTAGGATCATAATGATGCAGTTCGTCTTATTCGTCGTCAAAAGGCGCCCAAATGGGATCTTTCTTTGGAGTGTGACGATTTTCAAGCAAAGGTGAAACAATGTGTGTTATGGAGAGTTATTGAGTATGCACATGTGGATTTTGACGTTGTTGCCGTATCCGCATTTCTCGAGAGGTATTATCCCGAGACATATACAATGCATCTTCCATTTGGCGAGATGGGAATTACTCCCGATGATTGCTCGAGAATAACCGGCTTACCAGTGGAAGGTAAATGTCTTCGAGAAGGCTACAACCCCTCGATGCATTATGAAGCTCTTGAAGAATTTGCTCTAAAATGTCTAGGATAGGATGCAAGAAAGGCTCAATGTGAGTTTAGACGTTCAGTGAAGTCCCCTAAACGGGGCGATGAGTATAATACAAGAGAGGTAAATTGAGCCTTCAAGAAGAAGGTGAAGAAATTCAAGTTGGTAAAGTTGAAGGAAGCATTTGGAGGGACAAGAAAGAAGGTGGAGAAAGGAAAGTTGGTGATGGACCAGGAGACCCTTAGGCATCATGGCACCGCTTATTGGTTATATCAGCCAGGAACCGTCATTTTCCCCGACACTTCTGGAAATAGGGTGGATGCACATTATCTACAGCTTTTGGAGAATCTCGATGAGATTAACCAATACTCTTGGGCCACTGGGGTGCTTGCTTTTGTTCTAGGAGAGATGAGCAAAGGGTCGAGGATTAAGACAACTCAAATTGGAGGTTACTTAACTCTTATTCAGGTGACCTTTTACATTGTTAGTTAGCAAATTATTCGCATAAATTTTCTGCTCCCAAATCAATTATCATGTATGTGGTTAATATTTTCGTATTTTCGCATAGGTTTGGATTTATGACCACTTCCCTTCATTGGGATTGGCTAGGGAAAAGACACCTTATCCCTATGACGAACCTACAGCAGGAAAATGGTTGTTTTTGGACGCACAAAAGAAGTCTAAAGAAGAGCAGTTGACTTCGTTGAGAGAGAAATTGGATAAACTTACGGTGAACGATGTGGTATTTCACCCATACGCCGTACCCGATGATGTCCCTGTAGATGAAGAAGATCTGAATGGTTTCTCTACCGTATCGGCATACTATGGACCAATTTGGTATCCTAATAGCTACGCAATATATAATCAAAGGAGAATACTAAAACAACTTTGTTGTGTCCAAATGGATCCCAACGTGGTGAATGAAAATTTCAATTTGGTGGTTCAAGGAACAAAGAACACCGAGAAATATTTTGTTCCAAAACATGAACCAACTCCTACGGTAGGACATTGGAATGCACTTCGTAACTACTACTTACCTTTAGGTGATTGTGTACCTTGTGATGGAGATGTAAATGCATTTGATGAAGATTATATGGAGTTTTATCAGGAAATTAGTCATCGTTTTGTGATAAATAAAGAAGCACAAGCTAAGAATGATAAGGCGAAGGCGAAGGCAAAGGAGAGGGATGCTAAGAGAGGTCAGAAGGAGATGCCTATTTGTGGAGAAGAAGCAAAAAATGTTATGGGATAATGTGGTAAGAAAATGTCTTCTCTTATACTTCCTTGTTGTTTGAAAGTATTGAAAATATATTTACTTATGCTTAAAATTGGAATCAGGTGAAGAAGGGTACGAAATTGTTGAAGAAATGGATGGCTAAAATCCGTAGTGGAGAGCCGATGTCGACTAAGGAACAAACCTACCTCTACGGCAAGTGGAACAAACCTACCTCTACGGCAAGTGGGAGGGTCTTATAACTAAAAGAATGATGGAGCCAAGTAGGTCTAATAAATTGAAGAGGGGTCGACAACAAGGAGAATGTTCAAGTTGCGCCATGGAGGAAACCGGATGAGTAGATGAAACCCCAAGTGATGAGGAAGTTCCACCTAAAACTCGTGGTAAAAGGGTGCGTCGCGGTGGTCATTAGTGATTTCGTATGGTTTTAGTATCAAAAAACATCTTAGTTGTGGATTTCGTATGGTTTAATTTCGTATGTTTGTGTATGTATAACAACTTCTATATTTGTTTTAGAACCTTATTTGCATTTTTAATTTTAATTGGGTTTGTGTTTTCAATTTTATATGGATGAAATTTTGAATACAGGTTGTTTTTCGGCCACCTGACATTTTTACATAGCTAACCGAACTTAAAGTTCGGTTACCTGTGACAAATTAATGGTCACCGAACTCTTTTTTCGGCGAACAGCTATATCATACCAGGTTGTCGAACACAGAGTTCGGTTACATGTTACATTTTCAAGGTTGCCGAACTCTACTCTGAAGACTCAAATAAAACACCTAAATCCTACAAGTTTGCGACTTACACTTCAGGTAAAAAGTTCGGTTACCTCAATTTGAACAGAGCTAGCCGAACTTAAAATTCGGTAAAGTGTGACAAATTAATGGTCACCGAACTATTTTTTCGGCGAACAGCTAAATCCTACCAGGTTGCCGAAGACAGAGTTCGGTTACCTCGCCACATTTTCACTGGTAGCCGAACTCTACTCTGAAGACTCAAATAAAACACCTAAATCCTACCAGTTTGTGAGTTAGACTTCAGGTAAAAAGTCATTCTCTGAGCCTTCAAATAAAAGTTCAATTACCTCATTATTTACCATGTTAACCGAATTTTGTATTTCGGTTGGCTCGCAAATATTTATTTTCTAACCGAACTTTGAATTTTAAAATTTCAATGTTCTATATCTGACACAAAACAGGTGTTCGGCAACCTGAAATATTTGCGCAGGAGTTCGGCAACCTGGATAATCATATGTGCTTACCGAACTATTATCTGTCAACTAAATAAAATACTAAAATTAACTCGATAATGAATACCACACTTCAAAAAACATAGTATTAGATTGAAAAGCATACTTAGTTCCATTACATGTGTCATTTAATCATCCTCAAGGGAAATTTGACCTTCATGTACAATTTTGTACGATTTCTCCAAAGCTTTCCACATCTCCATGTTATGCTCATACATAATACACCAACCAAACATTATATCGGAGTTAAATGCAGGCCAATAAGAGTTTCCGGATATTGGAGGCAATGGACAATCGGGTTTTAAACGAAGGCCTATAAAGTGGTGGTTGTTAGTCAATGCCATCACACATCTCCTTCGTTTGAGTTGCTTGACACATAAGGTTGTTTTCGGGGTGAAGGTGAAACTAGCATACTTTAAGAAATAATGAACCACACAATTAAATGCCTCGGCGATTAAGTGTCCACATATCGGTATGCTCATCCAATAATCCGTTGTGATCGGATGGCCCCCATGAAGACGACGTTGATACTTAACAAATTGCTCATTGAGACTACCCACCCCATCGCACAACATTGTCTTGTAAAATGCCGGATTCTCCTTTAGTTTGGACAACAACCTTTGCCTTATATGAGTGATTGCACACCCATTATTTAGCTTGGAACCTTCGATGAAAGGCCCAAGTTGTTGATTAACAACATGAAAACCACAATTACCATCCGGGGGAACGTTGTCGGTGGATATAATGTATTCTCTAATGTATAGAGGTAGCTCATTCAAATAGTCTTTATTTGGAGCCTCAAGCTTCACGTATAGGGAAGATGGTTGGATGGGGCAAATTGGAGATTTAAGCTTCACGTCGCCGGAACATGGTTGGCTTGGTTGTGATGGACACATCGTACCTTTTTTATTCAAATCTTGCTCACTTGTTTCGCCTTTCTCCTCAATAATCCTACCCCATTTCTTGGTTTGCTCCAAGTACATTGGCGCGGTATACTCATGGGCCGAAGGATCTCTAGTAAATGGGGTTTGCTCACTTTTCTTCTTACGTAGCACCTTTGCATATTCTCTTAGTTGTTTTTTAGTTTCTTTTTTGCTTGGCCTACCTTTAGTTTCCGCATATTGGAGGCAGTGGACAATCGGTTTTTAAACGAAGGCCTATAAAGTGGTTGTTGTTAGTCAATGCCATCACACATCTCCTTCGTTTTAGTTGCTCGACACATACGGTTGTTTTCGGGGTAAAAGTGAAACTAGCATATGATGTCGTTTTATAGTTGTAGTGGTAAAAAGGTTCGTTGCTCGAACTTGTGAAGGATTTTCGAAAATTAAATAGAATTGTTTTAACAATAATAAGAAAATACCGAGACTTTGGATTCCACCATTAACCAATTAATTGATAAATTCTAATCAATATTCATGCAATATTCTTCTTTAAAGTGATTCTAATATTTTCCTTTAATAGATTTTTGAAGTAATAATTGTAAGCACGAAGCATGAAACATCAAAAGTATTAAAACCAAGCATGTCCCAACAAAACACTTCACAACTACTCAATAAAAACCAATTTTTCTTTTAAGTTCTATGCAAAAAATCATGTAAAATAATTGCAATAAATAATTAAAATAGAACTATACCACTTTTCATGGAACAATGGCTTCCTCCGTCGCCTCGGCTAAGGGGTTTAGCTCCTCATATTAATCACTTGCTCAAAATACATATTTGGTGTTCAAAAGTTGATTAAAAGAGTGAAAAGTGCTAAGCAGCGGATTCTGTAGTTGCTGAAGGTCTAAAACAGAAGTCTGAGTCGTTGCTGAAGAGCTTCGGTGACTGAAGGAAGATGCGACCGTACCTCGTTGTCACTGAAAATAAGTTTGCCTCTGCGACTAACTCTGAAGGTCTAATGTTCTTCGTCTTCTTCTTCTTCTCAGCAGCAGCAGGAAAGTTCTGAACTCGACTCTGTTGATTTTTTTCTCGCTTCTCTATAGCTCTAAACTTCTCCAAACTCCCCCAAATTGTTCGTACCTCTAAATATGACTCGAATCAACCTATATATATCCACCAAACCCCAAAATCACTCGAGTTAATCCAAATATTTCCGTTCTTTTTCAACAGCAAGTTACGGGATTTTAATCTTCTTTTTACGCGTCAACTTGGTTTCCAAACTCTCTTAAACTCTCCCAGGACTGAATAAGGACTCCATACACTCCTATCTTGCCGTAAACTCTTCACAAATTCTTTTGTAAACCGAAAATAACTCAAATTGTGAATTCTCCCTGTTTTGCTCCAACACGGATTTCTATCCCTGTTTAATCGATTCTACAGCTCATACCATACTTGTTTATCCTTAACAGAGTTAACCCAACGAAAATCAGCCATTGAATCGCCTTAAAAGTCATCCAAAATTCGAAACAGAAATTCTGTTTTTCTGACAAAATTTTCCCGCCAAAATCTGTTTTGAAAATTTGAGAAGAAATGTGACCTCCCCCTATCCAGTGCCGGTCTGTGCTTAGCAGCTGCTTGGAAATGGGTTACCCCTTATCCAAAATGAGAGTCCGAATAACAAGTGTCCTCCCAGGAGCCTTTAACAACTTTTCGAGCCAATTTTCCCAAAAATGTTTATTCCCCAAAAATACCTACAAAGGGATAAAATACCAACATTAGTACAAAAATGGGTACTAAAAATATACACAATAGAGATGAAAATAGACACATAAATGCGTCTATCAGCATACTTTGAGAAATAATGAACCACACAATTAAATTCCTCGGTGATTAAGTGTCCACATATCGGTATGCTCATCCAATAATCCGGTGTGATCGGATGACCCCCATGAAGACGACGTTGATACTTAACAAATTGCTCATTGAGACTACCCACCCCATCGCACAACATTATCTTGTAAAATGCCGGATTCTCCTTTAGTTTGGACAACAACCTTTGCCTTATATGAGTGATTGCACACCCATTATTTAGCTTGGCACCTTCGATGAAAGGCCCAAGTTGTTGATTGACAACATGAAAACCACAATTACCATCCGGAGGAACGTCGTCGGTGGATATAACATATTCTCTAATGTATAGAGGTAGCTCATTCAAATAGTCTTTATTTGGAGCCTCAAGCTTCACGTATAGGGAAGATGGTTGGATAGGGCAAATTGCAGACTTAAGCTTCACGTCGCCGGAACATGGTTGCCTTGGTTGTGATGGACACATCGTACCTTTTTTCTTCAAATCTCGCTCACTTGTTTCGCCTTTCTCCTCAATACTCCTACCCCGTTTCTTGGTTTACTCCAAGTACATTGCCGCGGTATACTCATGGGTCGAAGGATCTCTAGTAAATGGGGTTTGCTCACTTTTCTTCTTACGTAACACCTTTGCATATTCTCTTAGTTGTTTTTTAGTTTCTTTTTTGCTTGGCCTACCTTTGCGTTTGTCTTTTGACGGTTCATAAACATTCTCCGAAGTTTGTGGATATATGATTTTCCTCATGTCATCCCAAAATATTTGTTTTTGGAGCTTGTTCATGCCACGATACATCTCTAGTACGGTTCTACCCATTTCATTATCACCAAACTCCTCTCCGGCTTCTTCTCCCTTTGGAGGAGGGATGAAACTTAGATGCTTCCAATATGGATCAATGTCGCTTAAAGGGATTACGCCATGCTTGTAGTTGATTATCATATGGCGACAAGGGAGTCCCATAGACTTCTTCATGCTACATACACACACCTCATCCCTCTTTGTTTCCCACTTATCAATCAACTCGACTTTTATAATCAACAACTTCATACACTGGCGAGATACGTTGTAATGGATTCCCTTGAACAATGGGTGGTCGGCATATTTTCCGGTCGTTTTGAATATACGTCTTTTTTGGAACTTCTCTTTAATTCTATCAATGTCGCGCTTGAAGTAATTCTCCATAGCATTCCACACGGTTACGAAATTATCAACACATCCAAAGAGATTCTTCTTAAACCGATGGTGAGCCGACTCTACTAAACTTGTCGCTTGATTTCCCAAGTGTTTATATTGGTTGTATAGGCATTAACAAACCTCTCTTTGTGTGGTTCCAACCATTGGCGAAGAACATACGATACAACACCGGGATAATCGGGAGTATCCCAATAGGCGATAAACCCTGCAAGATTTAGATGATACTCTTCCTCGGTAAGAGACCAACACAATGATTCCCATTCACCGTTGAAAGCAACCCATTTAGCGTAATTTAGATCGTATTGTTTTTCAACTTTCTCTTTTGCATCCGCTCTTTCATGTTCCGGTAGCATCTTAATCTCTTCATATCCTTTTTTCTTGGGTGGACAAATTGTTGGCTTGCACCTATTTATCAAATTACACCATATATGGAACGTACAAAGCATATTGTGTGCTAATGGAAACACTACCTTATTGCATTCATCAATGCGACTTCATTGTCGGTGACTATAACCCAGGGAATATCATCACCTCGGAAGATTTCCTTAACTTGTTCTAGTGCCCAAATTTAACTAGGTTCTTTCTCGTCCCTTAAAAAACAAAACGCCACGGTAAACGGTGACTGCGTCGAAGTACGCCCAACAATATTCAACAATGGCATCTCGTACTTGTTCGTCTTATAAGTACAATCCATTATGAGAACTTCATGAAAGCATTGAGCCAATTGAACACTCGTTGGATGCGCAATGAAGAGTTGTGTTATCTCTCCGTACGAATCCACATCTTTTTTAACCGCGTAGTCTTTCTCTTTAGCCAAAAAAAACAATTGTTGCATCACTTGTCTATCTCTCCCTTCCTTCTTTCTAATTGTCACAATTGCATTACAAACGGTGGACAAAGATGAGTGGTTATCCTTGTTATCCTCCTTTAGTATTTGGAGCATTTGAATCGGTGAAAGACCCATTTTCCTCATTTTAGCTACCTTGTCCATCTCTTCAGGAGTTAGCTTGGCCGCCATGAAATGTCCTTCAAGATACTCCGGACGAGGGTGGTTATGACAACCTTCCATAACCTTGTAGAGAACCCATCCACCCAATTCTTCGTTGTAATTAAATGCAAGCTTGAATGGGCATTTAATCTTCTTTGAGAAAGTTTGTTCTTCCTATTTGTCTTTCCTTTATAAACATAACCCTTCCTCTCGTGGCTTTTAGCGGGATCACCGCTTCTCTCACAAACCATTTCAAAGCGGGTTTTGCTTTCTCTCCCATTCAATACTAATATGCACATGTCTTTTAGTGCATGTTGTCTAGCCCAACTCTTTGCCTCTAAAGGACTTTTGAATACCAAGTCATTCATGTAGTGATGGGACGTGTCATCGTACAAAATATCAACAGGGGTAGGTTGATTTTCCATTGGTTCTATTGGATCAGATGCAACCTACGAGTAATAGCACAACGTCAATACCAACTAAAAATAAGAAATACTACAATTTTCGGCAATGTAAAAATAAAAACGATCCTGCCGAACAAAAAGTTCGGTTATGAAAAAAAAATTGCGATCTTGCCGAACTTTTTCTTTGGAATTTTCTATGATATAGTTCGGCAACATAATTACTACTATCGACTAAACCGAACTTAAAAGTTCGGTTACCTATTCAATGAACGTGATTTGCGAGCTTGCCGAACATAAACTTCGGTAACAAAGGGATTAAACTCGACTAAACCGAACTATTAACTGTATACTCTATAAAATTAGTTCGGCAACGTTTTTTGGAAAAAGATAACCGAACTTTCAAAAACCTCCATTAAAACAGAGTTCGGTTACCTGCGTATGATGAAACGAGTAACCGAACTTCACATACAGGAGAGTTCGGCTACCTGTTTTGCAGGATTGCTAACCGAACTACTTTGACCTAGCCGAAATTTCTTCCTGAAATTTTCGATTTGGCCAATTTTTTGCACAATTCAAGCTACATTAACTAAATTTGAGACATACCTGAGTATCCATAACTTCATCTTCTGGTTGTGGCTGATAAAATTCATCATTTGGGTCGTTAGGTTGAGTTTGGGGTAAATAGCTTTCATAATCTAACAAATAACTCATATCCGGATCATTAGAAATATTGACAAATATATTTGGAGATGAAGGAGGTTCTGATTCTGAGGAGGAGGTATCATCACATGAATCACTCATATCATATTTACTAAACTCAAAATAACATTTTGAGTGTTCTTCCCTCTTTTTCTTCATCTTTTTTTCTTCTTCTTCTTCTTCTCATTCTAACAAAACTATCCTATTAATAACTAACTAATCACTAACTAATCATTAATTAATCATTACACTAACACTAACTAATCAAAAAACTAACTAATTTAATTACCAATGGTAAATTTGGTATTAAAAAAAAATAGATAAGGGGTGACCCAAAATTACTTCAAATATCCATCCCAAAATAGAAGAGTAGTCCCCCACCTATTTGGAGTAGTCCCCAAAACATCGTTCATCCTAAAAGGGACCCTTAATAATTTTAGGATTAGTTATTTTCATATATCAACAGCTTCCCTTTCCTTCTTGGGCCAAAGCACAACCAGTCTAATATCCCTTTTCATGGGCTAGGACTATCCCAACCTTGTGGGTTAGGCCTAGTCCTCTTGTCTCTCTATCCTAAAAGGGACCCTTAATAGGTTAAGAGGTTGTCCATTTTAGGATTAGTTATTTTCATGTATCAACATTAGTTCCCTGACTATTTGACTGGTAAAAAGACCATGTTAACAGTCACATGTTGATATGACAGCTTGACAGTTGCGGTTAGCGGAGTTGAGCGGTTTGGATCCACAACTCTTGAAATGTTGCGTTACTAACTTATCCAGTAACTGCTCTTTATTTACCCCTCTATAAATAGAGGAGACCCCGCCCTTCATTCCTCATATGTCCTACTGCGTTTCTTCTCCTTCTTCTCCATCCTTCTCACTCGCCATGGCCGACGAATCGCCTGATCGTATTTTACCCCTAGATCGTAACCTTATACACTCGATGAGATAAGGAACAATCGTCGAATTAAAGATATTTTGCAGACACCTGCGGCGGAGGATGGTTCAACTTTATTTCCAGCGGATGATAACTGGATCTCGCGCATGCTAAACCCTCATCCGTTTCCTCCCTCTTCATCCGAGGGTTAGATGATTCGCCCACAAGCGGACATGCCTCCAATAGCCGCTTCAGAAAATATTCCTCGCTTGGCAGTTCATAGAGGAGATTACACTTTTCCTTCGATCAACCTTCGTTCGTCCGCCAAGTCCCCTGCCGCCTGCGATCCATGGGTGGATTATATCTTCTCCAACCCCGACCACAAAAGGACTATTCAATCTCTAGGCATAGAGGCCGCCCTAAATGCATCGAAGTTTAAGTATATCCGACGGGATCATGATAGCTTGGTTCGATTGTGTGCACGCTGGGGAATCGATCCTCACACATTTTTATTCTCTTGGGGTGAGGCGACTCCTATCTTGGAAGATGTGGTTGCACTTACTGGGTTACCCGTTCATGGTGAAGCAAGTTTCGATGGGTGTTGCACTTTTAAAGCTTTGATTCCGAGTGATAAAGCCCTTCGCGACCACTTAATTTTTTCCAAGACGAATTCCATAACGTTCCATCCTCCTGTGAAGTCAAAGATGAAGCTCCGGTCGAAGAGGAGGATTTAGGAGGCAATAAGAAGGGAAAAGACGCTATGATTGCTGCGTCTAGCCCTTCAGTCAATGTTTCGTCTTCTCCCAAGCTTATGGCATCCGCCATCAAGTCTCATTCACGGTCAGTTGCTGAAGAATTTGACGACGTTCAGGAAGTGGAGGCAGTAAAGGGTAATCAAAAATCCAAGTCCGGGCAACGTCGCGCTTTATATTCTTGTTGGATCAAGTATTGGGCTCCCATGCGTTCCGGCGAACGTACTGGTGTACCTCCTCGTGAAGGGGAATCAGTGACTTTTCTTCTCTTCTGGTTATGTCATGACGTGTTAGAGCACAGTCCCCCAGATACTATCAAGAATGAGCTTATTCCTATGGCAGTGTTGATATCTTGCGACGTGTCATTTCCGATGACTCCCATGTTCCTGGGCGGCCTGTATCACCATTTGGATCTGTTGGCACGAGATATTCGTCGCGTGGATGGATCTCATGAGGTAGAAACTTTATTACCCTCCAACTTTATCCAGGCGTGGGCTTGGGAACGCTTTCCTTTATACAAGCCCCCTTAGCTGAATCCTCTCGCGCTCTCGCTGCAAGAGGGAACTACCCAGGAGGATAGTTCCAAGCGGCTGGTAAGAGTATCTCAGTCTCAACCTCGGATGGCTCTTTATCACAAAAAGGGTTTTCCTGCTAAAACCAAACTCAAAGATTACATAGACAAGGGTGGTGAGTTCAAACCCATCTCCTACCAGGATGGTCTTACTGGTTCTCTTCATTATAACTTTGTTATCGGGTCTCAACGACGGATGTCCTCCGCAGATGTGCCTTCATTTGAGGATTTTGATATTATTGTTTTTACTTTTCCGGGTCTCCTCCCCGGGTTTCATGGCGGAAAGTTTACATCTGAGGTGTACAATACCATTCGTGTTGCTCGTCAGTTTGGTTTCGATCAGGGAGTCCCCTATAATCCTTCTACTCTTTCTTTGTCTGATGAACTGGAGATCTGGAAGAGTTTCAATCGTTTTTTCTTTAAAGAGGGCCTTCGAATGAGTGATCGAAAATGTCACTTTGATTTCTTCCATCCTATATCGCTGCGGAAAGTGGCCGTCACTAACGAATGGTGTGTGCACCGTGATGGTATTAATAGGAATGTACAAACCTTCTCCTCAAGGATTCGCGGTCTCCTCCTGCTCTGACTAGGGAATATTTCAAGGAGATGCATGCGTCGGGTCGTGTGAAGCTAAAGGATGAGATCGCCAAACAGTATAAACTTTCTTCGAGTAACAAGGGTCGTCCTTTTCAACCGCTTATCACCAGCTGGGATCCTTTTCCGGGTGAGGAATCTCCCCCAAAGGATAAGGAAGGCGGCTCTTTACCTCCTTTAACCATTTCTAAAAAGAGAAAGCGTACGTCCTCCGGTGGTGAAACCATTGGAGATTCCTCTTGCCAAATCCCCTCATGCTAAGGTATTCTGTCTTCCTTCTCCTCTTTGCTTCTAGTCGAGTTTTTCCTTAGTCTATTTTATATTGGTTTGTGTCATGTTCTTTTAAATCTCCCCACCTATTGGCTGGAAACCTAGGAGTCTTTTTATTGAAGATTATATTAATCTACCCCATCACGAGTAGAGGGTAGAATATGGGTATCCAACTTAAAACCAATTGGCAATGAGTGAAGAGGCCCTAAGGATTATAAACCGCAGGATCTTAGATAACCCAGACAATGTGGGACTAATAATCTCAACACGCCCCCTCACGTATAGCCTCGTTGGGTCTAACACGTGGACAATAAATCGGGTGACGCGGAATAAAGGTGCGGTCAAATGACTCATCGCAAATAGTCTGCTCTGATATCATGTTAGAATATGGGCATCCAATTAAAACCAATTGGAAATGAGTGGAGAGGCCCTAAGGATTATAAACCGCAGGATCTTAGATAACCCAGACAATGCGGGACTAATAATCTCAACAGGAATAAAGAAATTGAATTTAGGATTTTTTCATCTTTGAACAGCGGAAGGAGGGTTGTTTTTTATGTATCCGTTCTTTTATCTTTGGATTTAGAAATTTAGACAATTGGATAAGTTCTTTATGTATCGTAGGAGAAAAGATACTACGGAGCAGGAAAAGGGAGGAAAAAGAGATAAGAAAGAGAAATAATTAATATTAGAAATTGTGTTTTTTTCTAAAATAAAATATTAATTTTTTTATAACTAGATAACCCCGTTAGCTCCGTCCGATGAAGAGAGGAGGAATGTGCACTCCTGAGTGCACATAGATGTACTCAGTATTACTCATTATGACTTACTAGATTTGTCATTTTTTCCTTTTAACATGGTGTGCACGGGGTTTGTCCAACCCCTTGGTGATGTACTTTTGATTTGGTGTGCGCGGGGTTTTTTCCCGCCCTGTGGTGATGATTTGGCATGACGGGCAGAATACATTGAATAGACGAACAAAATATGTGAAATATGTGCGGATTTTATTTATTTATTTTCCTTATATTTTTGTTGAAAATAATAAGTTTTTTTTTCCCCTTGATGTATTAGGTACTCGACTTCCAAATTGGATTTGGACTTTCATAAAATTCCAAACACAGTAAGTTAACTTTTTCTTTTAGGTTTGTGATTGTTAAACTAATCATACATAGTTTCACAAAACTAAAAAAAAAAACTTATTTCGATCAATAAGAAGCGAGGGTTTCCTCACACTGCTACGCACCGGGCATTTACTTTTTCTATTTTAAATTGGTTTGTGCGGGGCTTCGCCCCACCCAGTGGTGACGTATTTCGTATTTGGTGTGCGCCGGGTTCCCCCCCCCCCCCCCCATGGCGATGCTGATTTGGTTTGGCGGGGCCAATACATTAAATAAGTGGAGAAAAGATAGGAAATATGTGCGAATTATTTTTTATATTTTTACCTTTTATTTTCCTAGAAAATATAGGTGAAATATGTGGAATTATTTTTCCTTTGCATATTTATTTGGAAAAAAATAGTCCTAATATGTTAGGAACTCAGACTTCCAAAATGGATTTGGACTTCTATAAAATTCTAAACACGGTAAGTTTAGTTTTCCTAATTTTTAAACCAATCATACGTTCCCAAGTGTCCTCATCAAAACTCTCGTTTCACAAAATTCAGAAAGAAAACTTATTTCGGCCAATACGAGACGAGGGTTTCCTCACCGTTCAACGTGGGAGCTTTTTTATCTAGGCCTTTTAAGTCTTTAGAGATGATAGCATCCTCTACTATCTAAATTTGCTTCAAGGCCCATTGTTGTTTTATATGCATCTTCAGGTATATGTTGCACATGAAAACAAACCCGCACAAAAAATCAATCTACCGATCTAAAACCTTTCCTTAGCAGAATACGAACATATCATCTTTTAAGAAAATTTAATGTAACAAACCAAAATTAGTCATTTTTTTACAATTGAGAGAAATAAATTTAAGGAATTTCCTTAACCCTGTAACCATAAAGACAGAGATGCATAATAATGAAAGTGCTGAAATACTAAAAACGCTGGAAGGTGAAAAGGAATGGAAACACCGAGTAAATGTTAAACGCATCCCTTTAAATGAACAAATATTGGTGATATCGGTGCAGTAAGAGCTACCTCCCCTTTATATGTATTGAAAGGCCAAAAAAAAAAACAAAAAAAAAACTGTCGCTGCCAAAGATTCGAGAAATCACAAAATCATAAATCCCTTTAAGTAAAGCCCATCAAAAAAGTTTTGGTGTTTGAAAAAAAAAAAAAATGTTTTGGTGGTGGACGGAAGCGAATCAAATTTATGAGGATGCGAGTATCTCAATTTTCTACAAAATGGTTAACTTCTATATAGAAAATGGATGACCAATAGAAGTTTCTTCAGCAAATGCTACTTTTTTCATCGGTTAAAGCTAGTAGTTTTATCTAAGCCTCAACTAATCATAACGACAGTAATCCTTACTAACCTTGGCGATGATGAATCTTTGCGTTTCTATATTAGAATTGGAGGTTGAATGAAACGAAATTTGAGAAGGAGAATTTGCAATGGTACTGGCAACAACCATCTCACCTAATCCAGCTTCATCGTAAATTTTTAGAGAAAATTAGAGGAAATTTAGAGTAATGATTTAATCCTTTTTGACAAAAGTATCAAAAGCAGTATCTCTATGGACATATAAAACACCAAGATAGGGAAGAAAGCCCCTTACCATATAAAATTATAAATTGAGGCCGTTCGAAAAAAATGCCTTTGATCCAGCGGATAGCCAAGGAACTGGTATTGGCAGGTTAATATACCTGAGACGTTGAGACAATTACAGAAAGTCCCATCATAATTGATGTTTAATCAGAAAGAAAAAAAAATCTCGTTGATGTTTTTGCATTTTACAACAACATAAAGTGTAATTATAATACATGAACTCAACAAATCGGAGGAAAAGAGAAGCAATGGCTCAAATTCTTCTAAGAAAACATCTTGATAAGCAAACATGTAAAAACCCATAGAAGAAGAAGAATAAAGGGTGAGTACCTCACTATTAAGTGTTAGGGTTTCGAAGCTACCTAAACCACACGGAGAGAATGTAGACGGTGAAGAAGAATGTGTTGGGAAAAGAGATTCGATCACGTTTTAGGTTAAACATATATTTGTGCCCGTGCTTTAAAAATATGGCAGCCGGCGGTATAACGTAGTATTGTTTACATCAAACGGCGTCCAATTAAATTTTGGTGTAAACAAAGTGTAACAATATTAGTTAGGTGTAAACTTGGACAGAAGTATTGTCTATCCATTGTTAAGCAGACGGTGTTACGGCCGGTTAAATATTTGATGTAAACAAAGTGTAACCTAAATTTTAATATTTCGACTAATAGAGTTCTGCCAAGTGTCCTCACCATAGCTTTTGTATTAGAAAAGGCTTATTTCGGCCAATATGAAGCGAGGGTTTTATCACCGTTGAATATGAAAGCTTATTTTGTCAAGGATATATACCACATCCGGTGAGAAAAAACAGCACCTAATTAATCTTTTATTTTTTATTTTTTTAAACTTAAAAATAGAGAATAACATACTAAATAGGTATTAATGTCTTCTCAAAAGGAAAAATCTTTTCTCCTCAATGAACTAGGTATTAAGAAAATACTGAAGTACATTAAAAATAGAAAATCACATACTATTATTAAGAAAATAAATTCATATACTAGTTCACATGTATCAGAGATTATTAGAAGGAGGATGAATCACCATATTCATGTCAGTAAGCGTAAATGAAATATGAACAAGTTGACGGAATTCAGTTTCTTGTTTCGTCAATGGAGAAGTGAATCCACCATCAAACCGACCTTCACATGCTGGTATAACATGGTAGTATGCACTATCCAGGGGTATACCGGCAATTGGAAAATCTCCACTACCGAAGGCTCCAATTCCAAATTCCATCTCTCTATCAATATTCGCATAATCCTGAGAGCAACCTTTTAAACGCACCAGAACTCTGGACTTTGTTTTCCATCTTTCAAAAGTTTTTGGATGTATGATTTTATGGAAATGCTTTTCTTTTGAGTATGTTTATATGATAACAAACCAAGATTAAAAGTATCATAAGTTTTACTTTTAGGGTTGGCTTCCAGAGATGATACACAAAAACCATATTTTACTTCTCCTTGACTTTCTTCTACTGCCTTCTTACATGTAGTACTTATTAGACCATCATCAGCTTCACCATGAACATGAACTCCATGAAAATTGATGAGAAGAAGCAGATGAATGAACATAGAAGAGATGCAAAGTGGATTCATCTTTCCGTTATACAAAGACAAAGATCTATAGCTGTGCGTTTCACAGGCATATTTAAAGATTTTCGTTTTGATACGGAGACATAGCCACGTACTGAAAATTGCATGAAATAAGAAGCAGGAATATCTTTTTATTACCATAAGATGCACGAAAAAATTGTACAATGTTAGGAATTAAGCTCTAAGACATAGCAAGTAGAATATTGTTAATATTCTTATGAGAAGTGTGCAAGAATTTTCTGATATTTTTCTAGTAAATTTTCATTTATTGATGTTTATTTTTCGTTTAAATAGAAGATGCTTACAATTAGCTGAAAATTTTTATTTCTTAAAATTTCCGAAGGATTTTGAGGAATATCCAAATATAGATAAATTTATGAGAAGAGGTACACAAACACCAAAACCGCGTTTTTAAAGAGTATATGCATGAAAAGATCACACGTTCACAACTCTTATGGAGCCTAGTCCAAGCAACGATTTATTTCAAGCAAGAGAAAGTTTCCAGGAATAAGATGCTGACTCTAAGCATGATATGTTATTCATCTCTTTTTAAAATGAGGATATGGCTTGTAATCAAGTCCACATAAACAACATCTTATATCTAACAACCAAGGTATCGTTAATGTTTTCTATTTTATTTATTTTTCCTCTTCGAACAAGTTGATTATGATTGGACAGGTTGATTATGGTTAGGCGTTGTTAGGGGATCTTCTCATACTTTTTATATTTATGTATAAGCACAGTAGGCCAGTTATCTTCTTTTTTTTCCAGAAATTATTAACGAAGAGAGAAAAAAAAAAAAAAAACCGAAGAAAAAAAACCTCCCCAACTTCTCTCACAAATACCGGCCCCCCTGCTGTCCTCCACGGGCTATTGAGACCCACAAAAAAAAATTGTGTCTGGCGATTTTGCCGTAGTCCATTTTCTCGGTCTGTAAAGAATGATTCCTTCTTTTTTTTCCCTTGGGAAGTTTTTGTTGCATCCTTTAGATACCAGACATCCGTATCATCATAAAGATTTCTCTGGGTCCATTCTCTTTAGTATGTTATAGAGGAAAATTATATATACTAGTTTTTCACCCGTACGATCTGTTTCTTGCTTATAAAATGTTGGATCATGTTTTAAAATCAATTTCATTAAAAATAGATAATATATATGGTCAAAAACTTATACTGTATAAAACATTCAATAATATCGTGATCCTAAAGACTAATAACAAACTAATACAATAGAAGAAAAAAAATCTTAAATGCTATGGTTGTCCAACATTTTCAAAGACTACGACATTTAACACTTAGTATAGCTTTTCAAATTGGCTAAAAATTATGTCACTCCGATTCTTCTTTAAATTTTGACATTCATTAAAAAAATTAAGCTCAAGATTTTGTTCTTTTGTATATTTTTGCTTCTTTTGGTTTGCCAAATCATTATGTACCTTTAATTCATCAACGAAAGTGTCTTCAAGTTCGCGATACATCTATCTCCCAAAATCTTTATCAAGATTCAAAAATCGAATAAAACCCAAAGTATAATAGACCATAGAAGTTAGAACTATCCCATAATGATGTCTTTCCCAATAAAAAATAACTTGCGAGCTAGTATAGCCACTGGATGTATCGTCTCCAAAAATAGTGTTTTCTTAATCATCAAAATCAGTTCAGTCAGTTCGGTTTTGCTCTTTCTACAACCCTCATGATCTCCTTGAAGTGCCTTCCCTTCAACTGTGTTGCCACGTCTTTAAGTGCCAGCCGAGTATTAAATGTCCAGCACTTTCATCCTTACCACTACCTTAATATCAAGTTATGCTAGAGTCGCTTAAAGAGTCGCTTGATTATATATGCTAGAGTCAACTTCGTATTGGTTAGCTTGAAAGTATTAGGATATGAGACATTACAAGTATTACATGAAGACTTGAAGAATGTGAAGAAGTAAGGAGCTACAATGACGACATCATCCTTCCACTTGAGGTTAGTAATATTTGACTTGAACTGTTTCATTCCCTAACGTATCTTTCAAGTCGTGCATATTGGAAACATAACTGTGAAGCTATGAATTATTATACTCTAGTTAGACATAGTATTAAGGAATACAATACGAAGTATAACGCTTATGTTTTGAACTTCGTATATAAGACATCGACATAATCGTTTGAATGCTATTGTGATTATGTATGGGTATGAGGTAAAGATTTCATCCTAGGAAACAATGTTTTACATTCGTTTAAAGGAAGTACAATTCATAAACTTGTTTTATGAATCGAAAGGGAAATCGCTAGGCTTATTGGTATTGTTATTCATTGCAAATCTTTTAAACTACCAATATGTGTGTTTAGTATAACCGCTCATGACTTGCTTATGTTCTTGGTAAAAACTATTCACAAGGCCTGACTTTTGTATTGGTATGACTTTTATTAGTGAAACCGATCTTAAGTAATCACCTGAGATGGTATGATCGATTTGTTGTCATTGGTATGACCAACTCTAGTCATTGGGGAACCGATCCTAGTAAGAGGTACAACCTATCACAAAAGGGGAATCGATCCTTGTAAGAGGTGCAGCAAGTTTCTAGTTATTGGGAACCGATCCTATGAACATGTGCAACACGTTTTTAGTTATTGGGAACCGATCCTATGGACATGTGCACAAAATACAAGTTAGATACCATATATATGTGGGAACCGATCCTAGTACCTAGTCAACCAAGTTTTGGTAACTAGCGTGACTAATTCTAGTACCCACATGGAGGTAGAACCGAAACTTGTTTTGGTAAAACCGTTAAACCCATTTTTTGTGATTTGATATGATAATCAATCACATAGTTCTTGGAAGTCAGATGAACCAATTCTAAACTTGTTTGGAAGTGTGGCAAATGATAGACGCATTTATGTGTCTATTTTCATCTCTATTGTATATATTATTAGTACCCATTTTTGTACTTATTATGGTGTTTTATGTCTTTGTAGGTATTTTTAGAGAAATAAGCTCTTGCGACGAAATCAGCTCGTAAAGTGGTGCTTTACACCCCAGGATAGAGTACTAAAGGCACCCAGAAACGCACCGGAAGCACCCCAGAAATGCACCGGAGGAACCCCGAAAAAATGTTGAAAACACCCCAGAAAAAAGTATTAAAGGCACCCACCAAAATTACTAAAGGCACCATAAAAATGGATAAGGGCACCCCCAAGGCAGCCGAGCTGCTAAAGGCACCCGAGTTTTGGATTCAGGGCACTTCACCTTCATCATTTGAAAATGGATTTTGGCGGGAAATTTCTTTTCTTCACTGGCAGTTGGTTCGATCGATTTTTGATGATGTTATGAAGAGATTAAAGGGCTGATTTCTTATGGGTAGTTGTGATATGACCTAATAAACATGTTTTGGGCTTTAGGTTCGACCGAATTTGGCTGAGTAATCCGCAAGAAGAAAACAGGGAGAAACGAGAATATCACGTGTTGAGAAGATTTTGTGGAAGATTTCGTGGAGATTAGAGCGAGTTTAACATGTTTTCAGTGTGCAAGAAGTGTGTGGAGATCAAACAGATGCGTGGAGGAGATAAACAGGGGAAGAATCACGTAAATATCATCCCCGAGTAAAAGAAAATATTTTGGATTTATTAGCGAGATTTTTACGTGTTGATTGATATAAATAGGTTGATTGGGGTCTCACTGTGGGATGGAGAGTTTAGAGAGAGTTGGGAGCAGTTAGGAAGAACCAGACAGTCGAGAAATCAAGTGGCAGAAAAACTCCATTTTCTGCTGCTGTGAAGAACACGAAGAACATTGGACGCACGCAGAACCGTCGTTTTTCAACAGTGACAACGACAACTGTTTGTGGGTCGTATTGCGACAGTGTCAACAACACTTCATTTTTATCGATCTCTGTAACAGCTCGGTTTGTAACGAACAAAAGTGTTACAAACCCTGTTTTTATCAATTTTTCTCCTATTTCATCATTTGTGAACCATTTTTGAGCATTAATAAAGAAGAATTTTGAGCATGTTTCCATGATAATGATGAGCTAATTCTCGCGTAATCAAGGCACGGAGGAAGCTATTTATGCATGAATAATTGGTAACTATTCTATTTTTCTCTAATTTGTATTTTATAATTCACTCAATCACTACTTTGTAGAATTTTAATTGTTTGCATAATTTTTCCTAATTAGTTGTGATTCAATTAGATAGGTTATGCTTTGGTTAGATAATCTATGCTTAAGGGATACAATTAATGTTTGAGAATATGCTTGATAATTTGTGAATTAAGAAAAAGAAATTTTAAAAATAATTAGAGTTTTGGAATCTTTATCATCATTTATTCATGTGTAATAGTGGAATCTAGTGTCTTGGTTATTTTCACTCTAAAAAAAACAAATTTGGATTAAAATTTTCTCTACTTTTAGTTTAAATAAATCTAGCTTTCACAAGTCTTACGAACTCATTCTTACCACTATCTAAAATTACATCAGCAAATCGGTTCCAAGATTGTAATTATGAAAAAGGACTTACAAAGTAAAGATGTCGACATACTTTGAACATGTGCAGTAACGCTTATCTTTTATTGTTCAAAGATATTCCTTAATAGCTAAAGGAGAATCCCGGATCGAAAATAAATTGAAAATCTTTTAATTAAGGTTTTTAATTTTATATTTGGAAAACAAAAATTAGTAATGTGTATTTACTAATTGGAGATTTTCTAGTGAGATTTCGGTCAATATTTGGACAAAGCATTTCCAGGAATTATGGAAACCGAATTTTGAAATATATTCCATATCTTGAGAATATTTTCGGTTTTGGAAATTCCTTGGTGTCCAAACTTCCTGGGTCTATAAATATTGAAGTTTGCATTTCGAGCAAACTAATCCTCAAAGCCAGCAAAACTACCTAGTTGTGTTGTTACTGGTGGAGCCACCTATTCGGAGAGGAAAATAACCTAATTAGGAGAAATCTCTTACGGCCGCTCGGTTTAAAGACTTCTTTGGGATTGAGAAGCTCTATGAGTACCGTTGGTGGGAAACTAGATAATTGCAGTTTATTATTAGTTTTCGATTGATTTGATTGACTAACGGTTGTTGAACTTTGACTGCACCTAGTTTGTTTATGCTTGAGAATCTTCTCTTCTGATATAAGATTCACTCAAACTAGATCGAAGTTTCGACGGGGATCTTTAGACTGTTTGTAGATCTAAAGACGTCCTGTGATAATCCATTGTTAACAGACTCCGTTCTGTGTGTGATTGATCACAAGAGATTCAAGTTGATTGTGTGCAGGCGTTTATTGAAGATCTAAGAAGATTTGAAGACGAAGAAGATTTCTGATTTGGGTTCATAATCTTTGGTGTGCACAATACTTGTTTCGGGTAAAGAGGATCCAGCTATAATCGGTTTATCTTTGTGATAGATTGGATTGATACATTGAGTAGATCGGCATCAATACAATTCTTTGTGATTGAAAGTATTGATGCAAAATCTTGACAATTACTTTGGTAGTTGTTATTGGATAGATCTAAGGACCCGACAAAGGAGTTTATTGGGATAAACAGAAGATCCTTTTGTCGAACTCATATCACTTGATTGAAAAGAGTTGTTACCGAACAGATTTGTTGTTCCTTTACTTTTTGGAATACGAACCAAAGGAATTGGTCCAAGTGCGTGACTTAATGCAAGTTGGAGGCGCAGGGATACAGACGGAACTAGGTGAACTATAGGTTTAGTTTCTTGGTCTCAACTATACGAAGTTGGTTTAGATTTTGTATAGCGGCTTAATCCTGAGAGTATTCAATTCTGGACAAGGTCCGGGGTTTTCCTGCATTTGCGGTTTCCTCGTTAACAAAATCTTGCTGTGTCATTTTCTTTTATTTTCCGCAATTATAATTGTTGTTATTATAATTTAAAGTAAATTACACAAACGTTAATTCCTATTTACTTGATAGCAATCCTATTGTGTTTGGTTAAGTCCGAACCTTTTATCAAGTAAACATACTTCGTTGTTGTATTGTATCGATCTCGTATCCATAGACGATCACACAAGTTATCTTGTTGTCGTATTATCTCGATCTCATATCCATAGAAGATCACACGAAGTGTGAACCGATTAGTTGTATTGTCTCGACTCAGTCCATAGACAATCACTTTCGGAGAAAAGACTTATAGGTGGAAAAGTTTTAGATTGAGGTATATTTGGGTACCCTCGTCTTTTCAGGAATAATCATTGACTTGAGTTTGTTTTAAAAAGAAACCATTGACATGAGTTTGTTTTATTCCTACAAATACATAAATAGGATTGCTAATGGAAGTGCAATCCAAAAGTTGTTGATTATAAAGGAATAATAATCTCTTCTCCCATGAAAGTAATCAGGGGGAGACATGACTGACTTATTTACTAAGTCATTTCCTATATTCACTTTTGTAAAATATATGACTAAAGTAATTGTATAGAAACTCCTCTGAATGGAATCAGGGGGAGATGCCGACATCAAGGGGAGGATCCAAGGATATGATGTCGACATATTTGACTCTGAAATATGAAGCTGTATTGTACTCTTTTTTCCCTTCGATCGAGATTAGTTTTTTCCACAGGGTTTTTGTTACTCGGCAAGGTTTTTAGCGAGGCAACCATAATTACACCAACTACATGATAAATGACGAAGACCTGCAGATTGCTTGCTGAATAATATCAGAATCAAAGAAACGAAACTTGATAGTATATCAAGTGAAACCAATGCCAGAATCATTACAACAAAGCAAGGATTACATGACAACCGTTTTCGGCACAAGTCAACTAGTTGTATTGATAATACTATTGCGTATCAGTACTAGGTGTTCATCAATCATCTATAGACATAGATAAGATGTTATGTATGAGTATCCAGCAAAGGCATACTTCCGGACTTAATCGCGTTGTACTCTTTTCCCTTCGTCGAGGTTTTATCCCACTGGGTTTTCCCTTGTCAAGGTTTTAACGAGGCAACATGTGCGAGTCCAACTCTGTTCTAAGTTTCTTAATATTGTACTCTTTTTCCTTAGTTCAGGTTTTGTCCCTCTGGGTTTTCCTTGCGAGGTTTTAATGAGGCAATAGACTTAGATACAGTGTCCATCGAGGAGAGAAACTAGATCTGAAGCGCTACATCGTAAGCATTATATGTGAAGCACTACATATGAAGCACTACTATTGGACCGCACAAGGGGAAGTGTTGTAGGACCTTTGGCCCATGTGTGCGGCTCATCTATATGTAACCAGGGTTGACACTCTAGCCTATAAATAGAGGCTTATTCTTATGTAATACTACATTCATATCTAATGAATAAGATCTCTTTCTTCTCTATATATATTTCTCATATATTTCTCCTTAAACACCTCTTAGATATTATCAATTTTCTAAAAATGTACTAGATATTTAGACATAGCGTTACAACATACGTGATCTTGTCATACAAGATGTTCGTGTTTTGTCACATTTTCATCTTTGATGCGATAACTTTCCTTGACCGTGGAAAATCCCGGGAGAGAGAAACTTAGCTGGCCCCCCTATAACTCCCTGGTGGGGACCTCGGGGCTCTCTCTCCCGGGATTTGCCATGGTCAACGTAGCACTACTCTCTTTGATGTGGTTAAACATCAATTTTCCGAGTGATACAATCCCGTCAAAATTCAAGAAATAAAACCTAAGCCTACTAGTGGTGCTAATCTAACATTTGGATTAGGAATGACCTTAATTTTAAAAAGTAAGTCTCACCTCCATCGCAGAGAATTAACCAAGAAAAAAGCTCTTTAATATATTTGTTCAAGGCATATATCGTCGGGCTGAAAAGTACAAAAATCGCTCACTCACAAAAAAAAAAAAACAGACCCGCTTTTAGGATTCATAAGGAAATGAACTTTAGGGTCTACCTGTGTGTGGGCGGTCTTCAAGATGGTATATTTCGATTTTTCTTTTTTTCTTTTTTCAATAGTAGCAGGTAGACTGGGAACTTAACATCACTAAGGTGCAGCTATATATGCCGGCGCATTCCTCTACCTTTGGATATAATACTTCGTATGTCTGAGCAAAAGTGAACGTATTAATTTGTTGGGCTGCCAGCTAAAATGATATTGTTAATCACGATTCCAGATCGATAGTTGTGATATGTCTTTTAATTCACAAAGTGAAATTTGCCCAATTACCATCTTCAAGTATGATTTGCATCATTATCATGTACTGTACTCTAGTATTTTACACCATTTTATCATGAGAATTTTATGGCAAATTATATTTTTCTGTACTGACTGATATGCCTTAAATCATATGCATTATTAGTCGTTGCTATTATGTGCTCGGGTATACTATGAATATTCATCATAAAGCCATTTGCCAAAAAAAACAACAACAACATTATATAATAAAAAAGAACATGACAAAATCTTGGAAAATGCTAGTAAAAATAATTTAAAAAGATCACTTTTACATGGTTAATTAGTTTGTGAATGCACTGCGTATAAGAATTATAAAAAAATTCTCTCTGTGTTACAATCATATACCAAAAGAAGATCCAAAAGAAAGTTATAACAAAGGCAATTTAAACTTTGATTAACTGATTAGTTTAATGTTACTTTTAAAGTTTGTTAGGTTAATATGCACAACAAATATGACAAATTTGGCATATTTAGTGTTCCATGCACAGCATTTAGAACTGTGGTTTCAGAAATAATTATTAAGTGAATGTCCTAGCAACCAATAACTATTGGTTTAGTAGTTACCAAATTATTCATTTTAAGGTTGAAAAGAAGATTAACATCAAATCGCATGTGCCCCATAAAAACTTTATGAAATTAAAGATTTTGAGTGGTTACCACACTATATGTGTCACCCTCAATCTCAAGATCATTGGTTTTTCTTGATTTTGGTGGTTGGTTGATTAAGAAAAGCTGGAACCCAAATGACAAATTGACCTAATTGGAATGAGCTTCTTATTAGAATGCTTGGTTAACAATAACATTAAGGAAGAACAATAATCCAATAGTTAGTTGTGATGTTGTTAGATCAAAATTGTTCGAGCCATGCGAGTCAAAGAATAGATTCTATAAAAAGGTGTCGAGTTTATAACCTGTTGGTTGAAGATAGCGCATTTGACAGCAATAATGGCTGGATCAATGCTTCTTTAGAAAACACAAGTTTTATTGGTTATTTTTTTCTCAGATTGAGATTATCATTGGACCTCTTAAACACTTACAGATATAGAAGTAAACATGTGGTAACACACTACCAAATAAAGTGTGTGCTTTTCATGTTTTTATTGCTAAACACTGACTCTAGTGGATTTATTAGATGTAAAATTCAAACCTATACCTAGGTGACACTTTAAAGTGATCTTAGTTAATGTACCTCTAATGACTAATTAGTGGACGGAATCAACTTGTTTGTACAATGGGTGTGCAAAAGGCATTTGGTAGGTAAGTGGGGTATTTTGGTTTCCGTCCATGTCTCATACTTCTTTTAACATCTAAAGAGAGAATTTTAACCAAAAAAGACATGTCCCAGCTGACTCAAATACTCAATAGGCATTTCCATTGTCTGTGCTTTAGGTATGTATAGCCCAATCGACCAAAGTATATTAAATAAATCTGATATGCATGACTTTGATTGCATGGAAAGCACAGTTTTTCTTTTCTTTTTTGAACTGTGGAAAGCATAGCATTGCGCACCACAAAAGCACCCCAAAGAAAGAAAGAGGCTGAAAGACCATTTTAAGGTAGTGGAATCTGAATTTATTTTTGGACCCACCAAAAAATCTGCATTGCGATTTTGTAGTTCTGCAAAATAACATTAGGTCGACATGGAAGAAACCTAGCTCCGTCCCTGATGATAATCCTAGACGGATGGAACTTCATTTATACCAAATGCAGTGTATCCGGTTAAAACATGGCCTCTGTAAGATTAACTTCTCTACTGACAAGCTTACTAAGAACGGAGTGAGCTTAAACGATGGTCATTGTGTGATGGATATAACTCTAGATCAATTTTTTTTGGCCAAGGGTTGAATGGCTAAATGAATTATATTTTCATTTTGGTAACAACATTTTATAGTCATATTGTGTGTTTGCGAACGTCTAATATCTTAGCATACATGGTAAACACCAAGAGAGGGACACATGCTATTGCTAGTAAAAAGTGTAGGAAACGAAAAGACAACCGAAAAGAAACCATGAAAATAGCTTTATTGACTACATGCATGCATGTCATCCCTTCGAGTGCAAGTAATTGGTAGATGGCCTATCTTAATTTTACGTTCACTTTCAAGACTGCAAACAATCTCTTTTCCCCCACTTCACCTAGCTTTTACTTCTTTTTTTTTGTCAACATGAAAGTCTTGTAAAAAGTAGTCCCGTTGCAAAAGAAAAGTCCCGCACTCCGCATAATGCATGTATTGATGAGATTTAGATAGTGAATGGAAATTACCTGGATGGACAGTTTCAATCTAGCTCTGCCGCTATAGTACGTATATTTTTCGAAGAAAACTATTTACAAAATCTTTGAATCTAAGCTGTGAATGTCATTGATCTGTATGTTTCCGCATTCGGATCCAAATATAAAAAAGGTTTTATGTTAATACGGAGTTTCTCACTGTTCCAGCGGGTCGAACGAACGGAGAAAGATCATTGATTATCATAATTATGCACTAATTATTTCAATAAACTAAACATATATAAAGCATGTGTGTAGGGTCCCTTGCCACCAAATATACAATCAGCAACCTTTTGATTTGTTTGATTGCTTATCATTTAGCTGGTAGTCCCAAACCCCAACACCAAATTTTCGTAGATCCAATCCAAGGTACTGTGCCTGTGCCAGTTTACATGTTCAACTTGATCTGACAAAGTTTGGTCATATCGGATATAAGTAATAGTATTAAAATCGAGTGGTTCAATATTAATGAAACAACACAAGTCTTGTCTTTCATAGTGTACCCTTTAGCTATTAGGATGTATGTAGATAGATGCATCGCACCCATGAGAATCTTGTTTTCTGACCAGGAGTCTTGTGTACATTCCCCCGACTTTTGATTGGTTCTCTTCATGTTAAAAATCCGAATATACAAACTAAAACGAGTAGTGATACACATCCCGCGGGATTGGCCCCGCAAGAGAAAAAAAGATCTGGGACCTTGTGACCCGGCAATTTAGCAGAAATGGGTTTAATGTAGATCCTACCGGTACATCCCACGGGATGTAAATCATTTTCAAACTAAAACATGACCTTTTTACGTGACTTATATAAACAATCCTGAAAGCCAATTGATTCCCAACAAGTCTATGTTGTGTAAGCATTTTCTTACCAGGTATGATAAAAATAAGTAAAATTATTTTGTTTCTAATTTCAGGAATTGTCTTTTATTCTTGAAAATATAAATATACAACTGCTTTCTATATTCAAACCCCGTTTAGGCTTTAACTGCATTGCACCAGAGTTGTACACACTGTCGAAAAATTTGGGCCAGCTTCGTATCTCAAGTCGGTAATTTCATTTTACACACACTATAAATCTTATCTTATGGTAAAAATAACATTTCTTACTGCCAATAGTTTATCTCTTCGTTTCAAAAGTGTGCTTGTAAATAGTGTACCCACCCGATGATGTGAAATGTGAGGTACAAATGGCTGGGGAAGCTCCTTACAATTGACACGTGCTTTAAAAAGACAGTTCCATTTACTCAAACGTAGTGGGCGGTTGTGATGGGTTCATGTGATGTGGACCCTACTTTGTAGTACATCCTAGTCAGCTTACATCTTTTCTTTACACAAACTTTTTAAGAAACCAGTGGTTTTTCTACGTGTACTGGCAGCCCACTGTCGCAGTCCTTTGTTACACGTGCTGTCCAATAAAACGGTAACCGTGTAAAAAAATAATGAAATGCTGGATCTTTTTCATATGCTTCTTTCTTGATTTCATAATGATTCTCTGGATAAGATTAATTTATGGTGGCTGGCGCTGTTCAAGCATTGGCAGTACTAGCACCTAGTTGCCGCTACCTTGTCTCTCAGTTACGCTTTTGTCCGACCATGTTTTGTTTCCACTGATTATCCCAGTTCATGAGGATATTTTGCTTTAGCCAACTCATTCATATAATTCCTGGTTTCTTCGCTGGATTATCAGAATTTTTTGTATAGCCTACCCTCCTATAAATCCTAGCTTCGATACTGCATGATTTATAAAAGGGATGCTAATATTACCGGAGGTGAAATACAGTACAACCAAATGTTAACAGATCCTGATCGTCAGATTGTTTAATAATATCATCTCCACTAATATTGATATCCGTGTATAAAGCATGCTTTAGGAGCGTAATAATTCCATTATCATTTCGGCAATGCATATGCCGGAAATAACAAACAACACAAAGGAAAAGACAAATTCTTTTTGGCATCACCTTGTGACCATTTGAGCACAATTTGGCGTCCCATGACAACGTAATAAGTTGTCAGTCCATTATTGTCTTGCATGACTGAGTTTTGGTCTCAAAGGTGATGAAAGAACCTGGTGCTATCCTCTTCTGACCCTCATTTTGACTCAATTAGGCGACCGTAACTACGATTAGTAATTTTGCGAAAATGATAGTTATCCTCTACTTATGTCCACCAAATTCTTCCACCATGAGGTGTCATGGGAATAGTGGCCTAATAACAAATAAAAGGGCCCCCTGCTAATCCCAATCTAGGGATTAAGGGGTGAAAATTTGACACCTAATGGGGGAAACCAACGGGGGGAAGTGTAGCACTTCCGGTTATTTTGCTTCTTCTTAGTAAGAATAAAAACGGAACGAAAAAGCAGTCATATCCGATAAAACAAAACAAAATAAAACTCAATTGACCAAAATGTCCTCAACCTATCGATCATATCACTCTCATTGAAATGGACTCATCTTCTTCTTCCATAGTAGTAGTAGTTCACACTTAGCACTCTCACACAACACAACCAAGCCAAACCCTTTGAGGGTGACATGAAAAAGCGGGAACATACCTAACTGGTAGCCACCGACTCTTCTCCGGTCACTTTTCCAGTCACCAGAAAAATAAACCATCCAATCCAATTCAATAAAGAAAAAAGAAGAGCGTTTTTACGGCGTTGGTTTTTTTTTGGGTGGGTAAAATAAAAAGCAAGTGCTGATCCGTTAGTTTCGGTTTAGTGTTATAAATAGATCCTCCCTTCTCAATTTCATACTCCAATTTTTAGTCTCTCTGTTTTTGATTTTTCAAAACCAACCAAAGAAAAACAAGAGAAATACGTAAGACCAATCAAACCTCTGGTCACCAATTTCTGTAATCAGTCATCTTCTTTTCAATTTCTTTTACTCTCTGTTTTTTTTTTTCAATCAGATCAGTTTAATTTGAACAAAATCTGAAAAGAAAATGAAAATTTTGTAGTCTCTGATTCTGTCAAGGATCAACAAAGAAGAAGAACAAGGGAGTTGGAGAGAAGAAGAACAAGGGAAAGATGGAGAACAAAAATATGTTAATGTCAGCATTAGGGGTAGGATTAGGAGTAGGTGTAGGACTTGGATTAGCATCATCAGGACAGAGTGTTGTGAATAAATGGACTGGAATTGGTTCGTCAAATTCATCTTCTTCCAATACTATATCATTTGAACAGATCCAACAAGATCTTCGTAGGCAAATTGTTGATGGCAAACAAAGTAATGTCACCTTCGATGAATTCCCTTATTATCTCAGGTATTTTTTTCTTCTAATCACTCTCTTCTTCAATTTTCTGAAATTTTTTGTTTCAAAATTTTAATTTACAGATAAGATTCAGATGCAAGATTCTTATGCTCAATTGGATTCCCATGGATCTTTTATTTCGTAAATGACAAAATTACCCTTATAGACATGTGAAATCATACTTATCTTCATTCATGCCCATATATGTATAATATTCATGACTTTCTTTTGCTTCATACTTTCTGTAATGCCCATATATTTATGGGTGTAACAAGTAGAAGATGCTGAAAATTTGATTGGAAAATTTAGGGACGAGGGTATTTTCGGTATTTTAAATTAATTTTAGGGACGAGGAATCAATTGTGGAATTATCTATGCCTTTATAAATTTTTAGAAAGGATAATGTTACTATCAACTTTAGGTTGTTCATTGCAGTTTAGAAGATTTTGGTAGATTTTTTCATGGGCATTATGGGCTAGGTTGATGCATTTATGGCTTTGAGGATAATACAATGATATCGATTTCTTGTCTTAGTGTGTCCATTTTAATTATCGTAGCCATTCATTAAAATATGTTGGAGATTTTTTTAAGCGATTTCTGTAATGCTTGGAATTGTTAATTTGAGGATCTCTGTGCGCTTCCATGTGCAGATTTATCCACAGTGTATCTTGCTAATAAGTTAAGTTTCCTAGGCAGATGTTGTCTAAAAGTAAAGATATTCTCTACAGCTTTTGTCATATGAACAACTGTGTTCGTCTCAGAACTTGTTGAAAGTCTGCTAAGGAATCTTGCTAAGCTGGATTTTAATTAGTATGTCTGCACATTCAACGGAAACATGGATCGGAAGTGATAGGATTATTATTTTTTGGTTAGGTAGAAAGCATAATGAATCATACACCACTAGGGGCATCTGAGGATTGTGGTCGGACAGCTTTCTTGCCGGGCAAAGATTTACATGACTAGGGAAATATAAGGACTATAAATATGGGCTAAGGGATAGCACAAGTGCTGTGCTCAAGTTGCCCAAATGACTTATATCCCTACAACTGCTCTGTTTTATAACAAGCATGCTGAAGGTGTTTGTTGCTCATGCCCTGTATTTTTGGATCAATGTTAGTTGAAATTCTATAAGTTAACAAGTTAAAGAGTGTTGAATTTGGCCTATCTAATATCCTCTGTTGAACATGAGTATTCTTTATACTTGTTTTTCCTGTCCGGTTTGATATAATAATAAGCGGCTTATGGTTTGTAATTTTACCCTGATGGCTTTGTAGTGAGCAGACACGGGTCCTGTTGACGAGTGCTGCTTATGTTCATCTGAAACAGGCTGAGTTCTCTAAGTACACTCGTAATCTGTCACCTGGAAGTCGGGCAATTTTGCTTTCAGGACCTGCTGGTAGGTTTTCTGAGTGTCTTTATTCTCTTCTTCCCCTTGATTTGTGTAATGGGTTGTCTTAAATGAAGCTGATTAAATCTCTGTCCCTTTGAAGAGCTTTACCAACAAATGCTTGCCAAGGCTCTGGCACATTATTTTGAAGCCAAGTTGTTGTTGTTAGATGTTACTGACTTTTCAATAAAGGTAACTAAGAACATTGATCAAATGTTGGATATATGTTTCCAGTCTTTATGCTTGTACTTAATCTGGGGATTTCTTCTACAGGTGCAAAGTAAATATGGAACATCAACTAGAGAACCTGTAAGATCCTAAAACTTATGATTAGTATTGTGTTCAAGTCCTTTGTTTGATATTTGTAGTTTACTGTCAGAACCTGGGAATAGACAAAGCTGATTGAATTGCGTTATTGCACCAACGGAAACATTCTGTGGATTTGTTTGTTATTTTTTACTTATTCGCTGGATCTTTTGTCTTGTGCAGTCTTTCAAGAGGTCCATCTCTGAGACAACTTTGGAGCGAATGTCTAGTTTATTTGGGTCTTTCTCTATCATGCCTCCGAGGGAGGAAAGCAGAGGTATGAAAAACAAGAGTACTTTAATGAGAGTTAAGATCTTGTATTTGTGTTTTTTTTATGAGTTATCTTAAAATTTCTTGTTGCCTTCCCAATTAGTTTACTTTTCTGTTGGTCTAATTATGGGCTTTCTTACAGGAACATTGCGAAGGCAAAGCAGTGGAGTAGATATCGCATCCAAGTATACTGTTTTTTAGATTGAGACACAGTTCCAAATCAGGTTTTAGTGTTGCACGCAACTTCAATTTGATCCTCGTTTATCTTTTCAGGGGAATGGATGGTAATCCTCCAAGGCTTCGCAGAAATGCATCTTCAACAGCGGATATGGCAAATCTCGCTTCACAGACCACTTCTCAGAATCCAGGTATTGCCCACAACCTTTTAATATTAGTTTTTGCCAGTTAGCATTGAGACTTTCTTTCGTAACCATTTTCTAGCACCTTAAATGTAATTGCTTTTACAAGATTATACTTTCTAGAATACCTCTTTCTCATTGCACGTAATGTTTGCTTCTTACTTTCAGCTCCTCTTAGACGCACAAGCAGCTGGTCTTTTGATGAGAAACTTCTTATACAATCTCTTTACAAGGTATTCCAAAGTGTTTTTGTAGTTTTTCGTTGCTGGATTAGAAAAACTTTCTATTTTACCGGGTTCTCCATTAATGTCTTTAGTGTGAATGCACACATTTTGATTTCAATGCAGGTTTTAGTCTCAGAGTCTAAGACTAGCCCTATTGTTCTCTACCTCAGAGATGTCGAGAAACTAGTCTTGAGATCACAAAGGGTTCAAATCATGTTTCAGAAAATGCTACAGAAACTTTCAGGACCAGTTCTGATTCTTGGTTCGAGAATTTTAGATCCAGATAATGACTACAGAGAAGTTGATGAGAGGCTTACTAATCTTTTCCCTTACAACATTGAGATTAAGCCACCAGAAGATGAGACTCACCTTGTTAGCTGGAAAACTCAATTGGAAGAAGACATGAAAATGATGAAAGTTCGTGATAACAGAAACCACATTACTGAAGTACTTGCAGCAAATGATCTGGACTGTGATGATTTGGGTTCGATCTGCTTTTCTGACACGGCGGTTCTCAGTAATTACATTGAGGAGATTGTTGTGTCAGCGATTTCATATCATCTGATGAATAACAAGGATCCTGATTACAGAAATGGGAAGCTTGTTATTTCTTCTAAGAGGTTGGTCTAGTACGTTAAACTCTAGTCAGTTGCATTCTACATTTCACTTTATCTAAGTGATTTTGCAATGTTCCCTTGCAGTCTATCCCACGGGTTGAGTATATTCCAAGAAGGTAAGTTTGATGGCAAAGATACACTGAAGCTGGAAGCAAATGCTGATGCTAGCAAGGTTAGGTTCACATCTCGTCTTTGCATTTCTGATCAATCTTAGAGCTCAGGAGAATTATAACTAAGGATCTTTTGCTTCAAGATGCGGAGTCTGACAACAACTCCGAAAGATGAAAGTTTGTTGTCAGAGCCGCAAATCGATGCTCTGATAGAAAGGTCACCCACAGCTTCCTTTATCTCATTGTTTCAGGTAGGGGATGGTAAACCTATTCCAACCTCGGAGACATCTGCACCTGATACAAAAAGTGATGATAAATCAGTTCCAGTTGTGAAGAAGGATGGTGAAGCTGCATCTCCAGCAAAAGCTCCTGTAAGTTCAATTTCTTAGACTCCTAAACCCAGAAATCTATGTAGAACTCATTTTCTTGTTGCCGGTACATGACTATCTCTATAGTTTTAATTTAATGTTAGTGATCTTCTTATCAGAGTTTGAATTGCAAAGTAGGAACATAATATTATAGCTGTTGTCTTTCAATATTTTCTAAAATTTAACTGAAATGCTTCCTTGTCTTAACAATGTCATCTGTTAATGTTCGTCTACTCAGGAAGTTGTTCCAGACAATGAGTTTGAAAAGCGTATCAGGCCAGAAGTTATCCCTGCAAGTGAGATTGGAGTCACATTTGCTGATATTGGTGCACTAGGTGAGATAAAAGAGTCACTACAGGAACTGGTAATGCTTCCTCTACGAAGACCAGACCTATTTAAAGGAGGACTTTTAAAGCCTTGTAGAGGAATATTGTTGTTTGGTCCACCGGGTACTGGTAAAACAATGCTTGCCAAGGCAATAGCTAATGAAGCAGGAGCAAGCTTCATCAATGTCTCTATGTCAACCATTACATCCAAATGGTTTGGAGAGGATGAGAAGAACGTTAGAGCTTTGTTCACACTTGCAGCTAAGGTTTCTCCAACAATTATTTTTGTGGATGAGGTTGATAGTATGCTAGGGCAGCGTACTAGAGTTGGCGAGCATGAGGCTATGCGGAAAATTAAAAACGAGTTCATGACACATTGGGATGGGCTGATGACTAAGCCTGGTGAACGGATCCTTGTTCTCGCTGCAACAAACAGGCCATTTGACCTTGATGAAGCCATTATTCGACGGTTTGAGCGCAGGTATGTAAGCTTTTTTATTTCGAATCCACTTTGCTCATATTCGGGATGAATGCCATATTATAATTGAATCTTCTAATTTGGGAGACAAATGTTAGAGTACATCCTCATTGATTCTCAACTCTTGTTGACATGAAACAGAATTATGGTTGGTTTGCCATCAGTAGAAAACAGAGAAATGATATTGAAAACTCTTCTATCAAAAGAGAAGGTTGAAGAAGGACTAGATTTTAAGGAGCTCGCAACCATGACAGAAGGATACACAGGAAGTGATCTTAAGGTTTGTATTTTGCTTAGATGCGTGCATAACTTACGCCTTGATCATCTGCGACTGTGACTAAACATGGGCAACAACTTTTGGACAGAACCTGTGTGTGACTGCAGCTTATCGGCCTGTTAGAGAATTGATACAACAAGAAATGAAAAAGGATCTGGTAATAAATTCTCCCTAAGCTATATTTATTAGTCATTGACATAACTTGAAATTTCTGTTTTCACTAAAATCCATTTCGACAACACAGGAGAAAAAGAAGAGGGCCGAGGAAGGACAAAGTGTGGAAGATACTTCAGATCAAACTGAAGGGAATGAGGAAAGGACAATTAACCTAAGGCCATTGAACATGGAAGACATGAAGCAGGCAAAGAATCAGGTAAGTTGAATTGAGAGTGTTTTGTCTGAAAGTTGCTAACTAAAGCTTGTTTTGCAAAATCTCATTCCCGAAACACGAGTGGCATATATCTTACAGTTGTAGTTCAATGCCTCAAGATCCTTAACTTGAAACAAGTGAAACTCTTTCGTGAAACTCTTTCTGTTTGTCTGTTTCTTTGGAGTATAGACTATAGAATTCGAAATTTTTCATTTGCCGAGTAACTGTACTGCAGGTGGCACCAAGTTTCGCATCAGAGGGATCTATAATGGGTGAGCTATCACAGTGGAACGAGTCATATGGTGAAGGAGGATCTAGGAAGAAGCAGCAATTGTCATACTTCCTGTAAGAGCAGTACAGGAGAGTGCAAGTGTCCATTATAGTCATAATTTAATATCCACACCAGCACCAATCTTCTCCCACTGTGATGAAGGCAAAGTTCGCACGAATACCTGGACATGATATGAAATTCTTTCAATCGATTGAGATCACAGGCTTACTGAGAGTGCCAGGGTGCTATGATTTCTTCATTTAATTTGGAACTTGTAATGTTTAATGTGTGATATATGTATCATGTTGCTTTTGTAGTTTTTAGAGTGTAAGCTGCTTTTACTACTTAGTCAATCCATCACTTAACAAACATAATAAACACACAGAGAGAGAGAGGTTGTATTCTGTATTGTATCATTAATGTATGTGTGTACTATTAGCCTATAAGGTATCAACTTCTCCTCGGAGACACGAATGTGGATGTTTATTCTTTTCCTTTCTAACTTGCGCATTCCAAGTGGGTCATCTTAGAGCAACTCATGTGCAGTATAGATAGATGGAATGAAATCCTTGCCACTGCAGAGAGTTTTTCAAGTTCCATAGAGGAAAATCTCCCTAGGAAATTCGGAAATTCTCAATGGATTGATGAAACGGATTGACATACAGTATCGGATATGTTGCAATGGAGGTGCTGTTATTTGCACATTCTTTAGTGTTAGATTTTCATTTGGACAAAAGCTAATCAGTGTTGACTGTTAACCAAAACAGTGTCCAAAGTTGCATAATCCTCTTTTACCAGGTTTAACCCTGGTCAATTTTTGAGATACAGAATACAGTAAGTTCTTTTTACTAACGTGCATCAACAACAACAATGGATTGTGGTTGTCTCTTCTACTCCTACTAGATACATTTTACAACTCCTGCATATGAAGGGGCCATCGCTGAACAAATCATGCACAGTAATGATTTCCAATGCTTGAATTCATTAGTGTAATGAATTAAGAGCAAAGTTAGTTCGTCATTGTTACGAGCAACCCTCTTCCTAATTTAGGAAAATTCAAAGCCAATACACCATAGAAAGAGGTTAAAAACGGGGGTAAATTGGTATGAAATGGAAAAAAAAAAAGCTAACTCGATCAGGGAGGTTAAAATCGGTAAGAAAACTGAAGAGCTAACTCGTCCAGTCCCACTGAGTCCGCAACATAGAATACCCAATATTCCACATGATTTGAATGGTACTAACTTTATTTTCATCTTCAAAACAATCTGGATTTATGTTAATTATTCTTCCAGATGATTTGAAGTTTGAAAATATCTACTACATTCCTCATGTAATGTTCATTCAAAAATCACTTACAAAGATAGTCCTAGATCAAAAATCACCAAGTTTACCTGCTGCTGTAGTAAATCAAAACAATCAGAATATGAAAACAATTTTCAGTAAACTATTACCAAAATTGTTCTTCTAGAACTTGGAAAGGGAAGAAACCCCAATGATTAGAGTGATTTGAAGAAAAAATGTAGCCAATTATAAAAGACTCGTCAAAAATCGGAAGAAAGATTAACGAGTCCTACGAATCGGCAATAAAATCTACGAAGGTATTATATTGTGTTAGAGAGGTCTCTGATAGAGTTTGTTTTACCCTCCCTGCTGGGACCTTCGCCATTAAAACAAAATCAAATCAGAAAAATGTATGAAAATGAGATCAAAATAATTGAAATCGAATCGATAAAAACGAAATTCGATTTCCATCGATCTACAAATGTCAAAGATGATTTTCGAAGGCAAACTTGGCCGAAAGCGCATTGGATTTTATCGCTTCCTCCATAGGTCCCTCGGATTTAACAACAGAAGAACAAAAAATAGATCTACATGATTTGATGATGCTCAGGGAATACGAACCAGATAAATAATCTCATCTTGTACTAATACAATCGATTGAAAATTATTTCCTGTTTTTCTCATCAACGCATCATCATCACAATCTAAAGATTGATTTGATACAACCCTAATTTTTGAATACAGAAAACGGCGAAGAGAAAGAAATTCTAAAACCCTAATTTTCGTGGCTGCTAGGATTCTGAAACCCTAATTTCGTTTGCTTTGAGTGTCTATCACTAGCTTGGTTTATATAGCACATCGAGACGAGGGAATGGGACTTTAGGTTGGTAAGTACATCCAATATGTTGTTAAAGGCGCCCATAACAACCAAAATGGGGAATTTGAAGTTGAATGTTGATTCATTGCGGAGCAGCTACAATGTGATCGGGCAACATCAAACAAGTATGTGACTCCTTTTATTGAGTCCAAATTTATTCACTCCTCTAACGAGTGTATATTTCACATATTCTTTTGATTGGTCGATATGGTCCCATTATCCTCCATGTTTAGAATCACGACCCTCGTTACATAACTCCCTAAATTAAATCAAGGGTAGAGATTAATGTTACGTGCACACTCGTTAAAGAGTGTACACAAATTTGGACTCCCTCTTATTTTCTTGACACATCTTTAAAACCATCCGTAGGGAGATTTAGAGGGGACAAGTTTTTAGGGATAAATAGTTTAAAGTAGTTTTATGTTTTTTTATGAGAAAAAGTAGGATACTTTGTACTTTAAAACTAACTTTTTAATACGCATTGAGAAGGAAAAGGGGCCACATACTTGGAGTATGTAGTCCAACCACATCCTAGGCGGGGCAGATTCACAATTTATAAAGAACGCGTAATTGGGGTATACCCATTTTAATTGGGGATATGACCATAACAAGATAAAATAGGGACGCTGTGAAATAAAATTCATAACCCATTATCCAAATATTATATGTAATGACAAAAGTGTCCTCATATTTTTGAAATATTTTTTATTTTTTTATTTTTTTTAGTTAAAAAAAAAGCACACTATTATTAGAAATAGAGAAAAAAGTTTATAAGAAATTAGTTGGAAGCCTAACAACAAACTGTGCTCCAACACCTTTTGGAATAGCTAAATCTAATCTAATGAAGATTTTTAATAATTTGCTGCAACAATGTGTTAACACGACATTCAGTACATGTCCAACGTGACCCAAAGTTGTACACAGAAGTTTCTCTATTAAGAGTTTATTGTCTTCAGTATTACTTGTGTATTACGAAACTGTAATCAGTTAGGAAACACCTTGCCTTGAAGTTCAAGGAACTAGTGTATATATATATATATTGAGTCTCTTGATGAATACGCTGTATAGTTCAATCAATAATAACAAAGTTCTGTTAAAGTTTATTCTTCTCTTTCTCTGTTAAACCTAAGTCTCTAATAAATCTAGCTTGGTATCAGAGCTAGATTACATGTCTCCACTCGCTCTCCTCCTGTTTTATGGTGTGACAACCTTGGTGCAACCTATCTCACGGTTAATCCTATATTTCATGCTCAGACAAAACATATTGAAATTGACTATCATTTCGTTCGTGATCAAGTAGCTTCCAAACCTCTTGATGTCAGATTTATCTCGTCTAAAGATCAAATTGCAGATATATTTACTAAACCTCTTTCCAAAGATCGGTTTTCTCTATTGCGTTTCAAGCTAACGGTTCAGGATAACCCGTTGCGCTTACGGGAGGGTGTTAACACAACATTCAGTACATGTCCAACGTGACGCAAAGTTGTACACAAAAGTTTCTCTATTAAGAGTTTATTGTCTTCAGTATTACTTGTGTATTACGAAACTGTAATCAGTTAGGAAACACCTTGCCTTTAAGTTCAAGGAACTAGTGTATATATATATTGAGTCTCTTTATGAATACGATGTACAGTTCAATCAATAATAACAAAGTTCTGTTAAAGTTTATTCTTCTCTTTCTCTGTTAAACCTAAGTCTCTAATAAATCTAGCTCAATGCACAAGTATCTGGTGATCAAAAGCCGGAGTGTTGACCTTCCTTTCCCCTTACTTTATTCGATAAATCATCATCTCCATTCTCTTTTTTACATCATTATTACTACTAGCTTTTTTAGAGAACCCATCATTTTGTCATGATTTTTTATCTCTTCATGGAACATCCATTGGCAGTTAAAGCAGTTACAGACGGATCTATGAGCAATACCTAGAAATCGATCCCAATCTTCTTCATCATCGAATACAGACAGGGATGTATACACATGGGACCAGGATGTATACACACATGACCAATCATCGTCTCAAAACCCTCTCTCATCTCTCATCCCACCATCATCTCAAAACCCATTTTCACAATATAGACATTCATCTGCATCACAGCGTAATTATTTCCATCGTCCTTTCAGAAACCACGATGGATGTCATGATGGAGTTGGAGGGAGAGAGTTTGCTAGAGGTTCAATTCTCAAGCATTTGTATGACCAACACTATGCTACACAGAGGCCAAAAAGGAGATTTGCAGGGAAAGGATACGCAACAATGCACAAATCTACACAACATGGGAGGATATTCTAAACAACCAAAAAATGTGGCTGTGTATACAATGCATGCGTTCACATGCTTGGACAAGATCTTATCGTCATGGGGGTGATGTCATTATATAGCCATTTAATGGCATCATTGTTGATTTCCTCATTCATTGAGTGATAAATCCTTTTCCTGTAATTGATAAAATAATTCAGCAATTTGTGCCTTCAGAACATATAGTGCATCCTTTTGTGCCATCATAGGATATAATTCAGCTTAATGGTTTGTCTCTAGAATTGCTTAATCTCAGAAACGCATCACCACAATTGCATCAATCCCACCACCATATCGACTAAATTTCTCCAGAATTCTCAAATCAGCATTGGATAGAGTTATTTTACATCCATAAGACATGTCTGCATGGATTCAACTACTTCATTTGCCAGTGTGCACCCTTAATTTATACACGCCCAAATGCACACTTAAGGAAAGATCTGGAAATCGAAAAAAGTTGCAAATTGTTGCTATTAATCAAGCTTTACTGGATTGGAGGGAGTCCAATGGATATATCACTCAGACTAAAAAGTTGTTGCAAACATCAAACCAAGTGCAGAAAAGCAAGTTCCATACTAAAAAGAAGAAGAAAATCAGAGTTAAATCAACTTACAAGCATGTAAGAAGAAAATTAGTTATGCACAGCATACATCAACAATTATGATACTCTCCTCTAATGGTATTACTCCAGCCAATGCGGATACTTTTGCACCATTCAGCCAGAAACATCCAAATGCTCCACCACCTATCCTCCCTACGGAAGACATTGAAGCACCAACAATCACAACTGATGCAAAGGCAGTTTTGAGTACAAGAGATGGATTGAGATCTCCACACTTTCTTGATGCTCTTAGTGGTACGGCTGATGCTGTTGCTGAGGAGTTTTTGAACTAAATAGCAGGTGTTGTAAATCTTTGGCTTATAGGATCATGCCCAGCTGAGCTAGGAGAATACATAGCAAGTGCCCCCTTGACACCTTTAATGAAGCCAGATGGTGGTACCATGTCAATAACTGTCGGAAAAATCTGGAGAAGATTGTGTTCACAAATTGTTGCTGCATCTGTAAGCAAGGAAATGGCTTCTTATTTAGGGGATTACCAATTTGGAGTAGGTATTCCTTGTAGGGGAGAATATATTCTCCATTCATCCAACAAGATTTTAGAGCATAAAAATAATGGCAATACCATGTCAATGCTTCTCATTGACTTTAACAGTGCTTTCAACTTGGTAGACAGGTCTACATTGCTTAGAGAAGCTAGAATCAGATGCCCTAGCATATCCAGGTGGGTTGAGTTTTTCTACAAAACTCCAACAAAATTATACTACAATGAATTCATCTTATCATCTGCACATGATGTACAACAAGGGGACCCTTTAGGACCACTGTTATTTGCCTAAACCTTACACCCCCTTATGAATCAAATTGCTTCCAAATATAATTAAGCTTGACCTGCAAGCTTGGTATCTAGATGACGACACAATTACATGAGACACTCTAGAAGTAGCTAATGCTTTGAGGATAATACAATCAGAGGGCAAGGATAGAGGATTATATCTTAACATCAGCAAGACCGAGTTGTTTTTGCCTACAACTGATCCTATAAGTTTGGTAGCTGATGTTTTTCCTGCTAATATTAGTAGGCCATCTGATGGTGTTAAACTTTCGGGAGGCACCGTGAGTTTGGATACACAATTCTGTAACAATATTCCCATGAACAGGGTCAACAAAACAATAGGATTGATGGAGTATGGTAGAAAGTTAAATGATCCTCAAGCTGAATTACTGGTCTTACGCAGCTGCAATGGAGTTTCAAGGCTCTATTTCCCCATGATAACCACCAATCTATCGATCTTTTAGCAGGAACAAACTCTTTTTGATAAACACCTTATTGAGTACCTGAGATACATGATTGTGGGAAATTGTGCAAGGTTTGGACAGTTACAACAGCGGATGGTTTCTTTGCCTATTAAAGATGGGGGACTTGGTATCTACACCATGTCAAACACTGTTAATTATTGCTATCTTGCTTCATGTTTTCAAACTAAGCACCTGCAAACTATTATCCTGAGCCGATCTTCAACACCTAATTCTAGTGAGGTTTTTCAGCATGGCCTAGATCATTATACGAATGTTTGTGGCTTATCACTCTCTAATTTCAGCATTGAAGACATTGTCCCCTATCCTATGCGTTCATTGGCAGTGCATTACTTCAAAGATGTAATCAGAGAGATACCCAACAAATTCAGCTTGTCATAACGAGACTCGGCCCTTTGGAAATGTAACAGAGTGAAGCACTCTCTAGACTACATGCTTTGTATACCCATCAGTGGGCTTAATCAATTCGTTGGACCCAGGAAGTTTAGGTTGGTTTTATGCTATAGATTGGGTATACCTCTTTTCAGAAGGTTCATGTCGTAGCTGTAGTCGGACGATTGACATCTATGGCGACCATGTGCTTCACTGTGCCAAAGATTTGAGAACTCCCACCCCTCGAGGTAATACATTTGGATTTCCGAAACCGTGGTACTAAAAATGCTAAACATGGAGGGGGATCGTTACAGGAAGTCAATCAAGAGGTGATGGAGAATACAATTGATAATGTTATTGAAGAAGAGAATGATGATGAAGAAGAGCAAGGAAATGAAGAGGTTGAACCACATAGAAAACACGTTGAAAATGTAGAGGAAGAAGAACAAGGATAGGGCAAAGAAGGAGAAGGACAAGAGGAAGAGAAGTATGAGGAAGAAGAGGAGGAAGAGGAGGGAGAGGATGAAGAGGAGGAAGAGGAAAAAGAGGAGGAAGAGGAAGAAGAGAAAGAAATTGTTCCTGTTAAAGAGAAAAAGAAGCCGAAGCCGCCTTGTGATAGATACTCACACATTCCCCCTGATAATTTGTGTTTGCCACCAGTGAACCCAACTTATGGTACTCCAAATGATGGAGGGGACACATTGTTTGGCTACAAACACTCATGGGCTGCGAAGATCTATGCGACAAAGGTATTCTTTAAGTTCATTCTTAACTAACAAAAGGATTATTTTTTTTGGGACATGTTTCGTCAAGTATTAATAGTGTTATGTTATTTTCGTAGGATCATAATGATGCAGTTCATCTTATTCGTCATCAAAAGGCGTCCAAATGGGATATTTATTTGGAGTGTGACGAGTTTCAAGCGAAGGTTAAAGAATGTATGTTCTGGAGAGCTATTGAGTACGCACATGTGGATTTTGACGTTGTTGCCGTATCCGCATTTCTCGAGAGGTATTATCCCGAGACATATACAATGCATCTTCCATTTGGCGAGATGGGAATTACTCCCGATGATTTATCGAGAATCACCGGCTTACCAGTGGAAGGTAAATATCTTCGAGAAGGCTACAACCCCTCGATGTGTTATGAATCTCTTGAACAATTGGCTCTAAAATGTCTAGGATGTGATGCAAGAAAGGCTCAATGTTAGTTTAGACGTTCTGTGAGGTCCCCTAAACATGGCGATGAGTATAATCCAAGAGAGGTAAATGGAGCATTGAAGAAGATGGTGAAGAAATACAAGTTGCTAAGGTTGAAGGAAGTATTTGGAGGGACAAAAAAGAAGGTGGAGAAAGGAAAGTTGGTGATGGACCAGGAGACCCTTAGGCATCATGTCACCGCTTATTGGTTATATCAGCTATGAACCGTCATTTTCCACGACACTTCTGGAAATAGGGTGGATGCACATTATCTACAGCTTTTGGAGAATCTCGATGAGATTAACCAATACTCTTGGGCCACTGGGGTGCTTGTTTTTTTCTAGGAGAGATGAGCAAAGGGTCGAGGATTAAGACAACTCAAATTGGAGGTTACTTAACTCTTATTCAGGTGACCTTTTACATTGTTAGTTAACAAATTTTTCGCCTAAATTATCTGCTTCCAAATCAATTTTCATGTATGTTGTCAATATTTTCGTATTTTCGCATAGGTTTGGATTTATGACCACTTCCCTTCATTGGGATTGGCTAGGGAAAAGACACCTTATCCCTATGACGAACCTACAGCAGGAAAATGGTTGTTTTTGGATGAACAAAAGAAGTCTAAAGTAGAGCAGTTGACTTCGTTGAGGGAGAAATTGGATAAACTTACGGTGAACGATGTGGTATTTTACCCATACGTCGTACCCGATGATGTCCCTGTAGATGAAGAAGATATGAATGGTTTCTCTACCGTCTCGGCTTACTATGGACCAATTTGGTATCCTAATGGCTACGCAATATATAATCCAAGGAGAATACTAAGACAACTTTGTTGTCTCCAAATGGATCCCGATGTGGTGAATGAAAATTTCAATTTGGTGGTTCAAGGAACAAAGAACACCGAGAAATATTTTGTTCAAAAACATGAACCAACTCCTACAGTAGGACATTGGAATGCATTTCATAACAATTACTTACCTTTAGGTGATTGTGTATCTTGTGGTGGAGATGTAAATGCATGTGATGAAGATTATATGGAGTTTTATCAATAAATTAGTCACCGTTTTGTGATAAATAGAGAACAACAAGCTGTTACTGATAAGGCGAAGGCGAAGGGAAAGGAGAGGGAGGATAAGAGAGCTCAGAAGGAGATGCCTATTTGTGGAGAAGAAGCAAAAATGTTATGGGATAATGTGGTAAGAAAATGTCTTCTCTTATACTTCCTTGTTGTTTGAAAGTATTGAAAATATATTTACTTATGCTTTTAATTGGAATCAGGCGAAGAAGGGTACGAAATTGTTGAAGAAATGGATGGCTAAAATCCGTAGTGGAGAGCCGATGTCGACTAGGGAACAAACCTACTACTACGGCGAGTGGGAGGGTCTTATAACTAGAAGAATGATGGAGCCAAGTAGGTCTAAGCAGTTGAAGATGGGTTGACAACAAGGAGAATGTTCAAGTCGCGCCTTGGAGGAAACCGGTCGAGTAGATGAAACCCCAAGTGATGAGGAAGTTCAACCTAAAACTCGTGGTAAACAAGGAAGTGGTAAAAGGGTTCGTCGTGGTGGTCGTTAGTGATTTCGTATGTTTTAGTTTCAAAAAACATCTTAGTTATGGATTTCGTATGGTTTCATTTCGTATGTTTGTGTGTTTTAAACAATTAGTTAAGGATTTCGTAGTTTGGTATGTATAACAACTTTTATATTTGTTTTAGAACCTTGTTTTTAATTGGGTTTGTGTTTTCAATTTTATGTGGATGAAATTTACAATACAAGATGTTTTTCGGCAAACTGAAATTTTAACACAGATAACCGAACTTAAAGTTCGGTAATCTGTGACTTTTAAATGGTCATCGAACTGTTTTTTCGGCGAACAGCTAAATCCTACCAGGTTGCCAAAGATAGAGTTCGGTTACCTAGCAACAATTTCACTGGTTGCCGAACTCTTCTCTGAAGCTAAATCCTACCAGTTTGTGACTGAGACTTCAGGTAAAAAGTTCGGTTACCTAAATTTTTACCTTGTAACCGAACTTTCAATATCACTGGTTACCGAACCCGGAGACTCAAAATTTGGCTTTTGCATAAGTTGGAAAAGTCATTCTCTTGATGCAGAAATCATAGAACTACACTCTTAGGTTTGTTTTAGAGTGGTTTGTGTATCATATATATGTTCAGTTTGTGACTGAGCCTTCAAATAAAAGTTCGGTTACCTCATTATTTACCATGTAACCGAATTTTGTATTTCGGTTGGCTCGCAAATATTTATTTTCTAACCGAACTTTGAATTTTAAAATTTCAATGTTCTATATCTGACACAAAACAGGTGTTCGGCAACCTGAAAATTTTCGCAGGTTGCCGAACTTAAGTTCGGCAATCTCAATAATCATATGTGCTTACCGAATTATTATCTGTCAACTCAATAAAATACTAACATTAACTCGATAATGAATACCACACTTCAAAAAACATAGTATTAGATTGATAAGCATACTTAGTTCCATTACATGTGTCATTTAATCATCCTCAAGTGAAATTTGACCTTCATGTACAATTTCGTCCGATTTCTTCAAAGCTTTCCACATCTCCATGTTATTCTCATACATAATACACCAACCCAACATTATATCGGAGTTAAATGCAGGCCAATAAGAGTTTTCGGATATTGGAGGCAGTGGACAATCGGTTTTTAAACGAAGGCCTATAAAGTGGTTGTTGTTAGTCAATGCCATCACACATCTCCTTCGTTTGAGTTGCTCGACACATACGGTTATTTTCGGGGTGAAGGTGAAACTAGCATACTTTGAGAAATAATGAACCACACAATTAAATGCGTCGGCGATTAAGTGTCCACATATCGGTATGCTCATCCAATAATCCGTTGTGATCGGATGGCCCCAATGAAGACGACCGTTGATACTTAACAAATTGCTCATTGAGACTACCCACCCCATCGCACAACATTGTCTTGTAAAATGTCGGATTATCTTTTAGTTTGGACAACAACCTTTGCCTTATATGAGTGATTGCACACCCATTATTTAGCTTGGCACCTTCGATGAAAGGCCCAAATTGTTGATTGACAACATGAAAACCACAATTACCATCCGGAGGAACGTCGTCGGTGGATATAACGTATTCTCTAATGTATAGAGGTAACTCATTCAAATAGTCTTTATTTAGAGCCTCAAGCTTCACGTATAGGGAAGATGGTTAGATAGGGAAAATTGGAGACTTAAGCTTCACGTCGCCGGAACATGGTTGGCTTGGTTGTGATGGACACATCGTACCTTTTTTCTTCAAATCTCGCTCACTTGTTTCGCCTTTCTCCTCAATACTCCTACCTTGTTTCTTGGTTTGCTCCAAGTACATTGCCGCGGTATACTCATGGGCCAAAGGATCTCTAGTAAATGGGGTTTGCTCACTTTTCTTCTTACGTAACACCTTTGCATATTCTCTTAGTTGTTTTTTAGTTTCTTTTTTGCTTGGCCTACCTTTGCGTTTGCCTTTTGAAGATTCATAAACATTCTCCGAAGTTTGTGGATATATGATTTTCCTCATGCCATCCCAAAATATTTGTTTTTGGAGCTTGTTCATGCCACGATACATCTCTAGTACGGTTCTACCCATTTCGTTATCACCAAACTCCTCTCCGGCTTCTTCTCCCTTTGGAGGAGGGATGAAACTTAGATGCTTCAAATATGGATCAATGTTGCTTAGATGGATTACGCCATGCTCGTAGTTGATTATCATATGGCGACAAGGGAGTCCCATAGACTTATTCATGTTACATACACACACCTCATCCCTCTTGGTTTCCCACTTATCAATCAACTCTACTTCTATAATCAACAACTTCATACATTGGCGAGATATGTTATAATGGATTCCCTTGAACTATGGGTGGTCGGCATATTTTCCGCTCGTTTTGGATATACGGCTTTTTTGGAACTTCTCTTTAATTATATCAATGTCGCGCTTGAAGTAATTTTCCATAGCATTCTACACGGTTACGAAATTATTAACACATCCAAAGAGATTCTTCTTCAACCGATGGTGAGCCGACTCTACTAAACTTGTCGCTTGATTTCCCAAGTGTTTATATTGGTTGATATAGGAATTAACAAACCTCTCTTTGTGTGGTTCCAACCATTGACGAAGAACATACGATACAACACCGGGATAATCAGGAGTATCCCAATGGGCGATAAACTACGCAAGATTTAGATGATACTCTTCCTCGGTAAGAGACCAACACAATGATTCCCATTCACCGTTGAAAGCAACCCATTTAGCGTAATTTAGATTGTATTGTTTTTTAACTTCCCCTTTTGCTTCTGCTCGTTCATGTTCCGGTAGCATCTTAATCTCTTCATATCCTTTTTTCTTGGGTGGACAAATTATTGGCTTGCACCTATTTATCAAATTACACCATATATGGAACGTACAAAGCATATTGTGTGCTAATGGAAACACTACCTCTATTGCATTCATCAATGCGAGTTCATTGTCGGTGACTATAACCCCGGGAATATCATCACCTCGGAAGATTGCCTTCACTTGTTGTAGTGCCCAAATGTAACTAGGTTCTTGCTTGTCCCTTAAGAAAAAAAACGCCACGGTAAACGGTGACTGCGTCGAAGTACGCCCAAAAATATTCAACAATGGCATCTCGTACTTGTTTGTCTTATAAGTACAATCCATTATGAGAACTTCATGAAAGCATTGAGCCAATTGAACACTCGTTGGATGCGCAATGAAGAGTTGTGTTATCTCTCCGTCCGAATCCATATCCTTTTGAACCGCGTAGTCTTTCTCTTTGGCCAATTTTTTTTATTGTTGCATCACCTTTCTATCTCTCCATTCCTTCTTTCTAATTGTCACAATTGCATTACAAACGGTGGACAAAGATGAGTGGTTATCCTTGTTATCCTCCTTTAGTATTTGGAGCATTTGAATCGGTGAAACACCCATTTTCTTCATTTTAGCTACCTTGTCCATCTCTTCAGGAGTTAGCTTGGCCGCCATGAAATGTCCTTCAAGATGCTCCGGACGAGGGTGGTTATGACAACCTTCCATAACCTTGTAGAGAACCCATCCACCCAATTCTTCGTTGTAATTAAATGCAAGCTTGAATGGGCATTTAATCTTCTTTGAGAAAGTTTTGTTCTTCCTATTTGTCTTTTCTTTATAAACATAACCCTTCCTCTTGTGGCTTTTATCGGGATCACCGCTTCTCTCACAAACCATTTCAAAGCGGGTTTTGCTTTCTCTCCCATTCAATACTAATACTCACATGTCTTTTAGTGCATGTTGTCTATCCCAACTCTTTGCCTCTAAAGGACTTTTGAATACCAAGTCATTCATGTAGTGATGGGACGTGTCATCGTACAAAATATCAACAGGGGTAGGTTGATTTTCCATTGGTTCTATTGGATCAGATGCAACCTACGAGTAATAGCACAACGTCAATACCAACTAAAAATATGAAATACTTAAATTTTCGGCAAAGTAAAAATAAAAACGATCCTACCGAACAAAAAGTTCGTTTATGAAAAAAAAAATGCGATCTTGCCGAACTTTTTCTTTGGAATTTTCTATGGTATAGTTCGGCAACATAATTACTACTATCGACTAAACCGAACTGCAAAGTTCGGTTACCTATTCAATGAACGTGATTTGCGAGCTTGCCGAACATAAACTTCGGTAACAAAGGGACTAAACTCGACTAAACCGAACTATTAACTGTATACTCTATAAAATTAGTTCGGCAACATTTTCTGGAAAAAGATAACCGAACTCTCAAAAACCTCAATTAAAACAGAGTTCGGTTACCTGCGTATGCTGAAATGAGTAACCGAACTACACATACAGGAGAGTTCGGCTACCTGTTCTGCAGAATTGCTAACCGAACTATTTTGACCTAGCCTAAATTTCTTCCTGAAATTTTCAATTTGGCCAATTTTTTGCACAATTCAAGCTACATTAACTAAATTTGAGACATACCTGAGTACCCATAACTTCATCTTCTGGTTGTGGCTGATAAAATTCATCATTTGGGTAGTTAGGTTGAGTTTGGGGTAAATAGCTTTCATCATCTAACAAATAACTCATATCCGGATCATTAGAAATATTGACAAATATATTAAGAGATGAAGAAGGTTCTGATTCTGAGGAGGAGGTATCATCACATGAATCACTCATATCATATTTACTAAACTCAAAATAAGATTTTGAGGGTTCTTCTCTCTTTTCCTTCATCTTCTTCTTCTTCTTCTCATTCTAACAAAATTATCCTATTAATAACTCACTAATCACTAACTAATCAGTAATTAATCATTACACTAACACCAACTAATCAATAAACTAACTAATATAATTATCAAGGGTAAATTTGGTATTAAAAAAATTTTAGATAAGGGGTGACCCAAAATTACTTCATTTGTCCTACCAAAAATGAAAGAGTAGTCCCCAACCTATTTTGAGTAGTCCCCAAAACATCGTTCTATCAAAGTCAAAGTTTGAAAGATCCAAACTTTTATTTTTGTTTTCTAGTCCACATGGATTCCACATAAGCAGCTGGCCACCAAAGCCGTTTCTGTGAGCTGTTTAAATAGGACGTCCGAAAAAGGACTACAAAGAACAGCTGAAGAAAGAATCCATTAATCAGATCAGTAGAAATGTCGTTGCTGGTGAATTTGGATTGCTCTCTGAATTTTGATGACGAATCAAGATCAAGTATCATAAGTTATTGCTGGAAGATGGGGTCAGGAAGAAGAACCGTACAATCTGCACTTAATTCTCTGAAAATGGTGGTGGTGATAAGAAAAATAAGAATAAATTTCCAAAAGCCAAGGTGGGTTTCTCTTTATCTATCAGTGGGAGAAGAAACAGAGAGAGAGAGAGAGAGAAAAACGAGTAAAACGGAGAGCAATAAGCTTGTTGAAACAGCAGCTGACAGGAAGCATCATTTCTTTAAGATCTTCCAAGGAGAAACATAATCATCCTATTCATTTTCTTTTTATGGTTTTTGGATTTCATATAAGTAGATATATGTATGTTTTCTGTGACAAATTTAGTTTTCAAGACTTTGAATTAAGTTTAGTTTTCTAGACTTTGAATTAAGTTTAGTTTTTTTTATGTAGCTCAAGTGTTTGATCTGTTGGCTCCATGAAGTTGAGATATAATGATGTATTTTTCTCTGTGATGATGATTTATCATGTTTATGTTCATCATCTTGTGTTGCTTCCTTAGTTCCTTTTCTTAAAAGATCTGTTACCAAAACCCACATACATGACTTGAGTAATACCCAGACAGTAGTGAGTCATGCACTTTTTACCTTTAAACTGTATGATATGTAAGCGACAGTCCTCTCAAAGTTACCTTTAAATCTGCACTGATTTCCTCTCTGGTTTAAGGACTTGGTCCGGAACTAAGCTGCCAAAGACAACATTTTGAACCGTTTTGACGTCATTTGATTGCCTAGAGGTCTTCTGATGGTCAAATTTTATTAGTGTGGTTGATGGATAGAAAAATCTTAATTTACTTCGCTCCCATTAGCAAAATCTGCTTAACAAACAATTTTTTGGCTAAAAAGAGATAGAGTAGAGTGATTGGGAGAAGCCGGAAAAATCAGATCATTCTCAAGGTCTTGAGTTTGAGAAGATGCATCAATATTACAAGCATTAGGGTAAAACACAAGCCAATAAATTTGTAAGAACTGATAGTTATATTGATTTATGTCGCCTTTTCCTATGGATCATTCCGCAAACAATTCCAGGAATTCATGTTCAGGTAGAATTTAACTTAATACTCTCTGATTGCTTCTTGGATTCAATTTAGAATCTAATCCCCAATTTATGTTTACTGCATTGTAACTTTGTATGGGAATGAAATGGCGTCATGTTTATCACCATTGTTGGTTACCTTCTATCTACTGTAATTTGTGTTACCTACTAGCAGTAACCATTTTTCTCCGGTTTGCATTCCCCAGGAATTCTGTTATAGATTACACACAGACTCTCCAGCATGTAAATTGGCAGTTGTTCAGGGTCCTAATGGAGCATCTTGGATTGTAGAAGTGAACAAAACTCAATATGTCACCTACCTTGAGGAAGGCTGGGAATTATTTGTGCAAGAGAATGGCTTAAAGAAGTTTGATTTCTTAGTTTTTAGACATGATGGTGAAATGCAGTTCCGCGTTATGGTTGTCCAAGAGAAGAGTGTTTTGCTTTTGTTCCTTCTCCAATTCCTGCGCAAGAAAGTAATGGACCACGAGAATTCGAGAGCAAAGTCAAATCTTTCAGTTCTCCATTTCCTTTCTTCTGGACCTCTGTGAAGCTCTTCAACGTTTTCCCTATGGTGAGTTGATAAATATTGTATTACAATAGATGCTTTTTAGCTAAAGGTTTTATGAACATAAACTAGTACCATTCTTGAAGAAATCATAGCGATTTTTCTTTGCAGACTATACCGGTTACATTTGCAAACATCTCCCAACTAATTTAAATAATGGGGAAGAGAAAAATGGATGTCTTGCTACAGAATGAGGAAGGCTGCATTTGGGATCTTCGTGTTAGCTCATATGTATCTCAAATCTATTTCAATAAAGGATGGAAAATGTTTGCCATGGAGAACAAGCTGAAAATTGGCGACTATGTGATATTTGAACCCGTTGATAAACGTCCAGATGCAGAGCTTGTAATGAATTTCCAGATTTTACTTGATAACTGCAATTTGTGTTTGCGCAGGATTGGAGGCATACCTAGAGTCTTGGTGGTACAAAACTTCTATGATAATACAGCGCTATAAGAGTTTCTGCTTACCTGTCAATCAAAGGTGCTGTTGCTTCTCCTTGCTTACTTGTTCTGCTAGCTTTCACCCTTTTAAGATACTGCAAAGCGTGATTGGGTACATTGCACAGTTTTTCCATGTCGATTTTCTTATTGATGTTTTTCATGCTTCAGTTCAGTATGGTGGTTTCAGTAAATTTCGCGCACAGCTGTCAGATCTATATCATGCCTACTATGGATTCCCACATTTAGCCTGATTGAGGAGCCTGGTCTTAACCCACTCTGCATTTAACTAGGCATAACGTATTTGGCTGCAGTTTGGAACCGATCTATACCTGGGCATACCAAGACGTTCTTTGAACACTTCAACTGTTTCCATACTTCAACTTTTATGAAACCTGTTTTGAGGCATACTGAATTTTTTTGAGGCATACTCATTCATTATCCCATCTAGGGTGGGTTTATAAGGGGTGTCTAAAGGTAGTGCAATTACCTATATATCCTTAAACAATTTAAATTACTAGAGTGCCCTTATCCCCAAAAACCTAAAATCAAAAATCAAAATAACCTTTAAACTTAAACATCTTGGACTCCAATTCAATCAAGCAAAGTAAACATGAATCGAAGTGATTGATGTTGGAGTGCGAAATCCAAATCTCAATTGCTCTCAGATGTATTTTAGAATGTATTTGTAAAAAACCCATCTTGTTTTTGATTGATTTTATTTTGTTTGATCGATAAAATATGATTTCAAAGATGGAATTAGGGTTTTCTGAAGATCAGTTAGGTTGATCTTGGAATATCAATTTTGAGCCGAACCTAATATATGATTTAGAGAAACACTATGTTCGGCTAATGCGACTTTGCTAGATTTTGTTCGAATCGGCCGAACCTAGCCTTCTTCATTTTAAATTTTCAGAAGATCAGTTCGGCTGATCTTGGAATATCAATTTTGAGCCGAACCTAGTGTATGATTTTGAGAAACACTATGTTCGGTTTATGCGACTTTGCTAGATTTTGTTCGAATCAGCCGAACCTAAAATTCGTCATTCACAGAGTGAAGTTCGGCTGATAACTTGTCAGCCGAACCTCTTTTTTTTTTTTTTGAAAATAGACCTAGGTTCGGCTGACAAGTCAGTCACAGAGTGAAGTTCGGCTGACAAGTTGTTAGCCGAACCTAGGTATAATTTCAAAAAAAAAGAGGTTCGGCTGACAAGTTATCAGCCGAACCGTTCATCTGCTCAGTGGATCTGGGTTTTAAAAATTCAATTTTTTGACAGATTCAACTTATAAAAAGGACATTAAGCCTCGTATAGAAGTCTACCTCTGATTTGAATCACACATTTTGGTCACTTCTAATCACTAAAATCTCAAAACCCAAGTTTTTTTTTTTCACTTCTTCTTCTTCTTCTTCGTCTCAAAAATCCCAACTCTCTCACATAAATTTGATTTCTCTACTAATTTACCACTAATAATTTAATTTTTAATCAATCCTTAAAATTCCTAATTAATCAAATCTAATCATAATCATTAACACTAATTATGTAAGGGTAGTTATGCCATTATCAAAAAGGGTGGATAAGGGGTGATGTTTTTTATTTAGTGACCCTATTTTTGCATTATTTAGTATGCCTCAAAAAATTCAGTATGCCTCAAAACAGGTTTCACTTTTATGGTTCTACCACACGGTTAAATCGCACAGCCCAACTTGCTATGGTGGGTATCAAAGAAAGTTACATCTCAAGTTTGAAATCATCAGTCGATGCACATTGCCAGAGAAGATAAAAGAAATTTTTTGTTACCATCTTCCGTGTGTTTTAAGTTTCAATTTGTTCTCACAAATTGCTATATTCATCTTAATTACAATGAAAAGTGGCAAAGGGGTGGTAGAAAACCAGAGTTCTGCAGAAATCGCACAAAAGGTTAACTTAATACATGATGCATTCACAAAAGGGAACATTATTTAAATAACCCTCAAAGTTCGTCTCTTAAAATATATCATTATTCAATTTTTATAAATACCCCTACCTTCTGAAAAGTGGAAGCAACTAGCACAAGTTGCTTTCAAAAATGGACGCAACTAACACAAGTTGCTTCTAAAAGTGGACGTAATTTTATACAAGTTGATTTCAAAAAGTGGAAACAACTTTCTCAAGTTGACTCCAAAAAAATTATTTTTTACCCCGCAGGGGTATTTGTTTAAGGTCAACAAAAATGAAGGGTATTTATAACATTCCCACGAAATCTTATATAATTGAAGCTTCTCTTCTATACAAATATGTTTTTGAATAGCACAAGAAAGCAACCATCTCTAATGTGCTAAGTCCTGCAAGAAGCAAATAGAGGTAATCCAGATGTGCGCGGGTTAGGTTATTAGCAAACCAGCCATAGTCACCATCCCTACTAGTTACCTTCTGAATATTTGATATAAGAAAGCCACTGAAGAAATTCCCAATGCCAAACATGCAATAGTTCAACGAAAAACCCACGCTCTTCAATCCACTCGGGACTTGATCATAGAAAAATTCTTGTAAACCAATGGTGGTGAATACAATAGCAAGGCCACACACTACACACTGCGGAACCAACCACCATACACTCATTGGGACCGTTTCTTTTGGTGTATCGACTAATCCGAAATCTACTGCAGTTTGAAGTCTTTTATGCTCCACCACAGCTGCGATCACCATGGATGTTGCTGAAAAAAAAATGCCAGTACCAATTCTCTGAAGCATGGTTATGCCATTGGGTTTTCCTGTAATGACTCGAGCAAGAGGAACGAATAGACGGTCGTATACAGCAGTGAAGAGAAGGATAGATAAGCCAACAAAGAGGTGAAGTGATGCAGCAGGTATATGGAAGTTAGGACCTATTGATCTGTCCATCGTGCTGCTTTGCTTTGTAAACAAGGTCATGTTTTCAGCAGTCACCACTGGATATATAAAACATATGATCCACAGTGTAATCAACCGTAGTAATGATTTCGCATCTTCGGCCTTTCTGATACCTACGGGACAACCCGAACCATTTGAGTTGTTGACAAAAGCTTCTAATACTTCATCTCTGTTAATGTTTGGCTGTGAAGTGATCCTCCAATTCCTCGCAGCTGCAACTAACACCTCGATTACTCCTAATAATGGGTTTTCCCTTTTTTCATTTATAACACTATAGCGATACTTCTTGATTCCGGTCAAGAAAACAATTAGAGCCACTAGTGATGAAATGCACAAAATACCAAATCCAAGACCCCAACCCAAATTATCTTGAATGTAGTTCAATATTGTGTTAGAACCAGTGGCACCTACAGATATTCCAATATGCCACCAATTGAAAAATGAACTCTTGGATTCGATTTCATTCGGGTTTTGTCCATCAAACTGATCTGCACCAAAAGCTGGTGCACATGTTGCAAATCCAGCAGCACCGATTGCAACTAAATACAACGAAAGAAGAAGAAGCTTACTTGGAAAGAAGAAGAGGAAGCGGAAGATATATCGTTCTTTGCGTTATTAACACAATCTGTCGAGCTCACAGAATCATTCAGAGACGAAAATGTTAACAGCCCAAGCCCCTAGGCACATATTAGAAAAATGTTCAAATGTTAAGTCGGATTTTTTTAAAAATGTTCTCAAATTTATCCAGAGTTTGAGAGAAAGAAATTACCAATATGCAAAAGCAAGAGGAGGATAGAACTATGCGAAATCGGCCGATATAAGAATCAGCAAGAAAACCAATGAGTAATGGAAGCATATACACAACACCAACCCAAATATTAACATTTTGAGCAGCTGTGGCTGTGGATTGACCAAATTGATTTGTAAGATAACTAATCAAGTTCGTTGAAACTCCGTAAAACATGAATGCGTCTACACAATCAATTACTAGTACTCGAGAAGCTGAATTCCATCCACCAAACTGACTACTCATCAAAAATTTCTCTCCTTTGTAATTCACCATACCTTCAATTCCAACTCCTATTACTTCCATTAGTGTCAATTTCTTTCTTTCTCTAGAATGAGAAGCAGAGGAAAAATCTGGTGATTCGATATGAGAATTATGATGCTTTTTTTATTTTAAATATCAGTTTTAACTAATCATAAAGAGTACTAGTGCAGCACTCAAATTATCAAGGCTGCTAATAGGGGTACCAAATTGCTGGGAGTGTACCAACCCAAAGGCAAAGGCTATTTTGTCCAATACGTATTTTGGTACACCCCCAAACAATTTAGTACCCCTATTAGCAATCTTGCACACAAAGCAATGTGCGCCTGGCCAACAAAATGTTTTCTGAATAGTAGTAGGCTGTCCTTAAAAAGTTTGTTCTCACAAATTGCTATATTTGTGGTTTGTATTTAACATACATGGCATGGAAAGTCGTTGTCTTTGATTCCAGCAATGAGTGATCTTAATTATTTGTTGGTCGCAAAACCACTATTATTGATTTTGAAAACAGAAAAGAAAACACATTATTGTATCTTAAGAAAGCCTACAATGGTTATAGACTGGATTACAAACTCCCTTATTTTTCAACAACCTAGCTTAATTAGCACACAGATTTAAAAAACATATAAACAAATAAAAATACAATTATCATACCATTAACAAGTTTCATTTGGGAACGAATGGAATAGGAATCAGAACCAAATCACGCTTTCTAGCAACTGATACACCAAAGAGCTCTGCCATATCTAGCTTTTGGGTTGTTTTCCAATCAAAATGGTACAATAAATGAGCAAGTGTTAGCTCAACATTGGCCATAGCAAACGACATCCCTGGGCACATCCTTCTACCAGCTCCGAATGGAATATATTCAAAGTTGTTTCCCTTATAGTTAACTGAATTACCATCAAACCTCTCTGGTTTAAATGTGTCAGGGTCATTCCAATAATCTGGATCCCTTCCAATAGCCCACACATTGATAATCACTTTGGTTTTTGCTGGTATGTCATATCCATTAATCTCGCAGCATTCTCTACTTTCTCTTAATGTGAGTGGAGCAGGTGGGTGTAGCCTTAGAGTTTCTTTGATAACTAGCTTTAAGTGTGCTAGTTTACTAATGCCTGTTTCATCTATCCGTTTCTTCCCATTGAAGACCTGTCTTACTTCGGTTTGTACTTTTTCCATTACTCTTTGGTTTTGTATCAATTCAGACATTGCCCATAGTATTGCAGTGGCTGACGTAAACGTTCCTGCACTGAAAATTTCCTGCCGAAAAGAGAACAGACAAACTAGAAAATGTTAAAGCAGTTAACTACACAAATTTTTCTAATGCGTAAAAAGTAAGATGAATTATACAAACCAAAATGGCTGCTTTAATATTTTCTGTTGTCAATGATAATTCGCCTCTCTCTTGGAACCGAAGAAGTACATCTACTAAATCCTCCTCCTCTAAAACAGCATCATTTCCCATTTTACTGCTCTTACTCGTTTTGTGTTCTTGGATAACTCCCTCTAAAAACTTGTCGACTTGTTGATGTAATCCCAACAATCTTGATGTCATTCCACCTATACGATGTATCAATTTTAGCGACGGGAATAAATCTTGGACACTTATTCCTACCAAAGTAAGTGATTCACGAATCATCGAGATGACTTCTTCGCTAACTTTGCAGTTATCACCGAATGCTGCTCTTGAAGTGACAGTACTGAGCAAGGATGTAATCTGCTTACTAAGGTTGACAGGTATACCGGCTTGTAAAGAAATGTTTTTGATCGTATTTGATACCTCTTCCTCTCTGAGTGGTCGGAACAATTGCATATGTTTAGCACTTAAGAGATGCATGACGAAATTCTTACGCATGTCTCTCCAATAATCACCATAGCGAGAGAACACGACATTAGTAGAATCATAAAACATTATCTTACCAGCATAGATTTCTGGCCTGTCGGCAAAAATCAAGTCGTGGTGCTTCATAATCTGTTTGGCGGCCCTAGGTGAAGAAACAACAAGTATAGGAACTTCACCGAGTTGCAACTGCATCAGTGGTCCATATTTCTTGGCTAATTTTCCGAGTGTACGATGGGGTACTGGTACTAAGCATAACATGTTATGCAAATTACCAATAAGTGGAAGTTTCCATGGACCTGGAGGCAAATTTGAGTTTGATCTTTCGGATTTTGATCTTATTTTCTTCACCACCATGAACAGAAATAGAAGTAAAGTTGAAAAAACTATAATCGATGGGAGCTTTTGAATATCCATGGTTGAAGATCTAGCTAAGGATAGATATTGAGATATGATTTTTGTAGATGCAGAAATATGATCGATCAGGGCATCTGTACTTGTAGTGTTGGAGCTAGCGGGGCATTTTTACCTTACATCCCAGTTATTTGTCTTGCCTGGCCCACTATTTAGTCTTGGCTAAAAAAAATATGAAAACTCTTATATAAATTCGATATTCGATATTGATACTAAGCGTAAGTTATGTAATGAAAGTCAAGAAACTTTAAATCACTTATTCTTGCACTGTGACTATGCAACACAGGTATGGATGCACTTCAATTTTGATTTGAATTATGCTAGAAATGGTACAACAAACTTTCATGATCGGCTTTCTAATTGTTTCGAAAACATTGATGGGGGAGCATATGAAATCGAATGGAATGCTCTATGTAGTATTATAATTTGGTTTATCTGGAAAACAAGGTTTGATGTGGTCTTTAAAAAGAAAAAACAGAACAGTGTCACAACTGCTAATAAGATCATTAGATACATAAATAGTTACAACATTGTGAACAAGCCGGGTCACAACATAATGGAAGACATATACTATAACTCTAAGAATGATGCTGCTCTACAGATAAAAAAGTACCCGAAAGAGAGCATAAAAAATGACATGACACTGAAAATTCTTATTGCTTTGCATATCTCAAACTCTAAAACAGGCATTGGTCTAATTTTGGTGGATTATACAGGTACAGTCAGAGAAGCCAGAGGACTCTCTACTGACAGTACAACAATAGAAGAACTAGAACAAGAGGGAGCTGAAGCGGCTTTCCAATGGGCAACACGATGAAGTGGACACAGAATTTCTTTCAGGAGTGATTCGGAACGAACTCTGGTGCTGCTGGTGGGAAAGTATGCGGAAGCCCGAAGACAAAGATACCTAATCAGTGAAGATTTTGGAAACACTAAGAAGTTTGAAACGAATTTTATAGCAAAAGACTTCGGTCTAGTTAAGAAAGAAGAAGTAATGTGGGCAGTAAAACTCTTTTTTTTTTGTAACAAGTATGACATTAAGCATAGCTGGGTTGACTACAACCTATGGGCTTTATTTACTTATTTGAATACTCAACAATGAAGCCAAAATGTAATGGATATCAGAAACTCCATGTATGGAACTCCAAGAACTTTATTTGCAATGCACTAGGTTTCATGCCTCTTTTATCAAAAAAAAATAAAAAAAAATAAAAAAAATTCAATTTAATTAAGTAAAAAAAAAAACTCAGATATTAATTTGGGAGCTTAAGTATCAGAATAGATTTTAGAAACACAAAAACATTTTTGTTGTGAAGCTCATTTTTGTTGCTTCTTCTATTCCTGGACCCTGGTTATCAAACAGGATATAATTAACGATTACAACTTACAACAACCTGCGTCGTCCTCCTTATTTATACGTAACCATAACAAAAAATGGTTGGAAAGACCGAGAGACACGTATGTGTCTGCCAATTTACAGGTGATCTTTCTTTTTTCTCTTTAATGTAACTACCACATTTAAATGATGATCAGCATAACAAAAAGGCCATCTTATGACTATACCGTTCAACAACTAAACCGTTTTATTAATCCACTTGTTCGTTCAAAATGGTACAGCAAGTGGAAAAAATTAAAAGAAAAAGGCTAAATATCAACTGCACTTAAAAATATACTGTATCAAAGATCTGTGGAGGTATTGACGAACAGGGCCGGTCCTGAGTAGTTTTTGCCCCGAAGCGGATAATTTTTTTATTGCCCCCCATATAGTACTTATAAATAGGGCTATCCGTCACACAATGAAAGGGAGAGACATAGCATTTCTTCTTTTGGTTTTTAGATTGAGCTACCGCACTAGTAACATTTATTTTAGTTTCTATAGGTAACTGTATTTCATTAAGATTCAATTCAATTTAACTCCAAAATTTATAACCAAAGTCTTAACTTAATGTTAAAATTTGATGATCCAACAATAATAATAGTAAACTATAAAGAAAATCAGCATATACAAGAATACAAAAGAAGAACGAGAGTTAGCATAGATTAGCTGTGTAAACTAGTAACCGGCTGTATGAAGCATCCAAATTCCAAGTCAAATGACAAGTGACCGGTTAGTGCCTGTGGATTTGTAACACACTAACCCATGATTCTGTACATAAATTGTCATTTTTGGATCAAGAGTATTCTCAGAACATTTTAAGTCTTCTCAGTGAAACAATCTGTAGGCAGAAATAATTTGAAGGGAAATGTTAAGCACGTGAAATCATCAATAGACCGTTGGATTATACACTGCCTAGAAAGAAATGAGCGATCGTGATATACCCCCTCTGTCCTAAAATTTCTGTCTTCTATTCGATTTTCGTTTGTCCTAAAATACTGACCAGCTTCTGTTTATAATCATATTTTTTAGTCAAACTCTCAAATATATCTTTTAATTTTTATAATTATAAGATTATTTTAAATATAACCAATCAAAAATCTTAAATGATATATTCCTAAATAAGAAACAAATCTACTAAATCAATCCATAAATATTTTTATTTTTATCTTTTATTTAATCGTATTAAATGATATCTTCCTCGATACGAAACAAAATTACTAAATCAATCCATAAATATTTTTATCTTCTATTTAAACATTTCTATAAAATAATAAAATTACCAAATATGTATTTTTCTTACATGCTCCATATACTCCTTTTAATTTTAGTAATAACACAACATTTAATAGGGATAGTTTGGTACACTCCTCCGGTCTTCTTAATATCTTGACTTAGTCAAAGCGGACTAATAATTTAGGACGGAGGGAGTATTAAGGAATTGTTCAGCTAATAATTAATGTAGGAATTACTGGTTAATCCAGTTTTTCATGACTCGGTTAATGGCTAGTCCACCAGTGAAACTAATTTACTCGCTTGTCCAAAAACATGTTTTTGGACCAGATTATTTACTCGTTGGTCCGAAAACTTTGTGGAGATTATAAAGTGTGTTTTCTAAATACCTAAAACACCCTTCCAAATCTAATTAGTATCAATACATAACATATGTAGTATCATATTAGTATTGAACAGTATCAATACATATGGTAATATGTAGTAACATATGTAGTATCAATACATAACAATTTTTTGATATGTAGTATCAATACATAACAATATCAATACATAACATATTAATATGTAGTATCAATACATAACATAAAAGTTTTGATGTGTAGTATCAATACATAACATATTGATACTACATATAATTTTACTATTTTACTATTTTACTACATATGTTAGGGTTAGCAGAGTAATTTTACTATTTTCAAACCTTTTTTGGACTAGCGAGTAAATATTTTTTCCCGCTGGACTAGCCATTAACTCGGGTCAGATTTAGTGGACTAAACAACAAAGTTCTCATAATTAATTTTTGTTGACTAGAAAGTCTCTTGTCACACTTTAATAAATGACTAATTCTACAGTTCTAGAAAGTCTCAAGGGTGACAAAGGAAATACAATATATTTTAAGCTGATTACACCCGTTTCTATATAGATTTATAAAATCAATACATAAAATTAATTATTTGTCATTCTCTATGTATACTGAGATATAAGATAAGAGAATTTGCTTTCTTTGGGAGACGGGTGGGATTGATTGGTCAGTTTATAATTGCGTAGCCCTTGCGGCCTTGCCTTGAAGTTAGTGGACTTTACGTTAGACGCTCAGTCAGTCCGTAACCTGTCGTATCTTCGGGATCAATGATGCAATTGACAAAGGAAAAATATTTACTCTCGAGTGATAAGTGATAACTCATAAAAACACGGTTATAGTCGTGGAGAGAAAGAAAAGAAACGATTTTTTTATATTTTTTTTTGGCATCCTTTCTTCTGAAAATATATGCAACGTGCAAGACGAACTTGTTTATGAAAATGAGACTCTACATAAGAAGCCAACAACCCATGTGGGTGTCCTGTTTGGCAGAGATGCCGCAGATCCCAGACCCATAAACGCATATATTGTCAATCATGATTTGGGGAATTTAGTGAAATGATGCTGCTATGAGTGCAGCGTCGGTATGCGTAAAGGTGGGACCCATAAAATCTTTCATCCATTCCTCACAAATTAGAGCATCTCCAATATAAGGGGTCAAAGTAGAAATAGTTTTCGTGAATATATCCTGCAGAGACAATAATACGAAAGATGATAAGGCGAAATCAATAGGTCATTACTTGAGAGAGTAATGACTGTTTGCGATTTCGCCTACACTAATGGATTAGGTTGGGCTCTTCCCCTCCGGTTATGCCAACAATCAGTTGTTTTCGTGACCTCTTTCGAGGTCACACCCTTTGTGGGGTGTCTTTAGGACCGAGTGTATCATAGTCAGGACTTGCCAAGAATGGCTGAGAATGCTCCAGACGCCCCAGGCATTTTTGACTCAACCGTGTACCGCGGCGCCCTGATCGAGTTTCTACACTCCTTAGGAGAGAACTTAGTACCTTAGGCTTTTAACCCAGGAGTCTCTGCTGGATAGGCTTTTGTTTCGCCCCAATTCTCCATGACTCAGGTTCCAGGGTTGGTATGGCTTTCACCCGAGCCATGCATTACTAGGTGTTCCCCAATTATGACGCGCGTTAGGTCTTATTGTTGCCTCTTGCATTTATGCGAACTAGGGTGCACACCACAATTGGATGCCTAGCCTCCCTAGTTAGAGGTTTTAATACTTATTGCCTCCTATTAAGGTCTTATCATAAGGTCTTATTATTGCCTTTTTCGCATACAAATTAATTTCTTCAGATATATTGTGATTGTCGCATTGCCTAAGGGTAATATTTCTTCAAGTATATTCGATTCCAAGGTTGATCGAGCTTTCGTTCCACATTTTTTCCTTCACTATCCATCGATTCATACCCCCCATTTTCGACGATCCTCTTTATGATGTACGGCCCATCCCATATCTTCCCTAATTTTTCATATCCTCCTTTATGATAAGGCGGTATTGGTCGCAATACTAGTTCTCCTGGATGGAACTCCCTTTCTTTTATTGATTTTAATGTTGCTTCCTTAGTGTAAATCTGATCCATTTCTCCGCCCTTTCTCACCATATCGACCATTAATCTTTCTTTTCTTTTTCCTTCCTTTATCTCCTCTTTCCAATTCCTTCTCTTATGTGTACGCCCTTCACTTTAATCAATATCTAACTCATTGCAAGTTTTTCCTCGGTTGTATCTCCTCTTATTATTCCTATTCCTTGGGGTAGTGGAAACTTGATGCATTGATGGAAGGTGGATGCGACTCCCAATATTCCATGTAGCCAAGGTCGGCCTATCAAGGCGTTGTAGGGAGACTCGACGTCGACTACACAGAATACCACTTCTGTAGTTATATTCTTGAGTGGAATTCGCATGGTGATTTCTCCTTTAGGTTTATTTGCTGATCCATTGAACCCATAAATTTTGTAAGTCGAAGGGATTAGGTCTGAGTCTTTACCGCCCATAGTTTTGAACGCGTGGTAAAATAAGATATCCACTGAGCTACCGGAATCTATTAGGATTCTATTTATCGCCCATGTGTCTTCATCATCATCTTCCTCTTCTCCGCTCCTCGACTTTGGTATAATTTCTAATTTGACGACCAATGTACTGTCATGCAATTCTCCTCCTCCTGGGACTTCTTTTGCACTGAATGTGATAGGTTGCTTTTGCCTATCTTGAAGTGGTGATATCTTGGCTAAGTTGAATATTTTTTTTCCTTCATTATCTCGGGCGTAAACTCGACTTAATACATTTTCGTGGAAATCTTCTATACTTCTGAATGAGTGAATTATCGAGTTGCAATATATTTTTTTTTTGCATTTGTTCATACTTCAATCAATTATGTATTCTTTCCATCCTCCGTTCCTGGTGCAGGCCCCTCGGGAGGTGGTGGTAAATTTGGTTATGGTACGGCTAGGAAGTGGTTAAGTTTCCCTTGGTCAATCATCCGTAGTATAATCCTTTGCACATTTCGGCAGTTGTTTGTATTGTGTCCGTGAAAGCGGTGATAAGCACAAAATTCTCGGCTCCTTCTCCCTGATGGTGGCTCTACTCCAATATTTGGTGGTGCTGGTATTTCTTCCATTAAAATCACCACCTCCCAGATCTTATCAATTACAGTGTTTAAGTGCGGCATTTCTATCTCTTCCCAATTCTTATTATTGCCTCATCCTGGTCCTTGATTGTAGTATCTTCTTTGACCACCATGTCCTCCTCCTTGATCAAATCTTGCAATTTTGTTATTTCCTGCATGATTGTTATATTGTCTTTCTCTATACTCTCTATCGAACATTTCTTGGTCCCTGCTATTCATAGCTACTTGTTTCTGTTTATCCTCTATATTCGCCTTTTCCTGACTTCCTTGGGAGGTACTTGCAACCACATTTGTTGTTCTTGGCAATAGTCTTGCATTTCCTTCCTTAGCGTTAGTGACAGCAACTGGGTATGACTCCATCTCTCTTTTCTTCTCCTCGAGGGCTATATACTCTTCCTGATACTCTCGCAATTCCTTCATTGTTATGGTATCTTTTAACCTGAATATCTGTGTGTACAATAGATCAGTTGGAAAAAGTGCGTTAATGATAGCTAGGATAAAATTTCTTTCTTCCACTCTTCCTGCCATTTCACTGCACATGGTCCTCCAGCGCGTTGTTAAGTTGCATAAGCTCTCATTAGTTCTTCGCCTCAAGCTGAATACCATCTCGATTCCTGGACGTAACATGTTGCTAATGTATGCTCCCAAGAATATACTCTGCAGGTGATCAAATGATCTAATAGATCCCATAGGAAGCCTATCGAACCACTTTAAAGCTTATCCTTTTAAGCTTGCGGGAAAATATTTGCATAATACCGCATTATTGTGCGCCCACTGTAAAAGAGACAAGTTATACGTTTATGTGTTGGATTTCACATGTAGTCCCGTCGAAAATGCTATTGAATGTTGGTAAAGTGCATTTTGTTGGAATCCCTGCATGTTGTATCCCTCTGACAAAAGGTGATTTTCCTGCTTCTTCTAGCTGTTTTCTTCTCTATCCTTTCGAGCTGTTATCATGGCCCTCATCTCTTCTAACTCTTTTAGTATTGTTTGATTGATGTTTTGATCTTCCTGCATTGGTATTTTAAGCCGCGCATGCCTTTCTCTGTTGTCTTGTCTATTTTGACGCACTGCTTCTATAAATTCTCGCTCTTCCGCATCTTCTCTCCTATGCCTGTGTGACTGCGTCTTTCATTTCTGATGTTAACCTGCGCTTCATCATTGTCTTTATCTTCCTAAGTGCGGTGATGATGTAGATTTCGATAGGGCATCTGGATTCTCCCTTGTAAAATTCTTTTTGCTTCTTCCTCATCATCTTCCCAATCATCATAAACGCGGTTATTTTCGCCTTGTGGTTCGTATCGGTCTTCTCTGTGATGCTGTTCCATGCGGTTGTTTTCTCCTTGTGGTTCATATCGATCTTCTCTGTGATGTTGTTCCATGCGGTTGTTACCGCGTTACTCCTGCATGTTGTCGCGTACGTTAAAATGCTCAATAAGGTTGTTATTCAATGGTTGTCTTATTCGACCGTCTCTATAAATTGATCGACTACGCCTTGACGTGCTACTGCTTGTCCTTGACGTTGAAGCCGCACGTGTTATCCTGGATGTCATATGTGATCTTTGATCCTGTAACCTGTTTTTTTTCCCCATTTCAACGTTTTGACGTGTTAGATTCGCTTTTTCTTCTCCTTCTCTTCTTCTTTCTTCAGCTAATCGTTGTCTCAGCTCCCCTATTATCATTTTTTCTTCGCTTCCTCCGATCGGTCCTTCCTCCGGAGTTCTTGCCTCGTTTTTTTCCGTCGTATCTGTATCAGTTGTATGCATACTTACCTCATCATAATTGCGGTTGTTATTTCCCTCATGCACATGTTGGATCTGAGATTGTATTTGTTGTGCTTGGTTATTTCTTTCACCCATCGCTAATGATTCACCGATATCTCCTCCTCTTCTTATTGCGATTCTCCTGCTCCTCCTGGTTGCTATCACGTGCTCTGCTCTGGATACTACTCTTACCATCTCTATTCCTGAAATAATATCCTCTTTTTACAAAGTATGAAATAATCTTTTGAGATTTAGAAAAGCTCTTTTCACGGAAAATTCCTTCTCTGAAGTGAAAACTTAGACTCTTTTCTCTAGATCTAGAACTCAGAAACTTTCAAAATTAATGAAAATGATGATGAAATCTTAGTTTGAAAATAAAACTGATGATTGTTTTGAAACCATTTTTAAAAAATTTCACAGGTAGGAGTAACCCGGTACTGTTCGGCTCGGTTCTTGCCGAGGCCGAGTACCTGAACCTCCCTAGTCTCGGTTCTTAGTTTTTGACCGGTACCTATACCTTGTTCCTCGGTTCCGGTACCATTCGGGACAAGTATGGTACCAGGGACGGTTCCGGTACCAGTCGGTACTTTGTGTCAGCATTCCAGACAGATTTTCCTGTCAGTTTTCCAGACAAATTTTGGTCTGTTAAGCATCTTAAGTACCTGTTTTACTGAGTAACAATATACTAAGCAATATCTCAAAGCACAAAAAGTAACAAGTAGCAATAATACTAGCAAAGCAAAGTGCCAAAGTCCTGAAAATCTGAAAAAGTAACAAGTAGCAAAGCTGCAGTACACTACAGGCAGCAGAAGCACACAGACACACACAAAAAATAGTCTTAAGTCGACTCTTAACAACTAATAGCTACAGTACTACACACTACACTGAAGGAAATAAGAATTGAAGTGGTAGCAGTGGTGGTGAAGTGGTTGTGGCAGTAGATTGGAAAGAATGGAAAGAGATCTATTCCATGGAAGCACTGGTGGTGGCATTATTGTTGATAGGACCCAGTAACTCTGCAAAAAAAAAGTAATATCAGTTAGTCAGTTAGTAACTATTACTAAAAATAGTAACAAGGAAAAAGATTGGAATGAATAGAATATGTTACCTTCTTCAATTTCAGCATTGTCATCTGGTATAAAGTCACATAGAAGATCAAGTTTTATGGGCTTACTTAGCCCGCTTTGTGTGCAAAGCAATGCCTCAACTGTTCTTGTAGAAAAAGAGCTTGTACAAGGACTTAATACTCGCTTTCCTGTGCTGAAAGAAGATTTAGAGGCAACAGAAGACACAGGAATGGGTAGTATGTCCTTAGCCATATGTGCAAGTATCTTATACTTGTTACTGTTGGTCTTCCACCAACCCAATAAGTCAAACTCCTCATCTTCTACACCATCTTCTCCTTCACCTTCTTCAAATTTGTCTATGAAATATCTATCCAACTCTGTTTTTCCCACATCATCATCTGGGTTCCTCTTATGCTTCTTACTCCTTGACATCAAATTTGCCATATGACTTGTCCCTTCCCCTGATTTGGCTTGTCCCTGCATAGAAGTACCTGACTCCTCCTCAGGAATTGAATACACATCCTTATATTCTTCAAATAGAATCTTAAAATCCATTAACACACTCCTCATAACAATATCAACCTTTGAAGACTTATTCCCATACAAACACTCAAGAGCAAATTATAGTCCTTTTTCTTTCTCTCTAGGATCCAACAACATGGCAAAAAAAGTTGTAGAGTTCATCTTTGCAGAATCACCCCAATATTTGTTATACTTCTTAAACATTTTGGCAGTCATAGTTGCAATAAAAGGATCTTCATCTACATTATCCCTAAACTCAACTAGTTTTTCATAAATGAGAACTAATTTCCATAAGAAATTATGTGTTGTTACCTTAGTTGAGGCTGAAAATGCAACATTGGCATCAAAGAATACCTTCAAACATTTCACAAGGCCTCTGGCATAGATCCAATCCTCTGCACATGGAGCAGGTTTCTTCACTATTGCCTTCTTCTTATTCTTCTTCTGTGCCTTCTTATTTCCTTTCACATCAAGTTCTTCTTCTTCTTGTTCTTCATCTTCTTCTTCTCCATCAGGGCCATCACCAACATTAACATCAATATCAAAATCATTAGCATTGGGTAAATCTTTCTCATTGTCTTTTGGGAAATAAAACAACTTTTGATATTCCCTATCATACCTTTCTAACCTAGTGAAAGCTCTTTCATACACTTCTGCAGCCTCTAGCATCAAGAATGTGTTGTTCCATCTAGTCTTTACATCTAATATCAGTGTTTTCTTAGACTCTATTCCAACTAAATTTGCACATTGCCTAAGCTTAGCCAACCTAACTGGAGAACCCTTTATATACTTGACAACTGACCTGATAATTGCAATTGATTTGTTGTAGACCCTTATAACATCTTTTAAAACAAATGCAAGTACATGAGTTGCACACCTTACCTGAAAAGATGTAGATTCATACAAGTATTAGATTTATGTTCAAAGTAATAACTAATAACTAATAAGCACAATTCTAACTAGAAAGTAAAAATAAATAAATCATATACTTACATGCAAGTACTAAACTCTCTCTTCTGCCCTTGTCATCGAAAGAATACTAGTGGTCAAATAATCCATTGCACACTTGTTGGCACTAGCATTATCCAAAGTGACAGAAAAAACATATTTAAGCCCCCAATCTGACAAGCACTTCTCCAACATCTCACCAATATCAATTCCTTTGTGACCGCTAACCTCAAAAAACATAAGAAGTCTCTTTTCTAACTTCCAATGCTGATCAATAAAATGAACTGTGACACAGATGTAGTTGAAATTATTTGGTGAAGTCCATGTATCTGTTGTCAAACTAACCCTCTGCTTGCTTGACTTGAAGTAATTTCTCAACTTATCTTTCTCATCTACATAGATTTCTAATAAACATAGGTAAAAAGTCATTCTACTTGGTACAACAAATCTAGGCTCTATGACATGCATCATTCTCCTAAACCCTTCACCCTCAACTGCACTAAAGGACATCTCATCAATCTCCCCCTTTTAATGACAACAAGGATAAACTGAAAACATTAACGAATTTGAGATCGGAAGGAAACTGAATCGTTGGATCTTCTAATTTTGAAATTCAGCCATTGGATCTGGCCAATTTCTGTGTTTTTATTTCCGTGTGAACAACAAATAAGAACCATTGATCGACTGACTTTGTTATGATTCTAGCCGTCGAGATGATAAAGGAGTTATCTGTAATATGTATTCTATTATGGGGATCTACCCTAATATAACTATAATATCAAAGGACTTACTTATATATATAAAACCCAACTTAACCTAGAAAAACATTTTTCTCCTCTTTTTCTTCTTCGACGTAGGGCTGAGAAGAGGAGATGGATACAGCGAAGACGAAGAACATATTTTCATCAGATTTGATCATATTTTTCCACCAATTTTTTGTTATTCAAATTCAATTCGTTATATGTTTACCAAAACTACTCAATTAGTAACTCTGATTCGGTTTCCCAGAGGGTTTTCTTTCTGAAATTAGGGTTTAAATTGAGTCACTTTAACCAGATTGAATTCGGAACAAACATTGAATTGATAACTTGGAATGCTTCGACGACACAAATACAGGTAATTCTTTCTTCGAAATTTTGTTTGTATAGAGAATCATTACTTTTGTATAGATTTTTGAATTTATCTTATCTTTCATAACTGGATCTGAAAACAAGTAATCTGAAATGTATATCTCAATTGGATTGTAGGAACACATAAACTGGGTATTTCTGTCAGCACTTGCCCGTGAATCAAGGGACAGGCGCAAGCAATTATTCAAGAACTAACTGAATAGGTGCAAGCACTTACTTGAGATTTGATCGAAATAATTCAAATAGTCTGTTTCCTGTTTAGAGATTTACTAATTGAAGGACAAATAGTCCATATCCCTCTTAGCGTCTATAGTCTACACTTATGTATGAGACATGATAACTTGATGACTTAGTTAGCTATCTTGGTTTGGAATTTGACTGAAGTTTCATCTAAAATATTCTTATGTATGTCATTTTTTGTTTTGGTTATTCGAATACTGTATTGGACTATGCAATGCGATGTTTACATGTATGAAGTCCTGTATCGGTATTATGTGAATTGGTTATGGATATCATTAATAGAGGTTAATTTACTGCTCTGTTATCTCCTTAAATTGTCTAGATGACTACTTGCAGCTTTTTATAATTTATCTTATGAACATACCCAACTATGTATGTGTGAAGCTTAAATTTGGATCGATAAACTTTTTAGTCGGCTTCATCCAGAAACGATTCACATGTATGTACCGTCTCATTTACAGCTTCAGTGGATATATGAGTTGTTTTTCAACCGAATGGTATAAAATAGTTTCCCCAAACAGCTGACCTAATATGCAAAACAGATAGGCACTTCAAATCAAGATTAGCAGTATATTTTTCCTTCAATTATTATCTAGAAATATTTAGATCACATGATACATGCAACTTTGAGCTGTGAAATACCAGTTGTTAATTATGTTATGTGTAACATGATTGTTGTTCTTTTGTTCTTTCCCAACTGCTCTCCTTTGTAACATGAGCTGTTTGGATACTGGGGTATAGGTGTTTTAGTTAGTAAAATGGGGGATCAACTTCATTAGTTGAAGAAGTTATATATGTAGCTGATCCATAGGCACAATCTGAAGAGACTGATCTAAATAACCACGAAAAAACAAGCAATCTGTGTTTTTATTAATGATTCCCCGTAATGCTGAATCTTGATTATGTTGATCTCATTAGAACCATCCCTTTAATCATCTAGGGCCTCCGTTGATATGACTGAATATAATTTACCATTGAAGAATTGTTTCCGCAACCAAACCAACTCCAACCTTTTAGTTATAAGTTATAACTTCATTACGTATTATTGTATTTTTTTTTGCATACAATTGGAGCCGATTATGATGGCTTAAGAATCGGGTTACTCCTTACTCAAGTCAAGGATAAGGATATAACTGAACTTCTTGCATCTGGAACGGAGATGTTTGCCTCAGTGCCCTCAGGAGGTAATGCTCCAATGGCCGTTGCTGCATCTGGTGGTGGCGGCGAAGCAAAAGAAGTAAGAGAAGGTAGAAAATAAAAAAGAGTCTGATGACGTAACCTGACTATCCATACACCAGTAAGATGAGTAATGATGCTAAGAAGTTTGTATTTTATTTTATTTTGATTGATTGTTTATTTGTTTAATTGGTGCAGGATACGGGTTTCAGTCTCTTTGATTAAGGAAGTTGGGTACCCTTATCCAGATGTAGTCTCATCTTCCCAAGTTCCAAATTTTACATATTTTTTTACTATCCACGTTGTTTTTGTTCTTTAAGTGGTTGCTACAATTTATAACATTCCCCTGTTTTTCGAATTTTGGTTTAGGTAACGTAACCTAGAGAGAAAAGATCTCATGGATGATTAACTTACGAATAAAAAGATTATCTTTTGCCGACGTGCAACGCACGTGCATTCCACTTGTTATAATAAACTCAACAACTGCCCTTTTACACTTTTCTTGACTGAAAATAGTAGAGACTAACTTATCATCCTGCTCATCCAGTTTTGAAGGTTTTAATATTAGAGTTTGTTGTCCTTTTACCTTTGGCTTGTTAGGATTCTTCTTGCTTCTGTTAAAGTGCTTCCACATTCCACTTGTACCATTCTTTCCAGTATGAGCCTTTATTGTCTTGTTGCAGTAATTACAATCAGCTTCTTGAACATTTTTCCTAGTGAAATGTTTCCAAATATCAGAAGTTGTCTTACCACCCATTTGAGTAGAAGTAGCTTCTACATATGTTGTTGCTGTCTCTGTTGCAATTGGTTGGATAGAGGATCCAATAACTGTATCTGTAGCATGTGTAGGTGTAGCAGCTGAAGAAGGTGTAGGTGTAGCTGTTGCATGAGCTTGACTTGATGCATCCATGATCACTGAAAAATCACAAATATACATAAACATAATACACTTATGAAACAACAACCAAAAAGAAAGTAGCTGAAGACTGAAGTACATATTCACAAACACAAAATGCACTAATCAAATATTCAAACCACCAAAACCACAAAGAAAACCACAAAAAACATAGGAATTGAAAATAAAAGTGAATTCATATTCATACATATAAAGATAAATACTACAAAGTGTTCATAAACCATCAAAGTTCAAAGTAAAGGATAGTAGAGCTGCAGTACACACTACACTGCAGTACCAGTACCACTAAGCCTAAATTCTAAGCATTATGTGAGTTTTGTTAAGATTCTTGGTGCATCTCTTTAAGTGCTTCCACAATCTAGATGTTCAATTTTTTTCCAGTTGTGAGCCCTAAATGTCTTTCCACAGTAATTACAAGTGGCTTCTGCAACATTTTTCCTAGTGAAATGGCACCATATAATGTTTTGAATCCTAGCTTGACTTGATGCATCCATGATTGATCACTGACAAACAATATACACAAAAGTGATTTCAATTCACACAAACCACAACAACAACAACATGAAAGGACTAACACTATAAATTTCAATTCATAATCAAAATTAAAAATCAGAAACACGCGGACACAAAAATAAAGTTAATTTCAAAACCACTACTAACAAAATTAATTTCAATTCATAATCACAATTAAAAAACATTACCTTGGTTCAATTTCAAGTACCCAATAGTTGGATCGAATCAATCGATCTCTTCCCACTATAAGTTTAACTGAACATAAAAAAAGAAGAAAAGAATCAAAAACTAAATAAAAAAAAAATAGATCGATTGATATAACAACAGATGGATAGATCATAGATTGTTAGTTGTTACCTGTTGTTGGCTTGTTGATGTTATTATGACGAAAAATAAAAGATACAAGAGAAAGAGGTGGTGTTCCTTCTCAGAGAAAGAGGAGCTGTGAAGAAAAAATAGGAAAAAGAAAATGAGAAACCCATTTATTCTTCTGACCTAATTTCTATATATACCACCATCAGATTAAATCCCTAAATCTAATGGTTTGTATTATTTGGTACAAACGGGATGGAACAGTACGGGACATGAATAGGGCCGTGTACCTGTACCCCCTAGAGGCCGGTTCTCAGTTTTTGGACCGGTACCTGTACCCCCTTCCTCGGTTCGGTACAAAACCAGGTACGGTTCCACCGGTTCCGGTTCCGGCACGGTTTTTCTGCTCGGTTCCCGTGCACCCTTAGGCAGGAGACATCCCTCTTACTCATCCAAGCTGTTTCTAGCACCAAAATGTAGTTGCAGGAAATCCTACAACCTTCACCCAAGTAAATCTATAAATTCAATCTAAGACATCATAAGAAAAACTCTAAATCATTTTATTAAAAGCTAGAACAAATACAAATGGGATGAATGAAAACCCTAACAAAACAACTTTCTCTCTCATAAATTTCTTATCTAAGCTCTCAGAAAGATATCTCTCTTTACAATGGCAATTGGTTCCTTTTTTTATAGGGATTATATAGTGGAGGACAGCTAATAAAGCCCTTATTTTCGGATCCGAGAGGGCGTTATAATCGCCCTACTTTATATTTGCGGCGTCGTCCTTTTAACTGCCGCGTTGATCTTCACACTTTTGGTGTGACTTAGTGATGTCATCGTTATTGTCAGCAGAGGTATAATGAACGCGTCATATTCGCTCGATATCAAATGTAATCTTTCGCCTTACTATCGGGTGTGCGATATTTTGAACCCACACCAATGCTGCTAATGGGGGCACCATATTTTTTGGGATGTATCAATCCGATGCTTGAGGTGTTATGTCTATTGTCTCATATTAATTTGGTACACCCCCAAACAAATTGGTACCCTGTATTAGCAAATTATCATCCTTTCTTTTTAAACATTTATTTACAACGTGCCAACATGACCTTGTGTTGAAGCTCTTTCTTTAGTGTAATGATGCTAGCTGTTATATATAGATCACCGTTTTGCTTAGAGTAGGTCTGTCTCATAAGTCAAACTCTTTCATTCTCTCCTTCTAAAGCAATTAAATCCAGAGAATTTATGCTTCAAAAAGAAAAATACAGATAATTGTAATCAAACTCTGAGTTGATCCAAAATGGGAAAAGGTTTCATCATCAGAACTTTTTTTGCAGCGCTTCTTATTATTTTCATCATGATGATTTGTTATGCCGGTAAGTCTGTTATCTCCTCCTATTGTAATTTTTTTGTCCATGGACCATGCTTAATTAGGAAATTAGCAAGTGTTTGCAACACAGAATTATTTCAGTATTGAAGTGGATCAACGTTTTAGAGTTCATCAGTGGTCCATATTTCTTGGCTAATTTTCCGAGTACGATGGGGTACTGGTACTAAGCATAACATGTTATGCAAATTACCAATAAGTGGAAGTTTCCATGGACCTGGAGGCAAATTTGAGTTTGATCTTTCGGATTTTGATCTTATTTTCTTCACCACCATGAACAGAAATAGAAGGAAAGTTGAAAGTATTAGTATAATGGATGGAAACTTCTGGATAGCCATGGTTTGAAAGCAGGGATAGGTATTATGATATGATTTTTATTTAGATAGAGCAGAGATGATCGATCAGGGCATCTGTACTTGTACTGTTGAAGCCGGGCATCTTTGCATCATCTCAACTGGCCCACTAATTAATTTTGGCTAAAGCATGAGTACTATGATAAAATCGTTGGAATTATAACGTTCCATTAATAATGTCGAAATTTACTGCTTGGATTTTGGATACAATTTTTCAATTTAATTTGGAGATTTTAAAAAAAATAAATAGGTTAGGAACTAGATATAATCATTTCTGAAAGCAAATTTCTGTTGCTTCTTGTATGTACCCTAATGTTTGGGAGCCAATATTGATTAACGGTAACCTTATTGATAGGAACATTTTCGGCCCATGCCCAACAACCCGTTTCTATCGCTCCGTATCTACCGGTCCATCTCCTTGGTCTAAGAAGAAAGTTCAAGAACATTCCAGATTACTTGATAGACAAGTCTATGCGACTATATAATATATGGGTTTAAACCCTAAGAATTGAACCTATTCTAGGTTTTCATAAAACATTATAATTTTTATTAATAAAATACTTCTCCTCAAGGGTATTTCATATGTGGATGTAGGCACAACTCGCCTAACCACGTTAAATTTTGTTTTCTTTATTTTTCTTCAATTCATGTTTAGTGCCTAAAAATAATTTTGGGTACAAACACTTCCGACTTGTGAAAATGTAAGAAATTTTGCCGTGAGGTTCCTCGAGCATTTCTTGAGCTAGGATCATAACCAATCATTGGAAAACATGTATGACAGTTAGTCCATTCACATTATTCAGACAATTTTTTTTTCCATACCGAGTATATTTGCAAATATTACCACAACTATCCACATGCCTAACGTGCAAGCAAAAAAAAAATTCCATGTGAAACTTCTGTTTCTTGTTACCAACCCGGCTATAAAGGCTATAACTGCCGATTGTAACTTAGAACAACCTGCTTTCATTCTTAATTATACCCAACCGAAAAAAGGAACCCTACAGAAATGAGATATTTTATAAAAGGTTCGTATCTTTTTGGTCATATTAGTGTCTGGTTCGTAGAGCATGACGTTGATGCATTTGGGTCGTTGACTCACTTTAACTGTGTACTTTTTTTACTAAAATAATCTTATATAAAATAGTTAAAGGACATAATATCCTAACTTCACTTATCACATAATCAGGTTTAACCTACCGACCCATTTAGCTGACGGATTTATCGTCGGAAAGCTGTGCAACTTTGGCCCTGTGAATATTACTTACCGAAAAAGTGAGAAAATCAAGTCCCTTTCATTTGTACGTCCCCTAGAATAAGATGTCGGCCCTGTTAATATCCACGGTCTGCCATTTTTAATGTTGAATACGAGGACTTTTGTATCTACCATATTTAATGATCAAAATAAAAAAATAAAAAAAATTAAAAATTCTGACTAGTTCAACAACTAACTAAACCATTTGCTACTTCATTTTTTTTTTAATGGAAATTTTGTTGTAATGCTACAAGTATTGATTAGATAAAGATACTGGATCTATCAAATGCCGCAAAAGAATACTAAATTAGCCATTCGACTCAATGGCTAACAACAACATTATCTTATGCTTCCAAAACCAACAACAAATTTATCTTTATTCATCGTAAGTAAATTCGAAATGGACCCCTGCTGCTAACTTCTAAGTGCCGCAAACAAGAGGGAACAAATTCTTTACAAATATTTTCGATCTTAATTACACGTCTCAGAGTAAGTGTAAAAAAGTAAAAGATCACAGTGCACTTACAACTAAAGTGTGTCATTTATCATGTCAAGATCTGTGGAGGTATGGGACTACTTCACGAGTGCATTTAAGTGAATCTGAATTCAACCGCCAACAATAACAACAAATCTTGGAACTAATTCCATGAAAAGAAAGATGCAAGAAGTATGGAAGCTCATACCATATGCAATAAATAAACCGGCAGCTGCGGAAAGAAAGAAAAATCCAGAATCCATTGGCATTGATTCTATGGTATCAAAAGATAATCACGCAAAGTATGATTCTATGGTATCATAAGGACGATATTTTTGAATTGGGAGAATGTTATTAATGATATGATATGTATTGTTCATCGCGATTCTTCCATTTTTTCTAAGCATTGATTCGTCTAACTGTGCCTACTGAAAAGTGGTAAACTCGTGTAAAATATGCAAATGGTGAATATGACTAAATTTATTCTTCAGGATATCACCAAATCCCTGGAAGCCAATAATATCAAGCACTCGGGCTAATCCTTGGCAAGCAAAAAAACTTAAATCCACGTCTCCCTGAATTTGCTCTCAACTCCTATAATTTTCTTTTCCAATCAAGTTTTTTCTTTTTGTGTCTAATGGCTTGGAGGAAAGTGTGGAGTGGTAGGATCACCAGTACAGATGTGTTAATCTGATGATTTAGAGTCTCTGTGCCTAATGGTTGGGCATAAAAAGTGACTTTTTTTGTTACTTGATTCAAGTTCACGTTCAAATAACTACTTGAATTTAGCCTCATAGTCAAAGCCCATCACCGGCCAGATTGAACAATATTTTTGTGCATCATAAGCTCTCAGGACCATAGTCTACATAGAGAGTAACAGACACTGGCAAAACTTTATGCGGTATGGCCATCAAGGCCAAGTTTCCCTAAGGTAGGGCTTGGGAGTGAATTTGTTTTTTTGTTACATATTGCCCATGTATTATTGTATAATTACAGCAAAATCATTACAAGCCTAGAAGGTGTAAAAGCAATCCTTATCTTTTTTATTGTGCCCAAGATGCTTCTCCAATTCGTCTACTTGGAAGTTGAATGTGACAATCCAGTATCTACATCAGCTAAATCATCCTCAGGCTAAAGCTGAATGTGACAATGTGAAAGTTTTGGAAGCTATTAAAATTTGTTTAAGGGAGGTACAAAAAGACACACAAAGACTATATGTAGGCAGCATGAAGAACTTTTTATTATGTATTAGGAGTTTAAAGGAACTTAGTCTGGTTCCCTGAGTCTGAAAACTTTATGGAAGGCACGTTAGCTGAAATTTTTATTGAACAAAAACTCTGTAACCGGTGGAAAGAGCCACTTATTAACTCTCTTTTGGTGATGCTTCTCGAGGAAGGCAGAGAAAGAAACTATGTTATGTAACTTCCAGGGATGGCCTTGGTTTATGATTTTTGTTATAGGGAAAGCTGATTTGTTTAGGGGAAAGCATTTTAAGGGGAAATCTACTATTATTCGATATGTATAGGAGGAAACAATAACTGAATTTGACTTTCATATATTATTTTATATTACAAAATTATCCTCTGACCAAACCCATATCCAATTGACCATGATCACCGGCCAAAAAAAATAATCACCCGACAGAGGAAAAAACACATGTATTCTTCTGGATCTTTTTCTTTAAATTCTTATCATGTTATTTGATGATCTAGCTGTTTCTCGGTGCACTCCAATATTTTAATCAACGTAAAGTATGCAACTGTATTTCGACTCTAATCCTTATCTTTTATGCACGTTCGTCATGTCTCAAGGGTTACCGGCCTGTATTACTATTGTTCAAGGTAATCCTTGGAGACGAGACTCGAGTAATGAAAATGATGAGCCGAATCTCAGAGGTGTATTCGGCCTGTATTCCACAAATCCAAAATACTTGATATAAGTTTTTAGCTATCTTTTATCACACTTCTGAATCGTTTTAGTTGTTTGCATGTGTAATATAATAATAATAAAAAAATTTGTTGCGAAGCCATGAGATACTTCAAGCTTAACGTAACACCAATTTTTTTTGTAGGAAGAACTTAGGCTGGTGAACCCGCACAACATTGAGAATTTTTTTCTTTGAAAAAACATGAATTACAGTACTCGGGAAATCTACTGTCATCAATCATAAAACTGCAAAATATTTCCCATTGCTTGTATAGCTGTATTTGATTTTCTTCTTGGGTGATTGATGTATAATAGCTCCAGCCGGTCTCTTCTCCATTACTACTTATGCTAGTTTTTGTGAAAGGGGAAGGAAGATTGGGTTTAATCATAAAAATGGTTTTAGATTAATCGTTGGTATACAACAGCTAAAATATAGGATAAGGTTAAGACCGATCAATTATAAGATTAGGTTAAGTTGAGGACCAAGCGGTAAATTTCAGCGTTTTGTTAAGGGGAAAGACAATTTTTTACACCTCCCCTTTAATGACCCAAAGTCAAACCAAGTACACCAAAGTCAAATATTTTTAGCTTTCCCCCTAAACAAATCAGCTTTCCCTATAACAAAAATCTGGTTTATTTATTAAAAAAAGAAAGTCTATTTGGAAGTTTTAGAGGGTGTTTAGAGCTTCTTCAGTGAAATGTGCGTGAAGAAAAAAGTCTTAACCCACATAGGATCCACAACCATATTTTTGGAGAATATCGATGAGATTAACCAATACTCTTGGGCCACTGGGGTGCTTGCTTTTGTTCTAGGAGAGATAAGCAAAGGGTCGAGGATTAAGACAACTCAAATTGGAGGTTACTTAACTCTTATTCAGGTTACCTTTTACATTGTTAGTTAGCAAATTATTCGCATAAATTTTCTGCTCCCAAATCAATTATCATGTATGTGGTTAATATTTTCGTATTTTCGCATAGGTTTGGATTTATGACCACTTCCCTTCATTGGGATTGTCTAGGGAAAAGACACCTTATCCCTATGACGAACCTACAGCAGGAAAATGGTTGTTTTTGGACGCACAAAAGAAGTCTAAAGAAGAGCAGTTAACTTCGTTGGGAGAGAAATTGGATAGACTTACGGTGAACGATGTGGTATTTCACCCATACGCCGTACCCGATGATGTCCCTATAGATGAAGAAGATCTGAATGGTTTCTCTACCGTCTCGGCATACTATGGACCAATTTGGTATCCTAATGGCTACACAATATATAATCCAAGGAGAATACTAAGACAACTTTGTTGTGTCCAAATGGATCCCGACGTGGTGAATGAAAATTTCAATTTGGTGGTTCAAGGAACAAAGAACACCGAGAAATATTTTGTTCCAAAACATGAACCAACTCCTATGGTAGGACATTGGAATGCACTTCGTAACTACTACTTACCTTTAGGTGATTGTTTACCTTGTGGTGAAGATGTAAATGCATGTGATGAAGATTATACGGAGTTTTATCAAGAAATTAGTCATCGTTTTGTGATAAATAGAGAAGAACAAGCTAAGAATGATAAGGCGAAGGCGAAGGCAAAGGAGAGGGATGCTAAGAGAGCTCAGAAGGAGATGCCTATTTGTGGAGAAGAAGCAAAAATGTTATGGAATAATGTGGTAAGAAAATGTCTTATCTTATACTTCCTTGTTGTTTTAAAGTATTGAAAATATATTTACTTATGCTTAAAATTGGAATCAGGTGAAGAAGGGTACGAAATTGTTGAAGAAATGGATGGCTAAAATCCGTAGTGGAGAGCCGCTGTCAACTAAGGAACAAACCTACTACTACGGCAAGTGGGAGGGTCTTATAACTAAAAGAATGATGGAGCCAAGTAGGTCTAAGCAATTGAAGAGGGGTCGACAACAAGGAGAATGTTCAAGTCGCGCCATGGAGGAAACCGGACGAGTAGATGAAACCCCAAGTGATGAGGAAGTTCCACCTAAAACTCTTGGTAAACAAGGAAGTGGTAAAAGGGTGCGTCGCGGTGGTCATTAGTGATTTCGTATGGTTTTAGTGTCAAAAAACATCTTAGTTATGGATTTCGTATGGTTCAATTTCGTATGTTTGTGTATGTATAACAACTTTTATATTTGTTTTAGAATCTTGTTTGCGATTTTAATTTTAATTGGGTTTGTGTTTTAAATTTTATATGGATGAAATTTTGAATACAGGTTGTTTTTCGGCCACCTGAAATTTTTACATAGCTAACCGAACTTTTAGTTCGGTTACCTGCGACAAATTAATGGTCACCGAACTCTTTTTTCGGCGAACAGCTATATCATACCAGGTTGCCGAACACAGAGTTCGGTTACATGCTATATTTTCACGGTTGCCGAACTCTACTCTGAAGACTCAAATAAAACACCTAAATCCTACCAGTTTGTGACTTACACTTCAGGTAAAAAGTTCGGTTACCTCAATTTGAACAGAGCTAGCCGAACTTAAAATTCGGTAAAGTGTGACAAATTAATGGTCACCGAACTATTTTTTCGGCGAACAGCTAAATCCTACCAGGTTGCCGAAGACAGAGTTCGGTTACCTCGCAACATTTTCACTGGTTGCCGAACTCTACTCTGAAGACTCAAATAAAACACCTAAATCCTACCAGTTTGTGAGTTAGACTTCAGGTAAAAAGTTCGGTTACCTTAATTTTTAACCTTGTAACCGAAATTTATAGTTCGGTTAGCAAAGTATAATATCACTGGTTGCCGAACCTGGAGACTCAAAATTTGGCTTTTGCACAAGTTGGAAAAGTCATTCTCTGATCCTTCAAATAAAAGTTCGGTTACCTCATTATTTACCATGTTAATCGAATTTTGTATTTCGGTTGGCTCGCAAATATTTATTTTCTAACCGAACTTTTAATTTTAAAATTTCAATGTTCTATATCTGACACAAAACAGGTGTTCGGCAACCTGAAATATTTGCGCAGGTTGGCAACCTGGATAATCATATGTGCTTATCGAACTATTATCTGTCAACTCAATAAAATACTAAAATTAACTCGATAATGAATACCACACTTCAAAAATCATAGTATTAGATTGATAAGCATACTTAGTTCCATTACATGTGTCATTTAATCATCCTCAAGTGAAATTTTACCTTCATGTACAATTTCGTCCGATTTCTCCAAAGCTTTCCACATCTCCATGTTATGCTCATACATAATACACCAACCCAACATTATATCGGAGTTAAATGCAGGCCAATAAGAGTTTCTGGATATTGGAGGCAGTGGACAATCGGGTTTTAAACGAAGGCCTATAAAGTGGTTGTTGTTAGTCAATGCCATCACACATCTCCTTCGTTTGAGTTGCTTGACACATACGGTTGTTTTCGGGGTGAAGGTGAAACTAGCATACTTTAAGAAATAATGAACCACACAATTAAATGCCTCGGCGATTAAGTGTCCACATATCGGTATGCTCATCCAATAATCCGTTGTGATCGGATGGCCCCCATGAAGACGACGTTGATAATTAACAAATTGCTCATTGAGACTACCCGCCCCATCGCACAACATTGTCTTGTAAAATGCCGGATTCTCCTTTAGTTTGGACAACAACCTTTGCCTTATATGAGTGATTGCACACCCATTATTTAGCTTGGCACCTTCGATGAAAGGCCCAAGTTGTTGATTAACAACATGAAAACCACAATTACCATCCGGGGGAACGTCGTCGGTGGATATAATGTATTCTCTAATGTATAGAGGTAGCTCATTCAAATAGTCTTTATTTGGAGCCTCAAGCTTCATGTATAGGGAAGATGGTTGGATAGGGCAAATTGGAGATTTAAGCTTCACGTCGCCGGAACATGGTTTGCTTGGTTGTGATGGACACATCGTACCTTTTTTATTCAAATCTTGCTCACTTGTTTCGCCTTTCTCCTCAATAATCCTACCCCATTTCTTGGTTTGCTCCAAGTACATTGGCGCGGTATACTCATGGGCCGAAGGATCTCTAGTAAATGGGGTTTGCTCACTTTTCTTCTTACGTAACACCTTTGCATATTCTCTTAGTTTTTTTTTAGTTTCTTTTTTGCTTGGCCTACCTTTGCGTTTGCCTTTTGACGGTTCATAAACATTCTCCGAAGTTTGTGGATATATGATTTTCCTCATGTCATCCCAAAATATTTGTTTTTGGAGCTTGTTCATGCCACGATACATCTCTAGTACGGTTCTACCCATTTCGTTATCACCAAACTCCTCTCCGGCTTCTTCTCCCTTTGGAGGAGGGATGAAACTTAGATGCTTCCAATATGGATCAATGCCGCTTAAAGGGATTACGCCATGCTCGTAGTTGATTATCATATGGCGACAAGGGAGTCCCATAGACTTCTTCATGTTACATACACACACCTCATCCCTCTTGGTTTCCCACTTATCAATCAACTCGACTTCTATAATCAACAACTTCATACATTGGCGAGATACGTTGTAATGGATTCCCTTGAACAATGGGTGGTCGGCATATTTTCCGGTCGTTTTGAATATACGGCTTTTTTGGAACTTCTCTTTAATTCTATCAATGTCACACTTGAAGTAATTCTCCATAGCATTCCACACGGTTACGAAATTATCAACACATCCAAAGAGATTCTTCTTCAACCGATGGTGAGCCGACTCTACTAAACTTGTCGCTTGATTTCCCAAGTATTTATATTGGTTGATATAGGCATTAACAAACCTCTCTTTGTGTGGTTCCAACCATTGGCGAAGAACATACGATACAACACCGGGATAATCGGGAGTATCCCAATGGGCGATAAACTCCGCAAGATTTAGATGATACTCTTCCTCGGTAAGAGACCAACACAATGATTCCCATTCACCGTTGAAAGCAACCCATTTAGCGTAATTTAGATCGTATTGTTTTTCAACTTCCTCTTTTGCATCCGCTCTTTCATATTCCGATTGCATCTAATCTCTTTATATCCTTTTTTCTTAGGTGGACAAATTGTTGGCTTGCACCTATTTATCAAATTACACCATATATGGAACGTATAAAGCATATTGTGTGCTAATGGAAACACTACCTCTATTGAATTCATCAATGCGACTTCATTGTCGGTGACTATAACCCCGGGAATATCATCACCTCGGAAGATTGCTTTAACTTGTTGTAGTGCCCAAATGTGACTAGGTTCTTGCTCGTCCCTTAAGAAACAAAACGCCACGGTAAATGGTGACTGCGTCGAAGTACGCCCAACAATATTCAACAATGGCATCTCGTACTTGTTCGTCTTATAAGTACAATCCATTATGAGAACTTCATGAAAGCATTGAGCCAATTGAACACTCGTTGGATGCGCAATGAAGAGTTGTGTTATCTCTCCGTCCGAATCCACATCCTTTTGAACCGCGTAGTCTTTCTCTTTGGCCAAAAAAAACAATTGTTGCATCACTTGTCTATCTCTCCCTTCCTTCTTTCTAATTGTCACAATTGCATTACAAATGGTGGACAAAGATGAGTGGTTATCCTTGTTATCCTCCTTTAGTATTTGGAGCATTTGAATCGGTGAAAGACCCATTTTCCTCATTTTAGCAACCTTGTCCATTTCTTCAGGAGTTAGCTTGGCCGCCATGAAATGTCCTTCAAGATACTCCGGACGAGGGTGGTTATGACAACCTTCCATAACCTTGTAGAGAACCCATCCATCCAATTCTTCGTTGTAATTAAATGCAAGCTTGAATGGGCATTTAATCTTCTTTGAGAAAGTTTGTTCTTCCTATTTGTCTTTCCTTTATAAACATAACCCTTCCTCTCGTGGCTTTTAGCGGGATCACCGCTTCTCTCACAAACCATTTCAAAGCGGGTTTTGCTTTCTCTCCCATTCAATACTAATATGCACATGTCTTTTAGTGCATGTTGTCTATCCCAACTCTTTGCCTCTAAAGGACTTTTGAATACCAAGTCATTCATGTAGTGATGGGACGTGTCATCGTACAAAATATCAACAGGGGTAGGTTGATTTTCCATTGGTTCTATTGGATCAGATGCAACCTACGAGTAATAGCACAACGTCAATACCAACTAAAAATAAGAAATACTACAATTTTCGGCAATGTAAAAATAAAAACGATCCCGCCGAACAAAAAGTTCGGTTATGAAAAAAAAATTACGATCTTGCCGAACTTGTTCTTTGGAATTTTCTATGGTATAGTTCGGCAACATAATTACTACTATCGATTAAACCGAACTTCAAAGTTCGGTTACCTATTCAATGAACGTGATTTGCGAGCTTGCCGAACATAAACTTCGGTAACAAAGGGACTAAACTCGACTAAACCGAACTATTAACTGTATACTTTATAAAATTAGTTTGGCAACGTTTTCTGGAAAAAGATAACCGAACTCTCAAAAACCTCCATTAAAACAGAGTTCGGTTACCTGCGTATGCTGAAATGAGTAACCGAACTGCACATACAAGAGAGTTCGGCTACCTGTTCTGCAGGATTGCTAACCGAACTACTTTGACCTAGCCGAAATTTCTTCCTGAAATTTTCGATTTGGCCAATTTTTTGCACAATTCAAGCTACATTAACTAAATTTGAGACATACCTGAGTACCCATAACTTCATCTTCTGGTTGTGGCTGATAAAATTCATCATTTGGGTCGTTAGGTTGAGTTTGGGGTAAATAGCTTTCATCATCTAACAAATAACTCATATCCGGATCATTAGAAATATTAACAAATATATTAAGAGATGAAGTTGGTTCTAATTCTGAGGAGGAGGTATCATCACATGAATCACTCATATCATATTTACTAAACTATCCTATTAATAGTTCCCTCTTTTTCTTCATCTTTTTTTTTTTTCTTCTTCTTCTTCTCATTCTAACAAAACTATCCTATTAATAACTCACTAATCACTAACTAATCAGTAATTAATCATTACACTAACACTAACTAATCAATAAACTAACTAATTTAATTACCAAGGGTAAATTTGGTATTTAAATTTTTTTTAGATAAGGGGTGACCCAAAATTACTTCAAATATCCACCCCAAAATAGAAGAGTAGTCCCCCACCTATTTGGAGTAGTCCCCAAAACATCGTTCTATTTAATTGGGATGAAAGATCTAGATATATGGTTGAGATCTAAGATACAACTGAAGAGTTCGAATCATGTTTACAAGGTTTTTTGAAACCTAGGACTGTATATGGCCTCAAAGATCATTCAAGGATTGAACCATAGCACTGTGTGCAAAATCCTGAATACCAGCGGCTAAGCTGTCGTACAAAAAAAAAAAAGAACCTTAGTGTGTAGGAAAACGCAAATATATTCATCAAGCTAACGGTAAGGTTAATAACAATAACCTCCGAGATATTATTCTTAAACATGATAAAGCATTTTCCAAATTGATAACTAAAAACCATGTTGCTCTGTCTTTTGAAACCATAAAGTTGCCGGTGTCACTGTAATACAGTGGTAAAGTCACTGGATGATTATACCCGTGACCTGGTTTAAAAATTGTATACGATTTTCTTGAAGCGTTTCATATGGTCTGACTGCAAGGAAATAGCCAACAATAAGCTTCCATCATCTACAGGGCTTGGTAACACATATGATAAGCCTTCACAACCTACTCCACCTGGACCTGCGGATATCGGTCGACCCCATCCAAAGTCTGCATCATATAACCCCAACCTAACCCAACTGGTGACAGCGATATTTGGGCCTCGGAAAGTATGCGCACCACGGGCAAGAACTTTTACGTCACGCTGAAGTTCGAGATAATCAAGAGCAGAGCGTAGGTAGTCATCGTCCATCCTCAAAATTGCATCATGGATCCTACCAGCTGCATATGTTAGCGGTTTCGAAAATAGGTCACCTGACACAGCAATTGGTGTAGCATTGAAAAGAACGTTTCCAAAATAGTTTTGGGGCAGAGCAGGACGCAGTCTAGATCGCCCATTTGTCACAATGAACAATTTGGTTTCTTGATCAACTGGAAGGTCGCGTGCCCTACAGGCGGATCTCCAGACGTGGGAGGCAAGCATTTCATAAGAAGTATAGTTAACTGAAATGTTTTCACCCTCTTTGGATTTGGATTTGAGTGCGTTGAGCTGGTCTCGTGTAAATTTGAAGATGGCTACTACTGACGCTGGAGAACCCACTGCTGGTTGGGAGTTTGGAGAATGTGATGGTGTTTTCATGGTTGGAGGTGGTTGATACTCGATATGGTGGAACATCGGTGTTGGTGGGTCTCGTGCACGTAGAAGAGTCCGGTCGATGAAGGGTGGGATAGTGAGGTTGAGTCCGCGTGCCACGTCAGACCACGAGTTGATGAAATGGAGACCTGATGGTCCATCAGCTAGATGGTGTTCCTTTCCAACTCCCAGTGAGACGCCTCCGCATTTGAAATGAGTAACCTAGCAATGTGTTAGCCAAATTTTCATCATGCATGTCTTGGAAAACATTTCTTATGCAAACAAGTTGGAAAAATATAAGAACTTTTTAACGGTATAGCAAAAGAACAAGAACAGACTACAGAGATTCCAGAGTATGAAGAAAATGAATTAAATTTACCTGTAAAACTAGGAGAGGGTACGAAGACATATCTCCAGAAAATTCGACCGTAGGAATAAGCTGTCTAAATTCCAGAGTAGGAGCAAAATCACCAAAATCGTCAATAACTGAAGTTGTTTCAGCTTCAACAAATAAAACACCTTCATCATTACAATCGATTTCAGCACGACCGTTTTCATCTTTTCTTAGTCTACCAGCCACTGGGTAAAATGGCACAAGCACTTTACTTAATGCTTCTTTGAGAAGAGTAGAATCAAAGAAATTTGAAGCCCCATTTGGTCTGTAAAAGTAGACACAAGGTGTGTAAAATTTTGGTGCCACCACTAGGTCTAAATTTGAGTTCCATAGGTTCCGCTGTGGAGTTTTCTTGGCTGGACGAACCATAGTCGATTCCTTTATGATGATTTTCATCTTTTCTTCTTCTTTCAATTTGCTAACTCCTGCTAGGACAACGGAATAATGAAAGAAATAATCAGTGCGTACGTCGTAGTACAAAACTGCAATCTTTATATATAATAACTCTGGAACAATAACGAAACCAAGAATTCAGGGAAATTAGAACATGAGAAAATATGTTCACCAAACCACCAAATGGTCCAAACCTATCAGCGAAGTTACCAACCGTTATTCTCACCAGACCAATTAATCACCCCCATTAGAGAACAATAATTTTGCTTAGCCCACTGGTCAAACCAACCGCTAAAAATATTTTACCAACCGTTATTCTCATACGATTGACACAAGTATTATAGTTGAACTGGCCCTTCCATGTTTTGCAATTTAATAGGTCCATTTTTACGCTTAAAGATTACTTGTGTGCCACTGCCATCACACAACTTCTCTCGCTCGATCTCTTTCGTATGAATGGTTGTTTTCATTTGTATCTATAAATACCACTCTACATGCACCAATTCTCTTCACCGGAATAATATTCTCTATAAGCTAGCATCTTGCTCCTTGCAATTTCAACTTCCTTACATTTTCCTTTCATTTTCATTTAGATACCATTCTATAATCAATAAATATGGGGAGTACCGAACCTGCAGAAGTCCCCCATTATGACCGAAACAAAGAGTTGAAGGCCTTTGATGCAACAAAAACTGGTGTCAAAGGAGTAGTTGATTCAGGAATCGAAAAGATTCCTCGAATATTTGTCCGGACACAAGATGAGTTCACTGAGGACTTGTCATATACAGTGGTCAGTGGGGATCAGTTTCAGCTTCCAGTTGTTGACCTCCAGGACATTGATTGTCGACGTAAAGAGATTATCGATGAAATTAGACGTGCAACGATGACTTGGGGATTCTTTCAATTGGTGAATCATGGAATACCTATAAGTGTGACCAATGAAATGATCGAAGGCACACGTAGATTTCATGAGGGGGATATAGAGGTGAAGAAACAGTTATACGTGAGAGACCTCAGCACAATAGTACATTATGATAGTAACTTTGATCTTTACCAATCAAGATCTGCTAATTGGAAGGATACCTTTCGATGTCGTTTGTTAAATCCAGATCCTATAGATCCCCAACTAATTCCTTCTACTTGTCGGTAAGTAACGTAAGTTTATGTAGTATGTGCACGGCTAATAACTATTCTTTTTTTCGTTGCCCAACTCTATATGGATCAATCTCTAACACCTCTGAATGTCAAACAGAGATATAATAGTTGAGTACTGGAAGCATATTGTGAATTTAGGAAATACTCTTGCTGAGTTATTTTCTGAGGCTCTAGGTCTAAGCAAGGACCACCTTAAAGGCATGGACTGTACAAAATACTTGACACTCGCGGCTCACTATGCTCCAGCATGCCCTGAGCCTGAACTGACCATGGGTTCAACGAAGCATTCAGACCAAAGTTTCTTCACGATACTTCTCAATGATGATATTCCTGGACTACAGGTTCTTCATCAGAATCACTGGGTCAATGTCAAACCCATCCATGGAGCCTTAACTATAAACGTTGGTGATATAATGCAGGTAACTGTATCCCTAGCAAGTGGATTTTTATTTATTAAAGATTTACAAAACTAGCTAGATACGGTGTATCATATAAAAACATCTTTTATCTTAAGTTATTTTATTATTTTCTTTCTTGTGTCCATTTCATGCAGATCTTAAGCAATGACAAGTATAAAAGCTCGCAGCATAGGGTAGTTGCAAACCATGTCGGACCAAGAATATCAGTAGCGTGCTTTTACAGAGCAAGTGTGGAAAAACCTACACTGCTGTATCCGATAAAAGAATTAGTATCCGAAAGTAATCCCGCTGTATACAAAGAAATAACATTTAAAGAGTTTGTCGAGTATTCCCATTCTAGACGGCCCGATGGCGTTTCCACCCTGGACCATTTTAAGGTTTGAGCACTACTTGGGTGATGACAGTATATGTGTTTTTCTTCCAGCGTTGTCTCTCATGTAATGGGAGACGCAATAAACCTAAGCACTATGTATTTTTTTGATTGTCTGTAATGGTCTGAGTTATGTTTCATTAAATAAAAAGGGTAATGGTTTGTCCTAAACATGCATATTATCATTGCAGTGTATTTCAATAAAGGTCACTGCCAATGGCTGGGTTTTTAATACAACGCGTGTTAATATAAGTACTTTGTCATTTGTTACTTAACTATTAAACTCAGAAAAAAATATGAAATTTTGACGTACGTGGATATTCGTGGGAAATTCTGGAAACAGAGGCAAACCTTAAATATATCGACCATAAGTCTCCGATTTAATATCATGAGCTGTTACAGGACCGACTCGAAAGTACCAACAACTTCAGAGATTTCAAAGGTTTCAAACAGAACATGGAATTTCAACCACTTAACATCACATTCAAATCTGCTTAACATCACATTCAAATCTGCTTAACATCAATAGTCCCAATCATAATTTGGAAAAGAATCCCTAATATTCCTAACCGATTCCAAGGTAACCAGATAAGTTTAAGTTCTTGGAAACCATAATGACAACCATGCCTACGACGTTTTAAGAAGATAGCTGTGGAAATTATCAAACTTTCTAAAACTCCCCATTCTACTACCTTATGTAAAACGCCGTCAAAGGTATATTACAACCCTTTTCAAATGTAGTATATGGGATTTTTTTCTTGTAGTATAGAAATATTAGATGGATTCCACCTCCTCTAGGATGGTCGAAAATGAATGTCATGCCTCTGTTATGTATCCCAGGTAATATATACTAATGCAGAGGTCGCTTTAATAATTAGAGTTTTTTCTGGTCAACTGGCGGAAGTACGGACGTTGGTGGAAAGGGTCACGATGCTGCTCAAGCTGAGGCTACCATGATGCAAAAATCTCTCCAGTGGATAGTAAAGCTGCAGGTGAGGAATGTCAATGTGAAGGTAGACAACAAGAATGTAGCTGAGAGCATTTATTATGATCGAATAGTTGTGTCGTAGATGGGAAGATTAATATCTGTAGTTTTTTTTTTTTTTTTTTTTTTTTTTTTTGGAGATTAATATCGGTAGTTGATAGCATTGTTGCTGATGAACTTCCTCAATTTTCCTGAAAAATTCTTTGTAGTAATTTAGTGTAGTCAACTCCCCAGTGAAGTCAGTAGAATGTTGGATTTGGGAAAAACTGTTTAATCTTTGCCTGAGGCTATATCAATAAAATTATTTTGTTTTTGTCTCAAAAAGAATATCCCAATTACTCATCTCAGCAAGTCAAGCTTCTTCAAATGTCAACAATAATAACATTACAAAAAGTGAGCTCCATAAATATTGCACAGAAAACAATATTTATCAATGGAGCAACACTGATCTACAAAGACATATGAACCGGCAAGAGAAGGATAGCATTTAAGAAAAAAGGGTTCCCTCAACTCTTCCGATGATTAGCAGTGAGGATCAAAAGTTTTGTGGCTTACTTAAAGTTCCCTTGTAAGGTAAACATGTTCCTTTGGAGATGCCTAAATGACACCCTGCAGATAAGGAGTAGAACTGGCCTAAGGCACATCAGCAATCCAGACTACACTTTTGTAAGGCGCAGTGATTGAAAAGCCTTATGGTTAGCTTTAGTTCCTGAAGCTCCATGCCCAACGTAAAGTGAGCTCCATAGAGGAAATGAAAAACACTTGGAAGGAAGAGCAAGCTTCATGTCCTTTAAAAATGAAAACTTTGTCTTACTTGCAGCAGTTATCATGCATGGGGCAGCTTTGGAAATATAGATGTTTGGAGGTTTTGGAAAACAAAATAAAAATAAATCCCAACCCCATAATTAGTTCCTTTCATAATCTTTGCATAAAATATGATATCTGCAAAGATGATTCTAGTAGCTCTTGCAGGAAGCAGGATATATGGAAATTACCACCAGAAAGACTGGAAAAATGATAAACTTAGATGCTGCTAATTTGACTAAAATTCCAAAATTGCTGGTTTTGGTCTAAATGTTGAAGATGAGCATGCCGCGGTGCTAGCTATATATGATAGAAGCTGCAAAGTGGGTTTAGAGAATGGCTAGTATATATAATTGCGGAGGGAAACTACAAACTTGTTATTGAAGCTATAGCTTCAAACTTTGATAATGGAAGATGGGAAGACCAGGAATCTCACTGCAGATATTAGTAGGATTTTAGAAGTAATTAGGGGTATGAAATCTCTGAAACGTATGCATGTAGTAAGGTCTTGCACAATGTGATGGATACTCTTGCTAAGCATGTCAGAGTTGATAGTTTAAATCATGATCACTAGATTTCAAATCCAACAAATATTATCAAAAATGCTTTCCTCGGAGAGATTAACAAATCTTTGTGATTGATTGCGTTACTATTGAATTCGTTTTTTTTTTTTTTTTTTTTTATTCGATAAAATAACAACAACAAAATAAAAAACAGCTAACGTTCTTCTTCAAATAAACAAACTAACGTTCCCTTTGGAGTAACATATTCTTAAAGTACCACCTAGTCTTCTCCAAATCAAGAAAACTACATGTTGATAATACACTCATACCCCAGTACGAGAATAATCTCCCTCTCAAGCAATGTGATGGGTTGATTTTTTTTTTTTTTTTTTGGAAACCAAACAGTTTAGTATTATAAAAGAGAGAAAAAAAAAAAAGCATATAAAGTGCATAGAGAGAACAACAAAGGGCAATCGTACTTAACACAGTGGCTGGGGATAAACCGTCCCCAATATTCTCCGGGGTTATAGTTTTCAGTGGGTCTCATTACATGTCTCAGTCCGTAAATCGTTCGGGATAAAGACCGTTCCCCTAAGATGGGAATATACTCTATAATCTTCTTTTCGCCCTTCCTTAATTATTTGATTAGCGTCATTTATTATATTCGACTACTCAAGAAAGTTACGTAATTTTGTCTAAGCGTTCGTTCGAACAACCATTCTAGTTCATCTTTATAATAATCTCTGTATCAGATCATTCAGTTAATTCAAATAATATGGATAAATCTCTGGGGAAAGATCGATTGAACAGTATAGTAGGTCGTATATGGGATGCTAATAGTTCACTCTATGATTCGTTTGAGCTCAACTCCTTCAGATGTCAACTTGATTCAGCCATTATCTCTTCTGCAAGGTCTCAATCTATGCCTCATTTATCCGACTGTAGACGCTCGCCACAACATCAACATCAAACAAAATCAACAACAACAACAGTTTAGAAAATATCTAAAATCTTCTTCCGTTCTGGAAACAAAATTTTCAAATCATTTTTAAGACATAAAGCTGCTGCTAAAGTGTACAAAGTAGAAGAAACGACATGTAATAAATTCGATGACGCTGTATCTGATCAATCTAGTGGCGAGCTATCAATGATCCATGAGTAGGGCTGGCTGTAATGCATTTTCATTTGAATTTGGAAAATTAACAATCTGATCACAGGTTTATAGGCAATAATGCTAGTCATTAATTTTAAGTTATTTTATAATTGGACCGACCTACCGGAGGGCGACCTGTAGGAAGGGAGTCCCTATTTTTTTATCAAATGAAACCTAATAAAACTGAACAATTTCATAAAATGATTTGATAAAATTCCATCCTAAGATTACTTTTACATTGGACGGAAATATCCCTCAATGTCTAAGTGAAAAGACCACCATATCCCTTATCAATCCAGTCGTTCAACGTCAGCACCACTAACAAAACCACCGTAACGAGCTCCACCACAGAACCACCACCACCGCCGCCGCCATCACTACCAGTGCCGTCACAATAACCAACGCCACCAAACCAGCCACACATCCCACAGAAATTTTCTCGATTTCATCAAACTGGCAAAATCAAAATTCTAATTGAGCAAAATAAAACCATTTACTTTGCCATAGAAATCCTTCTTGTCCTCCGCCAGCAGCACCACAATCGACAGAAAATTGAAGTCGCCACCGCCACCCTTCTTCTCCTACTCCGCCAGCAGCACCAGCACCACAATCGACCGAAAATTGCAACTGCAACTTCAACTATCAAATCTTATTTCTCCTTCTCCGCCAGCAACACCAGCGCCACTATCTCTACGGATAGCACTTCAACCATCACATTTCTTCACCCACAGCCACCACCTCCGACAAAACCAACATCATATCCACAACCACCCACAGATCCGCCACCATCTCTACCGACAGCTCCTCCACCTCCATTAGAAGCTCCGCCATTAAATTCCAGAAAAACACTATCACCACCATTACATTCCAGCAACAGCATAAACATCACCACCATTACTTTCATCTCCTTCTATCGTCTCCACCACCACCCTCCTTTCCACCTCCTTCAGTTCAAAAGTAAGTCGAATCAAAGATAATTGCCTAATCCAATCCCATCGAGTACACCATTAACTACTAATGATATACAAAAACTAATCAACTTCTAATTCCAATCAGAATAGATCGTATAATACGAGCCTGCTCCGTGGTGAGTGGGGGATGAAGTTGGGTGTGGTCACGGTGGACTGTCGGCTGCAAATTGGAAGAGGCAATGGATGAAGATAGGTATATTCATTTCCGAAAATGACAAAACTATCCTAAATTTTATAACAATTGACTAACACCTAAATTCATTTAAGAAACTACCCACACGTCACAGACGGGAAGACACGTGTCAGCCGAACCATTTGTCTGTATCAATGAACGTGTAGTCGTGTGAATAAATAACGACAGATAGCCTAGCTTGGCAATATGTGTGAAATTCCGTTCAATTAGAACGCGATGCGGACATGAAAAAAAGAATGAAAATTCCAATAAAACTATAACCTGTTTGGCGGTTTTAAAAGAAAAAAAAGTACGGTCAAATTTCTTTTGTATCATATCATATACTAATGACATATGTAAGCATATGTTATGCCTATTCAAATAATTACGATTAACACTATGAAGTTCAGAGGCAAGCGCATTGTATGCGCGGTTTACCAGCACTATCACCATCGTTACCGACACGACGACAACAAATGCAGACTGCAAGCGCATAGCACATGCAGTTTTACCAATACCATTGCACCGTCATCACCGACGCCGCCGCCGCGGCCACCACAAATGTAACCCTATTAAAATTATAATATTTTCTATGACATCGTATGGCACTAGAGCTGTTGATGAGATTCGTCGTAGAGCCGCTCTTGGGTTGGCTTGTTGTTGTAGATACCCTCCAATATTTATCATGGCCTGTTTGTACTTGTACTCCGTGTAACAGTAGTAGAAATTTCAAATTATGATTACAATGGTGTTTTGTTTTCTTCGGTTGACCCTCTCCACAACATTAATAGTATGGGTTCATCGGATCATCATCTTCTTCTTCTTCTTCTTTTTCCAAATCCTTCTTCTTCTGAAAGGGTAATTAGAAGAAGACTTTTGAAAAAGAATATCTGAAGAAGCCCCATAAATGACTAGTTACGCCATGCATTTTTTTGACTGGAATTCTGGTTTCAAACTGATACAGCAAGTAACATCTGAAGAATGAACAATAATTGTTTATCCGATTTCTATAGAAAGAACCTGCTTAAATCACAGAGGAGTTGTTGTACGTTGATGTAGTGTCATTGCTTGATTAGCTAGACGAAAACAAGGCCGAGAAAGTGCCAAATTAAACTTAACAAATTTGGTTGAAAAATCTGTACATTTGGGTTTGTTTGTAGGATGCCATTGCATTCTTGGTCACGTACAAATACCTACTGCGTTAAAGGAATAGTAGTATTCTATAATGGCCGTCGCCCGTTAGGAGGTGTGCTTCAGATGTTCGTAGTTCTTACTCGTACTGATGTATGGGCGATGATGAGGAAGTACAGGGTTTGTGAATCTTGGACCAAACTATTCACCATTACTGAACCGGGCAGCGGTTAATTACTTCTTCAATTAGGATTAGTCCTAAACATTTGATTTAGCTCAGTACTGTAGTTATTGCGACCTAATGGAATCTGTTTGAATCCGGTAGGTTGGAGTTTCAATGGAGCTCGCTTCAGTTTTGCTCCTTTTCAAGGCTAGTACGTTTTGGTAAACTAAGATTCTGCAAGTGTCATGACATTTTTAATAAGTCAAATCTCTTCATAAATTTTAATCGTCTCATACAATAAAAATGTAAACACATGCAGCGCCTTGCTTCAAAAAAGAAAAAAAAAGAAAAAAACATGCAGCACCTTGTCCATGTGCTTGATTTTATTGATAAAAATTTGCAGTGCTAGACACACATTTATTCAATCTAATAGAACGCGATTAGAAGAAAAGAACACGATCGCCTTTTCCAACATACAGAAGTAGAACTGCAGATTAAATGTTTCAAACTTGGTCTTTTTCCTTGTTATAGGCTTCCATTTCAGTCAACCAAAGATCCGCAAATTCGCAATTCTTGTACATCTCAAACCAAGGTCCGCCAGAAGTATAATGTATAGCTTTTGGTTGTGTGGAAGGATCATTCTCATCAACCTTGTTATGACCCACGAGAAAATTCCAAATAAAAGGTAGCGATCCAATTTCATTATCTTCAAGCCACGAGAAGCGATGAAGAAAAGCACCTGTTTGGGTGTTCACTAATTCAGGCGTCAAAATCTTATTTTTTGGATGACCACAATTATACAAAACCATTGAAGACCAGTTCTTTCTTGGGTATACAGTTTGAGCAACTCCATCCATTTTACTCCTTTCCTTTGGGGTATAATCATGTAGCACACACATTAGCGGGTACCTATCATCGATAAGCTCAGTTAGTTCTTTAATATCGGCAGTATATAGAACATCACAGTCGACAAACATTGCCCATCCTTGATAATTTGCGAGATACGGTGTTAAGAAACGAGTGAATGAGAATTCTGTGCTTTCAGTTGGACCTCTTTCGCGCCAATACAAACCGCTGCTCCTTAGATCTGATTGCTTGATAGGAATTATTTCAACAGGAATTGAAGCTCGTTTCAAGATCGAGCGCTTACAAACCTCATAAGCAATATCTTCACGTGAATCGTATCCGACAAAGATCTTAAACACATTTTTTTTGTTTCCATTAGCACTAGGGTGGTGAACAACATCTCCATTGCCCGAATTCATCACTGCAGAATTAATGATTAGAGGAAAATGCTATTGTTGTTGTTCTATATCACAAATTATATCTTCGACGTAACAATTTATATAGTAGACATAATCTACAGATACCATGTATCCCAACAGCTGGTCAATTATTTAACAGTCGACACTCTCTCATCCACCAGCTTATAAAAATCTAGAAGAGTTTTTAACACCAGTCAGCTAAGAACTCATTTATCTAATGCTCAACAAGTTGGCAGATTGGTGAAGCATAGTGCCTTAATTCGCATAAAAGATGATGGAGAAGCAAATCTGTAATGACCCGTCCCTCCACCGATACTTTCCCCACTTATCCACTGCGGTTTTCTAGCAGTGTGGGGTTTTTAATGGGAATCGCCATGGTAATCCAGCAGAAACTTCCCAGATGGTCACCCATCCCTGGATTACTCCCACCCAAGCACGCCTAACTGCAGAGTTTTCTTCCAACTCTGAAGCCAATTGTGCTGAAAAGGCCTCGGTGTTAGGAAAGGACAAATCATTACTTAT